>JANAVB010041017.1:8620366-9162132 GCA_029216955.1 Iris pallida
CTAGGCAAAACTAGCATTACACTACCAAGGTAAATCCCGATACCTTGCCCAATCCCAAGGAAACCCCGCTAATACCCAAGATACTAGCCTAGGCTCCTTAGGGTAGCTAGATACCAACCTATCTAAGGTTTACCTACCAAGAAAAATAGGTATCCTAGGTATCTAGGCTATGTTGGGATACATGGGTATGGTTTACTCTATTCCTAAACCATATCATGAATTTACCCTCACAACACTCTCACAAAAATACACTCATATATCTCACACTCATAGGTTCCCTATAGGTTTCCTATTAGTTTAGATATAGGCTATACTATAGGTTACTAGCTTCACTCATAGGCTCTCACACACACACATACAACCTCATAAACACTCACTCACACATAGCTATATCATGGACAGGTTTTGTAGTGTTGATGGGGCTGTCATGGGGACATGCTAGGACTGTTAAGGATGGGTTTAAATGGGACAGCCAACATATGGTTTTAAGGACTGTTAAGAGGAACTAACTGGACTGAAATTGAAGTGGTTTTAAGGACTGGTTTTATGTCAAAATAAGACAGCATGTATAGGGGAAATCGGGGACAAAAGGACAGCCATGGGGGCTTAAAATCTGGACTGTAAGAAGGGTTTTGAGGGGACATGTTGGGGCTGTCCTTGGTCAGTCCAAGGGGCTAAATGGGCAGCTATATATGGGTGTATTATGGACTGAATTTAAAGGGCTGAATGTAGGCCAAAGGGACTGGAAAATGACAGCAAGGGGGGGTTTCTGGACTGAAAGGCAGTCCAATGGACAGCCATGGATGGCAAGTTTGGGGCTGAACTGTTGGGAGAAATGACAGCCAAAGGGGATGTGCAGGACTGAAATTGTGGGGGTTTTGGTGGGCTGTTCTTGACATGAATGTGGGGTCTGAACTGTGGGGTTTAAGGGAATGTAATGACAGCCATCAAGGCTAAAACTGGGCTGTTTATGAAGTCAATATGGGACTGCACTGTGGTGGGGTTCAATGGGTGTTTCCCTCCCCTCTCTAACACTCCAAACTCTATCATAACTCTCTCACAAATACACACATACATACATTCATCTACTCTCACTCATAACATCAAACACCTATCCTTCACACCCTCTACAAACACAAACACACACTCCCTAATCCTCTCTTGGCCGAACCTGTAGCCTCCCCCAACACCAACACAAAGCCACACACACATATCCCATAGATATATATATCCCCATATATATAAACCACATTATATATATATATATATATATATATATATATATATATATATATATATATATATATATGTGATGATATATATATATATATATATATATATATATATATATATATATATATATATATATATATATATATATATATATATATATATATATATATATATATCATCACATATATATATATAGATATTAACAATAGGATACATTATGATACATTGACAAACTCATTCCTAAACACATGTAAAATCTGGAATAATATTATAACACACTAAAATTAATGCACAAACAAAATGCATGTGTCCAAATAGGAGATTTTTCCTATTAGGACACGATCCTACTCATTGGACACATCTACAAATGTCCAAATGGACACGAAATGGACACCAATGGGCACCAAACCAAGGGGGTCATTCCTATATGTCAAAATGAATCTAATGCATGAGAGAAATGAGAGAGGGAAAGGATTTATACCTCCCGGTGATTCGATTCGATCCCAAAACGCCACCGACACGTAGGAATCCCAAACGGACACGAACAAGCTCCGAATCCTCTCAAACTTGAGGAGCTCCTCTCTTGGATTGAATGGAGAAGGAAGGATGAAGGTTTGGTGGAGAAATAGAAAGATTTGGGGATGATTTGATTAGGGTTTGCTCTCAAATCAATTTGGGGAAGAACAAGAGAGAGAATGGAAGAATGGAATAGGAAATAAAGTGAAGTGGCTAATCCCTATCCCAACTAAAGGTGGCCGGCCACTATAGGCTGTTTTGTCCTATATGGGAAAAGTCAAGAAGGCTCCTCTCTAGTCTATTTGCTATTACATAGGTAAGGGGTTAAGTCGGGGGTAGTTTAGTCAATCCTAAACCACTAATCCAAATTAATACTAACCAAAATAATTAGCCTAGTCACTAACTAAAATAACTAACATGTGGGCCATGGCTAACTAGTTTGTGGGTCCGCTAAGGTCAACACTACCCCGGGTTTCCGATACAAGTCGGAATGAGTTAAAATTCGAACCCGTCTCAAACAACCCCAAAATAATACAATAAATAAATAAATAATTCCAAAATAATTTTAAAGTGGAAAATTACCAAAATATCCCTGTTCATGAAAACTGGGGGTGACATATTAGTATTTCTTTTCCATATCTCGTACAAAGTATAATAATAATGACATGGTTATACACTGATATACATAATTTCGTACATGGTTGTATTGTGGTGAAAGACGTGTAAGGTTATGGTTGACGTGTTAATATTTTTTTAATAGGTGCACGTTGTACCCCTTGAAAAAAAAATCATGTCTACACCACTCGGTACGAGAGGAAAATTATTCGGTGAGCCGAGCTCACCGTGCAACACCTTGATTCTCCTACAGTTGATGGCATAAAAAATGAGTGTATACATTGACAGCTTTGAACGGTCCTTATTATTTCCATGCCATCAAAGAGGAAAAGAATCAAAATGCACGGCAAGTCCGATAACTTCTAGAGGGATAAAACATAAAAATAATTTCTAAAGGCACCCCACATTTTGCTCCAGTGCAGTCCATTAGGACTGCCAACTTTTCGTTGACAGTCTATCTTAATATTCAATTGCTAGTCCTTTGTTGACAATCTATTTTAATATTCAAATTCTTTAAGACTGCTACCTTTCTTGACAGTTTATGTTAGAACTATCAATAAGTTAACAGCCCTAAAAACTGAATTGTCCTGAAGTAAAATGTGGAGTGCCTTTAAAAATTACACAAATTGATATCTAAATTTTATCTCAAAGTTGTAAGTACATCAAAATCCCCACAACCTTATCTTCATCTCTTCTTTTACTCCCAAAAAAACATGAAACTCTCTCCACCACCACCTCCACCACCCACCACCATCCATGCATGGCTTCCTGCTCCTTCCCCTCTCCAATCTCCTTCAAACCACATTCCTCCTCCACCACTTCCCATGCACGCAAGCTCCTCCGCAGAGCTCCTCCCCAGAGGCTACAACACGCCCACTCCAAGAAACCCCCCAAACCCAGCAGGAACCAACCGACCCATCCTCCAAACCCCACCACCCACGCAGAACCTCCTCGCTCCTCGGAAGCCACCATATCCAACAAGCACGAGCTCCGGCTCCGGCTCGACATGTGCTCCAAGTCCGGCGACGTCCTCTCCGCGCTCTCGCTCTACGACTCCGCTCGCGAGCGGGGCCTCCAGCTCGACCAGTACCACTACAACGTCCTCCTCTACCTCTGCTCCTCCGCCTCCCTCGGCGTCGTCCACCGAGCAAAGAGCGGGAGCCGAAGGAACCCCCGCGACAGCAGCAGGACCGCCGTGCACGTGACCGACGACGTCAGCGCCTACGCGAGGGCCCGGGGCTTCGAGATATACGAGACCATGCTTTCGGAGGGGGTGCCGACGGGCGAGGCCGCGCTGACGTCCGTCGCCCGCATGGCGATGTCGGCGGGCGACGGCGACGCGGCGTTCGGCGCGGTCAGGCGGATGGAGGAGCTGGGCGTGCCGCGCAGGCTGCGGTCCTACGCCCCCGCGATCCTCGCGTTCTGCGGCGCGGGCGACGTCGACAGGGCGTTCGACGTGGAGAGGCACATGACGGGGTCGGGGATCCCCCCCGAGGAGCCCGAGCTGGAGGCGCTCCTGAGGGCCAGCGTGAGGCTGCGGAGGGGCGACAGGGTCTACTGCCTGCTGCACAAGCTCAGGACCAACGTGCGGCAGGTCTCGCCGTCCGTGGCGGAGGTTATCGAGGAGTGGTTCCGGAGCCCGACCGCCTCGAGGGTTGGGAAGAGGAAGTGGGACGTGGAGGCGGTGGAACGGGCCATGGAGAGCGGCGGAGGGGGGTGGCACGGGCTGGGCTGGCTAGGGAGGGGGAAGTGGGCGGTGGCGCGGGCGAATGTGGACGACAATGGTGTTTGTGGCGGCTGCGGCGATAAGTTGGTGACTATAGATCTCGATCCGGTCGAGACGGAGAATTTCGCTAGGTCGGTGGCGGATATAGCCAGCAAGAGGGAGAGGAGCTCGAGCTTTCAGAAATTTCAAGTACCAGAGCCTAAACTTGTTAATGAAAATTCTCCATTCTTATTAGCATTGTCTTTTTGCATGTCTAGATATCTTCTTAGGTTTATGTTGCACGGAAAAAAGGGGTCTATGTTGCACGGAAAAAAGGGGTCTACGTTGCACTGACACAGATACGACACGGTAAGCACACTGAGACACGGACATGGCACCTATAATGGTTTCTGGCCTAATGTATATTTTGAATTGTCTGGGTTGTGTGACATTGTCCTAATTTTAGTTTATCTACTTGAGACTCTTGAGTCGATTCAAGAATTTTTTGAAGATTATGACTTGTTCTTCTCTTCTTCTGGCCTACTTATATTTAGGGCTAAATTACAACTTGATACCCTCAATTATTCAGGTTTTTCAACTTGATACCCTCAACTTTGATAGGCACCAATTTAATACCCTAAGGGAGCGTTTGGTATGCGGAATACTATATAGCCGGGAATTCTATATTCCCGGGAAACAAATTCCAAGGAATTAAATTCCCGGGAAAATTATATTCCCATGTTTGGTGACAATATAAATATTTCCGGGAAAAAAATAAAAAATAATAATAACGAAAAAAAATGAACAAATATAAAAAACCGATAAAAGGACAAAAAACCGGTAAAAACGAAAAAAATCGTAAAAACGACAAAATAACAAAAAACGACAAAAACGATGAAAAACGACGAAAAATCGGTTAAAACGACAAAAATGACCAAAAAGCGACAAAAAATGTATAAACGACAAAAAATAACAAAAAAAGGGTAAAAACGACAAAAATAATCAAAACACGACAAAAATGACATAAAATCGGTAAAAACGACAAAAAAATCAAAATGCGGCAAAAACGACAAAAAACAAAAAAAATCGGTTAAAACGACAAAATGACAAAAAATCGGTTAAAACAAGTAATCGATAAAAACGACAAAAAAGAACACAAAATCGGTTTAAAACGACAAAAAATCGGTTAAAACGACAAAAATAACCAAAAAGCGACAAAAACGACAAAAACGGTAAAAGCGACAAAAATGATAAAAAACGACATAAAATAAGTAAAAATGACCAAAAAGCAAAAAAAATGACTAAAAAATCGGTAAAACAGCAAAAAAAACTACAAACACGACAAAAAATCGCTTAAAACGACAAAAATTGACAAAAAAGCGACAAAAGGACAAAAGTTGGATAAAAAACGACAAAAAATAATAAAAAAGTGACAAAAAAAAGACAAAACAGGGTAAAAACGACAAAAAAAAATTGCTTAAAAACGACAAAAAATGGGTAAAAACGACAAAAAATGACAAAAAAGCGATAAAAACGACAAAAAATAATCAAAAGTGACAAAAAAAAGACAAAAATGAGTAAAAACGACAAAAAATTGCTTAAAAACGACAAAAAATTGGTAAAAAACGAAAAAAATGACAAAAAAGCGATTAAAACGACAAAAAATTGCTTAAAAGGACAAAAAATTGGTAAAAAACGACAAAAAATTGGTAAAAACGAAAAAAAATGACAAAAAAGCGATAAAAACGACAAAAAATAATCAAAAAGTGACAAAAAACAAAAAATGGGTAAAAACGACAAAAAATCGCTTAAAACGACAAAAAAATGTTAAAAACGACAAAAAATGACAAAAAAAACGATAAAAAACGACAAAAAATAATCAAAAAGTGACAAAAAGATAA
This sequence comes from Iris pallida, assembly GCA_029216955.1. Taxonomy (NCBI): domain Eukaryota; kingdom Viridiplantae; phylum Streptophyta; class Magnoliopsida; order Asparagales; family Iridaceae; genus Iris; species Iris pallida. Next base: position 8,626,337 of record JANAVB010041017.1, read on the forward strand.
AAAATGGGTAAAAAGATAAAAAATTGCTTAAAACGACAAAAATTGGTAAAAACAAAAAAAATCGACAAAAACTGATAAAAACGACAAAAAAAATCAAAAAGTGACAAAAAAGACAAAAAATGGGTAAAAACGACAAAAAATCGCTTAAAACGACAAAAAATGGTAAAAAAACGACAAAAAATGACAAAAAAAACGATAAAAACGACAACAAATAATCAAAAAGTGACAAAAAAGACAAAAAATGGGTAAAAAACGACAAAAAATTGCTTAAAACGACAAGAAATTGGTAAAAAACGACAAAAAATGACAAAAAAAAAGGATAAAATGACAAAAAAAGAAAAAAATGTTCAAAACTAATCAAAATTGATCAAAAAAGAAGAAAAAAATTTAAACAATTTTTTTTTTGCCCGGGCAAAAAAAAATACCCACCTATTCTCAAGGGATAGAATTCCCATGTTTTGTGGGTAAACTATTTACCCGGGTATTTATAATTTCCGGGAATAAATTTTTTATAAGCCAAACAAACGTGGTAATAGATTCCCATCTTAAATTTTCCCGGGAATAAAAAAAAATACCGCGTACCAAACGCCCCCTAAAGTTTTAATTTTAAAAAGACCAAATTACCCTCATTCATCCCTCCCCATTCTTCCTCCCGGTGGCTGCACCCCCGCGCCCCCCCCCCATCGCACCCACCCTCCCGACGGCTACATCCCCGCCCCCCCCCCCCCTTCACCAGCGCCGCCCCCCCCCCCCTTCCGGACAGCTGCACCCCGCGCCCCCCCTCCCCTGCGCCCTAACCCCCCCCCTCTTCCTCCGCCTCGCGCATGGCCACCGCCGCAGGCAGAGAGAGACGGGGGCGGCACCGGGGGAGGGGGGGCGGCGCGGGGAGGGGTGGTGTTGCCGCCGGGTAGTAGGGGGGCGCGGAAGGATGAGGGTAATTTTGTCATTTTTACATTTTAGGGTATCAAGTTGACGCCTATCAAAGTTGAGGGTATCAAGTTGAAAAACTTGAATAGTTGAGGGTATCAAGTTGTAATTTAGCCTTTATTTAGTATACAAAAATCCTAGAGGATCTCATGAGTTCTTAATTTTTAAAACTCGGCCATGAAAAGCCGTTGGATTAGTTGGATTACATGCATCTGATCCCTTGATTTTTTTTTTCAAGGGGCTAAAGAGAAAAATAAGTACACTTCAATGTTAGTGAAATCCACGTGTCACATCCATATTTTGAGTTCTTATTTGAGTTTTTGTAGTCGAATTGATTTAGTATATATACACTTACATGTTAACTCAACTTCAACTGTTGTAGAGGTGGTTGGACTACTATGGTCCTTTTGAAGCTGTTGTTGATGCTGCAAATGTGGGTCTTTTCTGCCAGAGGCAGTTCTCACTGACCAAGGTTGGCTACAAGAACATCATGTTCAGAATTTAATGAACTCTAAATTTGGTCTGTTAACTACATGATGTAGTCTTCTTCTTCTTCTTCTTCTTTTTTCCCCTCCAAATTTATATAGGTCAATGCAGTCGTGAACGCCATAAGGCAGAAGATCCCATCGAGGAAATGGCCTTTGATCATTTTACATAACCGACGCCTAACAGGGCGCAAGATGGTCGAACCTCTGAACGAGAAGGTAATAGAGAAGTGGAAGAATGCAGATGCTATCTATGCAACTCCTACAGGATCTAATGATGATTGGTGAGACTTTCGCCTAAAGGACCAAATGATGCTACGCAATATTTTTTCCCCTCCTAAGTGCATTTCGAGATACCATAGGTAATAACATAAGGTTCAGGTACTGGTTGTATGCAGCTATAAAATGTAAATGCTTGCTTGTTACCAACGACGAGATGAGGGATCACCTGTTCCAGATTTTAGGAAACGATTTCTTCCCCAAGTGGAAAGAAAGGCATCAGGTACACAATATCTACCATTCGGATATTTCTTTCGATCTAGTTTTAAGAACTTTGGATGATATATAAATATTACAAGATATAGTTACTGATAATGCAAAGGCTTAGATGACAGACAATATGTGCATGTTTACATAATTATGGACTCATATTCATAACATTCACTATAGCATGCATGGTTTTGTTCTTCAAGAATACAAACTATGCAGCTCTAATATGGTGATGTGGATCAGTTAATTCTTACCATTTTCTTGTAACTACAGCAGTACGCTTTTGGAAGTTATTTCGGTTGGGTTTAGTCCTTAGAGGACCTGGTTCTGCTATTGCACTTTGGGTCAAAATCCGAAGTGTTTTTTTTCAATATTTGAGCTATTATGTATTAGCTCAAGTGGTTAGTATAATGGGGTTTTACTAGTGGGCAAGGTTCAAATTCCATAATAGTCATTTGTTTTTGTCACCATTTCTTGGAGAAATTCCTTTGGAGCTAGGCCTAGCTCCTTGGAAGCAAAGTGGCGCTTTGATGGTACAGTTTCGCGTCGGAGCAACGAGGCAGCGCCATTGCGTTGCTTTACTAGCCTCGCTGCAGGCAGTCCAGTTCGTAACTGCCCAATCCGGAAGTTACTCCTAGTTTATAGCCCACGTTCTTAGTAGGCTGACTGGTCAGTCCATAACAGACTCATCTTAGTAGGCTTTGGGCCATGTCCAGTGGCATAGCACCGCAAAGAGGCAGGTAGCATGCTGAGAATGAGAGAGTTGTAGTACAACACTACAAGAAGCTAGGACGTCATGCTACAGTAGCATGACACCACATGAGTAGTGAGGCCTTGGTTGCGGAGCTGTAGTGCAGTGAGAGACTGCGGAGCTGCAGGATAGATAGTGAGGCAACACCGTTGTGCTGCTTTGCTAGCCTCAATGCAGGCTATCCAGTTTGTAATTTCCTACTCTGGAAGTTACTCCGGAATTATAGCCCATGTTCTTAGTAGTCTGACTGGTCAGTCCCCAACGGACTCAATTGTTTTTAGCTTTACTTTGTTAGCAGCTCTCCTATATAAGAACAACATCAGCACTTGAAGTCAAAAGAAGGCAAAAGGGAAAATCCTGAAGAAAGAAAGAGAGTTTTCTCTCTATAGCAGCTGTCCGAGTGGTCCATGAGTTGTCTGAAGAAGGGAGGTGACATAGAGCATTCCAGAATTTCCTCAGAACTTGTTGGTTCATGGGAGCGAATCGACGAAGACGATTGAATTTCCTTTGAGCAACGGCGGTTCTGTCCACCCCAGCAGACAGTTCGACTAATTTCTATTAGCGAACATTTACAACAGTTATCACTAGTATGTTCTTACAGACTTCTGCTCTGCCAATAAGAGCTTCACTGCTATCTTTCTAGCAGCTCTGCTGCTGACTTTGAAAGCAATTTTACTGCTAAGCAATTTTTTTGCTATTTAGTCTGTTAAGACTTGTATGAGATTTGAAGAAAATCTACAACACTTTCTACTATGCAACACTTCTGGTTCTAATCCAATGATGCTTTACTATCATACTCCGCCATCTGCTGCTGATTCCTGTCTTCAACTTGGCAACAAAATCATGTTTCTAATGCTGTTATTTGTATTTGTAAGCGGATACTCATTAATTCAGTCTTGTGGCATTCTCTTAGGTACATTTCAGCTTTCAAGATGGCAGTTTCACGTTTCACATGCCCCCTCCTTGTTCTATTGTAATCCAGGTCTCTGTCTAATTTAGTACGCATTTTAGTTAGCTTAAATGGATAATCTAGTATTTCTAAGAACTACAATATAGAGTAGCTAATCTATTATGCTTACACCTTCATTGGTTTGCCAGTCATATATTTTTCTAGCAATATTCGCATCTATGTTGCACAAAAATGGACATGGATATGGATATTGGATACGGACATTTTCAAATAGGTACAAAAGAAGTTAGTTATGTTGTATGAATACGGACAACACGGGTACGGGCAGGATACACATACGGACACCATTTGTTGTCCTTGCAACATAGGTTTGCATACAGCACACGCACTTGCACACAGTCATCTTTAGCAATTAGCTGGTGAGCAACAGAGTTTGAAGTGGCAGGCGTAAATAGACTAGACGAGAATCAGTGTGATGCAAAGACATCCAGTTTTAGTGAATGAACAAGGAAATTCTGTACACAGCAAAAGAAGGAATATATTGACTATTGTTAACTTACAAATCTTAATCGCTTACAGTCACTCAGAGTTTTCTTAATCAGAGCAAGTTGAAGTAACAAGTGCATGTAACTTACTGTTTATTATTATTATGGGGAGTGGTATTCTGTCTCAGAAGCAAACTCGTATGAAATTTCAGGAATCGGAGAAAGGTCACTGGCATATCCCCATTTCAGAAGATTGCGAATCAAGTAGAGAAAGGACTTGGTTATGCGTCACGCGTGCCAATTCACTCTCGGAAAAGCAACATTCATCAGTTGGTCACAACAGTAATTGTCTCCTCTTTTCCGTTCCAAAGCTATACTCGTGGACACAATCTTCCATTCGAATATATGTTCATGATCACGTATTCATGGTTTTGCTTTAGTTATTTTTTTTAATTTAGTATCGCTAGGTAAATACGTCATGCTCTTGAAGCCTAGTAATTGGAGCAAGCTTAAAAAAGGTTATCGACATCAGCTTCGTGCAAATACACATATTAAGAGAGATTTCTTCCTCTTCTGTTTTCAAGTGAGAAGGTTACAGTGGTAGAGATGGTAGATCCCATGATCCCTTCTCTGGTTATTGACTGTGAAAACTTAGTTCCAACCAGGCATGAGTCATATCCATAGCTAGAAATACTTGTTTGGAACTCTACTGTTATCCCTTGAAGACCTTATTATACCTCGGAAATACAACTAGGATTCAGAAACTGGGTTTAACTGCTTAACCTCCTCTGTAGCCGTTTGTTTCACAGATCGTCCATAGAACATCCACCGCATCTCTCCTTTCCTTGATATGGCCTAAAACCTAATACCTATGGAACAAAATCTTTAACTGTATCTTTCTTCTTTTGAAACGCTTGCATGTGATGAGTTATATGTGTTGGGAAAGAAACGCGGAAACCTTTCCCCAAACCGGAGAGTACCTGCGAGAGGACCGAGCAATACAAACGCACGAACCCAAAAACAACCACACAAAACAATCCACGCAGACACAGAGAATTTTTGACGTGGAAAATCCTTGCGGGAAAAACCACGGGACGATCGGAGTCCAACCCTGAGAAGCCTCCACTAATGGAATAGAAGAATTACACCCTCTACAAACTCCTCCCGATCCAAATCGGATCCCCACAACACTCAGAAGAAAGAACAACGATTACAAGGCTACGAAGAACGAGAACGACGAGTAGAGATTACCCGAAACACGATCTCCTTCGAAAACGACCTTCAATCCTCCGTCTTCTCTCCCGAAGTTGTAATGGCACTCTTGCCTCCTTCCTCTCTCTTTCTTGTGTTCCAATGCGTAATGATGCGTAATAAATTAGGGTTGAGAAAACTCAACTTAACTCCCTAATCCCGCAGCAAATCTGGACCGTTTGATTAGATCCAATGGTGACAAATCACCCGAAAATCCGCTTCAGCCCCCGACGACACAGAGTTCGGCCAGAACTCTGTGTCGAGCAAACAACACCTAATGCCAACATTCTGGAGGAGCCAGACCGAGTTCGGCCAGAACTCGGCCTGGGACCGAGTTCGGGACGAACTCGGCAGGCCCAGGCCAGAAACTCCTTCAGGAGCAGCAGCAGCAGCAGTAGCGACTCCGCGTCGCCTACTTCCCGAGCTTCTTCGACACACGAACGGCGCTCGTCGCACTCCGGGGTCTCCTCCACATAGGTTGGGAACCCCACCCACTCCAACAAATAATCTCCCCCTTCACAACTATGGGGAGGATGTCGTCATCCCGACGATCTGCCTGCAGTACTCAAACTTTCCCCTTGATAGAATCTTCGTGAACATATCAGCTCCGTTGTCATCTGTATGAACCTTCTCAAGCTCCGCGTCCTTCTTCTCAACCACATCCCGTATCCACTGATACCGAGTCTCGATGTGTTTGGACTGGCTATGAAACGTCTGATTCTTCACAAGATGGATAGCACTCTGACTGTCGCAAAGCAAAGTATACTGCTCTTGCTTCAGTCCCATTTCCTGCAACAGCTTCTTCATCCACAACAGCTCCTTGCAAGCCTCCGTCGCCGCAATGTACTCTGCCTCTGTCGTCGACAAGGCAACACACTTCTGCAACCGCGACTGCCACGACACTGCTCCTCCCGCAAACATCATCACGTAGCCCGAAGTCGATCGCCTCGTGTCTACATCTCCAGCCATATCAGCGTCGGTATACCCAACCAGCTTCGGCTCGTCACCACCAAAGGAAAGTCTCCAACCAGCAGTGTCCTGAAGATATCGTAGAATCCACTTGACCGCACTCCAATGTACCCTTCCAGGATTTGAAAGATACCTGCTAACCGTACCAACTGCATGAGCAATATCTGGCCTCGTACACACCATAGCATACATAAGGCTTCCCACAGCTGAGGCATATGGAACCCGCTCCATATCTTCCTTTTCGTCCTCGGTAGATGGACACTGTTCCCCAGTGAGCTTAAAGTGAGCCGCGAGGGGGGAACTCACTTTCTTCGACCCGTCCATCCCGAAACGCTGAAGTACCCGGTGAATGTACTTCTTTTGGGACAAGTGTAGCAGCTTGGACTCTCTCTCTCGGCTGATCTCCATCCCAAGAATAGTCTTCGCTGCGCCCAAATCCTTCATAGAGAAGGCCGCGCCCAGCTGGCGCTTCAACTCCGCTATCCTAGTGGCATTTCGACCCACTAATAGCATATCATCAACATAGAGCAACAAAATGATGAAATCATCCTCGGCAAAATACCTCACAAATGCACAATGGTCCGACGTCGTCCGTGCATAACCATGCTCCCCCATAAACGACTCGAACTTCCTGTACCACTGCCTCGGAGCCTGCTTCAGACCATACAAGCTCTTCCTCAACCGGCAGACCAAATATGACTTGCCTTTCTCACAGAATCCCTCTGGCTGCTCCATGTACAACTCCTCCTCAAGATCACCGTGGAGGAATGCCGTCTTCACGTCCATCTGCTCGACCTCCAAGTCGAGACTGGCTGCTAATGCTAGCACAACCCGAATAGACGAATGCTTGACGACAGGCGAAAATATCTCATCATAATCCACGCCTTTCTGCTGACCGTAGTCTTTGACTACCAGCCTCGCTTTGTATCGAGGGCGAGTAGCATCATCCGTCTGCTTCACTCTGAACACCCATCGATTCTTCAAAGCCTTCTTGCCCTTTGGCAACCGCACCAGATCATAAGTGGAATTGGTGTGCAAGGAACTCATCTCCTCCTACATAGCCTCCATCCACTCCTGCCTGTGTTCGTCTTCCATAGCCTCTGCAAAACTTTCGGGCTCTCTTCCGTCAGTCAATAGCACATACTCATCTGGTGAGTATCTCGTAGATGGTCGACGATCCCTGTCACTCCTCCTCAAAGGAACCACTGGTGCTGGCTGTATACCGACAGCCTCCTCCCCTTCAGGAACTACCTCTCCGGCATGCTCATCCTCCTGAGGGACACCCTGACCACCATCAGCAGGCTGATAATCAAGGTTGGGAGCAACTCCATGTACCGGCTCCCCCATAACTGGATCCTCTGCGATGTCCTCTGGAAACTGCTCGAAGCGAAATGACTCTAACTCAGGCAATTCCTCAGCCTCAGAAGGCGTCTCGGAATCCTGAGTGTTGGTCATGGTCTGATCCTCGACGAACACCACGTCCCTGCTTCTGTAGAGCTTTCCTTCCACTGGGTCGTAGAGTCTATAGCCAAACTCATCCCGACCGTAGCCGACAAAGACGCATCGCCTCGTCTTCGGCTCAAGTTTGGTCCTCTCGTCCTTCGGTACATGCACGAAGGCCTTACAACCAAACGCCCGCAGGTAATTGTATGACGGCTCTTTGCCGTACCATACTTTATCAGGCACATCACCCTGCAAAGCAACACTAGGAGACAAATTAATAACATAAGCAGCTGTGAGAAGAGCCTCACCCCAGTAACTGCCCGGCAAGTTTGCTTCTGACAGCAAACACCGCACCCTCTCCATCAGTGTCCTGTTCATGCGCTCCGCTACACCATTGAGCTGAGGTGTCTTTGGCGGAGTCTTCTGGTGTCGTATCCCTTGCTCTCTGCAATACGCATCAAAGGGACCGATGTATTCGCCGCCATTGTCGGACCGAACACACAACTTCTTGCCCGTCTCTCTTTCAACAAAGGCCTGAAACTCCTTGAAAGTAGGCAGCACCTGATCCTTGGTCTTTAAGGCATAGACCCAAACCTTCCTGGAACAGTCATCAATAAAGGTTACAAAGTAAGAAGCACCACCAAGAGATTTTACCTTCATAGGACCGCAGACATCCGAGTGAATCAACTCGAGCAACGCCGGCTTCCTTGAACTTGGGTGACTTTGGAAAGACACCCTATTTTGCTTCCCAGCTAAACAGTGCGTGCACTTCTCCAACTTTGTAGACTTGAGCCCCGGAATCACTTTCCTGTTCACCAAGTAGCTCATCTCCTTCTCGCTGATATGGCCGAGCCGCCTGTGCCACAACTTGGTAGACGCATCACTGACTGCGTTCACCTCCTGTGCCCCCTCTGCGCTCCCCTCCATATAGTAGAGACCGGACTTCTTGTTTCCTCTGGCAATTACCATCGAACCTCTGGAAAGCTTCCACTGACTGTTCCCGAAGAGACTGAAGAATCCCTCGTCATCCAACCTTCCAACCGACACCAGGTTGAAACGGATATCAGGGACATGACGAACATCCTTGAGAACAAGAACCGCACCCGTCTTCGTTCTCAAATGCACATCTCCAACGGCAACCGCCTTCGACACATCTCCGTTGCCCATCTTCAACACGCCACAGTCGCCTGTCGTGTAAGTGGCAAACAGTGTCCTGTTGTGAGATACATGTGCTGAAGCCCCTGAGTCCACCAGCCAAGAATTGTCATCGCAGGCGAGGTTAGTAATGACCTCATCACCTACGACGATCACATCGCCTCCATGCACCGAGGCCGCCGCTGTAGTGTTCTCTTCTTGCTTCCCTTTGTCGCCCTTCTTCTCTCTCTTCCAAGCGAAACAATTCCGCTTGATATGGCCCTTCTTACCGCAATGGTAACACTCTGAGTCCTCGTAACGACCCTTGGACTTCCCCCTGCTCTTGTCTCTGCCACCACCTGGACCCCTGATTTTGCCCCTTCCGCGGCTCTCTGAAACAAGTGCCTCTGAGTGGTGGGATGTGGATGAAGTGCCCTGAGAACGTCTCCGCATCTCTTCATTCAACACCCCGCTCTTGGCAAACTCCAGACTGACCACGCCCTCTGGAGCAGAAGCGATCATAGATACTCGTACGGTCTCCCACGAGTCTAGCAAAGTACACAGCAGCCACAGTCCCTGAACTTCGTCGTCGAACTTGACTCCCATAGAAGATAGCTGGTCAACCACGCCCTGGAAATCACTCAAGTGATCCGAAATAGACGCTCCATCCTTGTACCGCAGACCCATCATCGTTCGGATCAGGAACAACTTGTTTACCCCGGTCTTCTTCGCATACAAGGATTCTAGCTTATCCCACAACGTCTTCGCGTGCTCAATATTGGCAACGTGGTTGTACACATTCTCGTCAACAAACTGCCGTATGTACCCACACACTTGTATGTGCTCGAATGTCCAGTCCTCGGATTTATCACTGGGCCTCTCGGATGCAAACACGGGTAGATGCAGCTTCTTGACAAATAGCAAATTCTTCATTTTGCTCCGCCAATAATGATAGTTTGTGCCGTTCAGATTCACCATGCGCACCGGCTTCGCGTCCATCTCTCCTCTCTGGTTTCTCTGTCAACTACTGACACCCTTCTGAATTCCAGAACCTGGCTCTGATACCACTCTGGTGGGAAAGAAACGCGGAAACCTTTCCCCAAACCGGAGAGTACCTGCGAGAGGACCGAGCAATACAAACGCACGAACCCAAAAACAACCACACAAAACAATCCACGCAGACACAGAGAATTTTTGACGTGGAAAACCCTTGCGGGAAAAACCACGGGACGATCGGAGTCCAACCCTGAGAAGCCTCCACTAATGGAATAGAAGAATTACACCCTCTACAAACTCCTCCCGATCCAAATCGGATTCCCACAACACTCAGAAGAAAGAACAACGATTACAAGGCTACGAAGAACGAGAACGACGAGTAGAGATTACCCGAAACACGATCTCCTTCGAAAACGACCTTCAATCCTCCGTTTTCTCTCCCGAAGTTGTAATGGCACTCTTGCCTCCTTCCTCTCTCTTTCTTGTGTTCCAATGCGTAATGATGCGTAATAAATTAGGGTTGAGAAAACTCAACTTAACTCCCTAATCCCGCAGCAAACCTGGACCGTTTGATTAGATCCAATGGTGACAAATCACCCGAAAATCCGCTTCAGCCCCCGACGACACAGAGTTCGGCCAGAACTCTGTGTCGAGCAAACAGCACCTAATGCCAACATTCTGGAGGAGCCAGACCGAGTTCGGCCAGAACTCGGCCTGGGACCGAGTTCGGGCCGAACTCGGCAGGCCTAGGCCAGAAACTCCTTCAGGAGCAGCAACAGCAGTAGCGACTCCGCGTCGCCTACTTCCCGAGCTTCTTTGACACACGAACGGCGCTCGTCGCACTCCGGGGTCTCCTCCACATAGGTTGGGAACCCCACCCACTCCAACAATATGATATTAGGGTTGGATCAAAAAGTCTAGTGAGCTGGGGAAACTGTCAAACTTTTTTCACGTCTAGACTGTTGTATATGTGTGCATCTATGTTGCACAGGCAGGAGAAAATGGTGTTCTTATCCGTATCATTTCCATACCCATACCTTGTCGGTATTCATGCAATATATGTGACCATATTGTAGCTACTGAATCTCTCCATTTCCCTTATCCATATCGTGTCCTTATCCGTATCTGAGTCTGTTTTCATGCAACATGGATATGCATTCTCTCGTTTAGCCTGATGCCTTGTAAAGATGATTAGCAATGGAGGACACGCCCTCAAACACGAGCAACCTGAAAAAAAAAACACAGGCACTGACACACGCATACCAAGAGAGCATGTGGATCAGGTGGAATTACTGGTGGGCGTTTTTTTTTTTTTTTTTTCCTCTTCTTGAACAGAAGAACATCCAGAGAAGATGTCAGACAATGGCGCTTCAGGTACCTGTGCTAGCAGCCAGTCCAGATTCTCGCCTGAAGATAGTTGTGGGCTGGAATGCCGATCTTCTGATGGACAAGAAGATGATACAATCAGCAGCAGTTCCAGAAGAAGAAGAGGAGCTAACTCTAAATTTCCAAAGTCCCCTGGGATTCTCTCCAAAATTGAGGCTGCAGAGAAGCTTTCCGGCTGTATCATCGATTTTCAAATATAACATAACCTAGTGGGATCAGCATCCAGGAAAATATGTTGTGAGAAATGTAGAACAGATTTCATTTGAATGAATTTTGTTCTTTTGTTCTGCCCATATGGAAGCCTGACTCATCGAGTTTCAGATTAGTGGTCTTCTCTACATGTCTTTGCGAAATGACCTCATGAAGTTATCAAACTGAAACTGGAATGCGGATTTCAGAACTTTTAGACAAATAATCTCCAACATTAATAGTACGGTTGATCGTCGTGTGATGCAAATATATATATATATATATATATATATATATATATATATAACATAATGTAGAGAGTAATACATTGCATGTCTTCAGAAACTTGATCAACTTCTAAAAGGTAGGGGTCACCTTGAAAGTAGAAGATATGAGGGAATTGAGCTGTGGAAAGGTGTTGTAGGTGTTGGTGTAGGTTTCTGAAGGGCACAGGTGATAGATGCCAATTTGGAGGAGTAAAATTAATTAGTCAAAGGAAAAAGGACTTCAGTGTTCTAAGAACCAAACCTTACCATTAATTTATAATGTTGCAGTTTTGACTATATACATTACAGATACAATATATGCTATTAGCAAAGCCAATATATTCCCTTTTGGGGGGGAGTAAAATTAATTAGTCAAAGGAAAGAGGACTTCAATGTCCTAAGAACCAAACCTTACCCATTTATAATAGTGCAGTTTTGACTATATACATGCAAATACAATAGATGCTATTAGCAAAGCCAATAGAGCGCCACTGTCATCATCTTAAGTGTCGTTAACTCATGGAGTTCTATGGCTGACCTGTGATGATAACAAGAGAGCTCCACTGTCAATATGTGAAGCAAATTTCTGTCCAACTGACAATAGTTGTTCTGTCAGCAAATGACAATAGTTGTTGTGCTGTTAGAAATTTCTCAGGATAATAGTTACTCTTGCTAGTGCCAAAACACATGACCTACAAGTGGATATTAGTTGGTGCCTGGAGGGAACTGCTTGTTCTCCTCTGAGACCAAATATTTGTTGATCAAGATCGATTGGCACATTTTATGGATTTCTGAAAATGAGGTATTTGTCCCCCTCCCCCCTTTTTCCAGTTTACTAGTGCATTTGAAATTGCAAATACATAATAAATTCAAGCAAATATATCACATTCAACACTACATCATCACATAGCTGACATCTCTACTTAGTAATTGGCAATTGGGACTAGTATATTAGATTTGTTCCTCCTCGAGATAAATTCATTTTTAGTGGTTATAAAAACCCTACTTTGTTCACGAACTTAATTCGTTCTCTGATCATCTATTGTGATCCTCGCCATTGCATGTTGTATCAGAAATTGAGCAAAAAATAACCATACTGACTAGGGGTGAGCGTCGGTATAATCGGTCGGTATTTGGTTGAATTTTTCAATATTTTTTAATCGGTATTTAAAAAATCAATACCAATATCGTACCATTTAGAATCGGTTTATTCGCTTTCGGTTAAATCGGTATTCGGTCGGTTTTTTTTTCGGTATCGGTAATTTACCATTTAACATTTGATCGATCAACATACTTAATATGAACCTCTTAACCTAGAAAAATATTTTTTTTACTTTTTTTGGAAGCATTAAATTTCAAAGCCAAGCCTCTACCAAACAAGTAATTAATCAAATTTATTAGAATAATATGTAACAAGTCGCAAACACCTAAAAAAGAGCTTAAAAGATCAAACACGATCACTAAGTTTAATTCTTATTATAAGTTTAAGTACACCAAAATTCATTTCAATATTATATAAAAACACAAAAATATAAGCTCAAAAGATCAAAAACTCAATTCTTACATTCTTAACATAACTTCATGTCCACCAAAATCTATTCTAAGTTCTAATAAACTAATTTCCAACTAAAACAAAGATAAAAATGAAAAAGAGTAATATAAAATTAATCACGAACAATATTCTAAGGGGAAAAAAATGTGTGTGTATATATATATATATATATATATATATATATATATATATATATATATATATATATATATAATTGGTTCGGTTCGATATTTTCGGTGTTACCGCTACCATTATACCATATTTTAATCGGTTCGGTAATTCGATATTGGTACATAATTTCGATTCGATTTTTTGAAATATTTTTAATCGGTATTCGGTCAGTTTTTCGGTAGCGGTCGGTATTTGCTCACCCCTAATACTGACTAGAAATTTGGATTCAGGGATAACCTATGTTTTTTTTTCTCCCACCAAACCATACACAGCATTAAGATGAAGATATGTTGGGATTAAGTTGATAATATATCAATGTTTACTGAAAATTTAGTGATCTGATCGAGTAGTAGGCTAAACGAGTTTGAGAGAGAAATCGGACTTCTAGTAAGTATGAATATTTACTTGATTCATCTGCACTCTGCAGGCTTGAATTGCTTCGTAAGGTTAAACATCATGAACACAATGGTATCACGGAGACGCATCATAGTTACTTGTACATATAGTAGCTTGTTGAATTAGCACAATGGTGGAGCATATAAAACTTGCGAAATTTGAACAATGGTGGTAAAATACCACCATAGAATCCATTTCGGGCCGAGCACGGTAAGAGGGGTTGGTTCTGCATTCAGTGCATGACTTTAGATTTTTGAGGTTTAAGACAAACTCTAAAAGTTGTGCCTCAAAACTTAATATTCATATATATATAAAAAATTCATCGACGATAATACAATAGTGTTATAAGCACAATATTCAAGAAAAATTAATAAACAAAAAATAATATCTAAAAGGCTAAATTTTAACTTGATACCCTTAACTATCCAAGTTTTTCAACTTGATATCCTGAATTTTAAAACTAGACAACTTAATACCTTAACATTGTTAACGGAATATATAAAATGAAAAAAAGTATCTCCATTCTCTCTCCCCTCTCTCTCCTCAACAACAACAACAACGAGGTGGAAGTGGCATTGGGCAGTACAACAATGGGGGGGGGGGGGGGGGGGGGGGGGGGGGGAGGAGAGGGTATCAACTTGATACCCTCAACTATCCAAGATTCTTGATATCCTAAACTTTCAAACTAGACGGCTTAATACGTCAAAATAATTGTACAACATAATACCCTAACATTGTTAACGGGATATATGAATAAAAAATATCCCCAATTCTATCTTTCCTCTCTCTCTTCAGCAACAGCAGCGGGACGGAAGTGGCGGTGGGCGGTTGTGGCAGCAGGGGGAAGGGGGGGGGGGGGGTGCGGCAACGGAGGGTCGGAGGGGGGTGGGGGCGGCAACGAGTCGGAGGCGGGGGAGAGGGCAGTGGGGGTTGGGGAGGGGGAGGGGGAGGGTATTCCAACATGTGGAACCTACGATACATACTTACGCTGTGATTGAGCTCCAGCTCATGAAGTATAACAATAGGTCACAGATCTAAGTAATGATCTCATCCATAACATAAGAATAATAACTAAGCATGAAACATCAAGAATATATAACTATAGAAATTATAATATGAAAGTGCTAATTGTCGGGTGGAAACAAATCCAATATCAAATGACTATTATTAACTGAGAGCAAAAAAATAGTCCAGTACATCATGTAATGAAAAAGAAGTGCAAGAAAATAAATAATCCATCTAGAAAAAAATCATGAAAACTCTGAAGGCAAGACCTCATCGCATGCCAAGTCCGAATCTGGTCTCGGCCCGTGTACACATGAGGGTACTCTTGATCGTCCAAGTTTGGAAGAAAATCATACCCTTAGAAGGACGTAGCAAGATACAAACAACATGTTATACATATTAAAATATAAATAAATGCAACATGATGTTTCTAACCTCCTAATGCATATTTAGAGGACAATGTTTACACGCATAGACATGTATAGACTGAAATAAAAAATTCACGTAACTCGGGACTAGTGGTGTGTGTGTGTGTATATATATATATATATATATATATATATATATATATATATATATACATAATGTCCAACAATTATCTGTAAACTTCCATCACGATCAACGATCGTCAGAGGGTATCTGTAAAAATCATCACTCACATAGTTCCATCGGACTATGGTTCAACGATTTGGGTAGCTCATAAGTCTAGTGACCGTCCTTCCCCAAAATTTTCACAGTGACCAAGTCGTATATATACAAAATGTCCAGCTTGTAACAGCTTGAGTCCCTAATGCACTAAATCAATGTAGTTATGTTTCTAACCGTCACACGGCATGTACGTATCGATGACCAATCGAATACGATAGTCTGGACCCCTAACATGAACTCATACCCTGTCATGTGTTTGTCATGGCAACGGAGAGATGAAAATATCCCACAAATATATGATATTCATCTAGCAACTAAGTCGACATGCAAAAAAAAAGAAAGAAGTGAATTGACAAACTCCGTAGATCGCACCCAAGTCTAGGTTGGACTTACAGTTATACTACAATAATCAGAATCAAGTACAAGAATAGAACATAAATTGAATATGTATGAAAAGACAGTAAATACAACAATGTATACTTGTCTGGTGTCCTTGTCTAGTGTCTGGGAATAGTATTGACAACGTTCGGGCAGCGAACTCGTCAGGACAAAACGAACAACTCCAGATGCTGAAATAAACATCACAAACGAGTCCGAAATGGATAAAATAGCCAGAAAAGCCTACCCACAAGTCCAATTTGGCCAAAAGGACAAAAAGATAGTTTATGGGCAAAACGGAATTCGTAGGCGGGCCTGTATTATACCAAAAAATGTACCAGGACAAGGTGTCCAAATTCAGCAAATTATATGTCTAACAAGTCCAAAATAACGATACGATCTCAACGGTATGTCCATATTTGAACTTCGATGAGCCGATCACAAAAACGTCCGTCGATTCCGATCGTTGGGCCCGCGATATGCGATCCGGTCGAGTCATAATCGGACAAAACTTAGATCACAGCAAGTCAGATGATACGAGTCCAGTGGCGCAAGTTTCTTCGCGACACGACGAGTGCATAGGAAGTAATTACAATTTTCCAAAAAATTCCGATACGGTAATTTTTGACGAATACGGTCCAAATTTGTCGCGCACACGCAACCAATTCAAATTTCGTCAAATCCCACACGTCGGTATAGACCGTACGCACCTTTAGGTGCAATTGGTTCGAATCGGAGTGGTCCGGTTTGTCGGGACTGACCCCTATCGGGAGTTTTCAATAAAATTAACATTGTTTATGGAGCTAAATTTACCTAGGATTTTAACCTATCAATCCTAATAATTAAGACAAGAAACTTACACAACATCTAGTCAAGTTAACCGATATTGCATATGATTAATTGGTTCTGACTTCCTTTTAGTGGGCAATAAGTTCTGCTAGCTCGAACTTGCTGAAAACCAACAGAATACTGATATTGATTCCCAAGAAAGTTATGGTTTTTCGGAAATTTTGGACAGAAATATCCAGAGACTTAATGGGAAATAAATTAAATTAATTGTTGGATATTTAAGCTGGATATATAGGCTATGCATATGTGAAATCTAAAAAGTTTGATCGAGGAATTGCAAAGCTATGTGCCTTCCAAAGGTGGTGTTATGGACTCGGGTTTCTGGAAACAGTACCTATAAACCAGTTTATTGTCACTGGTTTATAAAACAGTTGTACACGAGCAGTAATTTCTAAAAAAAATAATAATTACCAAACACATTTTTTAACTTTTGTGTTTTAAAAACTATTTTCAGATAAAAGTAACCAAACGCAAACTCAAAACTTTTCTACTCAGAAAATAATTTTATAACTTACTTTCAGAAAGTGTTTCTAGAAAGAAATTTTAGAAAGCGTATCCAAACTGTGAAACCCGAAAATTTTGGAATTATTAATTGTTGAATTTTATTTGTCTCTAGCGTAATCTTAGTCTTAGTACTATTATTATTATTATTATTATTATTATTATTATTATAGTCGGATCAGGAAAACATTATTTTTAAAATTAATTATTGGATTTTTGTTTGTTGCCTGTCCCGATCCAGTGTCCGGGGTCCGACCCCGAACTCGAACCCGACTTCCGTTTCCAACCCAACTTTATTTTTTTTTCCCTTTTTAAAATCCTGATTTTTCTTTATATATATATATATATATATATATATATATATATATATATATATATATATATAATGGCAGAGAAAAAAAAATAAAAGAGAATATCCTAAAAACTATTTCTTTTCTTTTTCTCCCACACTGGGCCAGGACCCGTTCCCCTGACCAAGCCCCCTCTTTTTCCTTCACATCTCTCTCTCTCTCCCACTCTTTCCTCCCACGAACTCTCTTCATAATCCACCACCACCAACACTCCCACAACCACCAGCACACACCAAACCCTTCTCTTCCCCATCACTCCCTCTCCTTTCCTCTCACTCTCTCACTCCCCTCCCCTTTCCCCCAAATTTTTGCTCGGCCCCGTGCCCGTCTGCTCGCCCTGACCGGCTGACCGCCCGCGCGCCCGCCTCCCGGCCGCGCCCTGCCACGTCCGACCCGACGCCCCCGACGACCCCGCTCGGCCCGCTCTCGCGTCCCGCCAGGCTGCCAGCGGCCGTCCGCCCTAGTCGCCCATCCGCGTCCGCCCGACCCTCGGGCCCCGATCCGCGCTTTCCAGCGCTGCCCCGAGCCGTGCCCCGTGCCGTGCGCGGCCATCGCCGCCGTTTCCGGCCTCGTCGAGACACTGTCCAGAGATCACGTTGCTTTCCCGCGCTTTCCAGCGTTGTCCCGAGCCGATCCCGCTGTCCGCGCGGATTCTTTTTTCTATTTTTGCATCTGAAAGCTCTAGTCGAGCAACTGAGGTATAATTCTGTGTCCCTGTGTCCCTCCCGTAGTTAGTCGGTGATGACGCGGTCCCGACCCTGACGTGGGGATCGATTTTACTAGTTGCGCTAGGGGATACTTTTCCGAGATCGGCTCGAATTGGTTCTGTGGATTGTTTCTAGTTGGTATATATTTTCCTTTGGGTTAGTGATTATTATTTGGTTTCGGATTGGTTCTGTGGATTGTTTCTAGTTGGTATATATTTTTCTTTGGGTTAGTGATTATTATTTGGTTTCAGATTGGTTCTGTTTCTAGTTGGTATATATTTTTCTTTGGGTTAGTGGTTATTATTTGGTTTCGGATTGGTTCTGTGGTTGTTTCCTATCTTAGTTGGTATGTTTTATTTTTGGCCGTGGCTTTTATTCTTGGGTTTGGACATTCATATTTCTGGTTGGCGGGTTTGGTTCCCTGGTTTGGGATGTTTATTTTGTGTTTAGATCAGTATCGCCTCGTGACTAGGTTGTCCTAGTTACAGAGGATGTGCTGTCCAAATTTTCAGTAAAAACTTTCAAAATATTATTATTAATTAAGTTGGTTAAATTAAAACATGTTTTCATACCCGGTCTTTGCAAATGATTTCCAAAATTGGTTTTGTTGGTTTGGTTTCGTGGATTTTGTGAGTTTTGTATCCCCTGTTAGGCGACGACCGTATCGGTCGGATAAGCCTCGGCGAAGCGCAAACGCTACAGGATTTTCTGTACGTTGAGGCGTAAGCCAGCAACGTGAGATTTGTATGACCAAGTCTGAGACGCCCCATTTTTCTATGAATTATATTTAATTATATTTTATTTTATAACTAGTTACTGGCCTCTAGTATTTTGGGTGCAGGGCTTCGGCCTCCTGACTGGACCACTTCACGGCATTCAGAGCTCGCCTCAACATTTAAATTAAATTAATTAATTTGTTGTAAGGGCATAAGTCCAGTTTTTTCTTTGTTTTTCTGTGGCCTGTATTTGTGTAGTTTAGGATTTTCTGTTCTTTTTGGTTGTTGCTTTGCGTAATTAGACGCGTACTTAAAATGGGTATTAGTTTTATATGAAAAACTATAAGAGTTTTCTCACTTCTAAATAAAAAGGATAAAATTCAAGTTTGTATTATTTAAACAAATTCACATTTTTCTCATTAAAAGAAAAACCTAATTTTATGTATATAATATTAAAGTACAAAGTTTTGTTAAATGAATTGGAAAATACGATCTTTACCCAATAAATCAATAAATCGGTTCCTTTTTCGTTAATTGATAATTGTATCCTGCGACGGTAGAGTAGGTTGATAGCTTAATTAAATAACTTAAAACTGGACTAGGACCTACTTCTAGAAATTGTAACTAGCACACCTAGATTTGGCTCATCTATGTTTCTAAGTCAGGGTTCTCAACTGTAGGATTTCGAGGACGTATTTGACTTCATCTCCGGTACCGACATCCTATTCCAGTCATTAAACAGAGGCAAGTTACGGTTATGTTTTCTTGCATTTTAATTAGTAATTATCATGTTGCATGCTTAAACCACATTGCTACACGGAACTCTCTTCTTGAGTTCGAATATTGATTGTGGGGATATTGGGAGAGTAGTGTAGCGTTTATGACCAATGCCCTCATATTGCATTATTGCACGAGCTTACCCCTCTTACACACGGGGATAGGCCGTATCGCATCGCTAGGATGCTATTGTACAACCCAAGCTGGTCATAGACTTTACCTATTCAAATCACATTGTTTCAAATACTGAATTGCTAAAAATTGCTGAAAAATATTGTTCAAAGTATTTCAACTGTTTAAAATTGCATCTTTCCATTATTATTTAGAATGTCGGATTATGTACTCATACTTGCTCCTTTTCTGACTGTATTTCCCCTAATAGGTGATGTTGATGATGCTGAGCTATTGTTCAATAGCTACTATGACCCGGTATTATACCCTGTGGTATTGCCAGAGTCCCCTTTGGAGGATGCAGAACCTGAGGCCGATGAGCCGACCGCTTAGCTAGTTGTTTTCCAGTTATCTAGTTTTATTGTATTGGAGTTTGTAGATTTTAAATTCAGTACTTTATTTCAGTACTTTCTGTTTCAGTTTATACTTTTCAATTGTTGAATAAAAAGTTTTTAAAATTTTCGTATATTCGAGTTATGACAAATGTATAGATGTTGATATTACCTGCAACTAGAAACAACTTACTGCCGCCGTCTCACAACGGTGCAGGCTGGACATGATCCGATTCGACCCAATAATTTGGGATCGGATCGTGACACAAACGGACCCTTATTTTCCTTTTTTTCTTTTGCATCACCGGGCTGTGGCTCGATTTCGAGACCGTCCGCCACCAGATGCCTTCAGCCTTTTTTTTCCCCTTTTTCTTTCCATTGTTTCCTCATTCGATTTAACATGTATATAAATAATAATAATTTAAATTATTTACAGGGAATTGAAGTTGGTTAGGTTGTCTACTAACCTGTGAAATTGGGCTCGAGGGAGAAGAACGAGGCTCTCAAAGTTGGCTCTGTACGCACTGTGACTGTTCTGTCCCGTGCACTGCGAACCACGGGTCGACGGCGTTCCTTCCGGCGACTATGGCCATCGTGGTGTGTCTTGTCCGTGCTCGGGAGAAATGGGCAGTGCTAGGGCTGCAAATGAGCCAAGCCGTTCGCGAGCTGCTCGAAGCTCGGCTCGATAAAAGCTCGTTTGAGCTCGGTTAATTTAGTAAACAAGCTGAGCTCAAGCTTTATTTTTGAGCTCGTTTAATAAACGAGCCAAGCTCAAGCTTAGAAGTACTCGGCTCGATTGAGCTCGCAAGCTGGCTCGTTTAGAAACTCGTTTGTTCTTTATTGAATTATATATATATATATATATATATATATATATATATATATATATATATATATATATATATATATGGTTGTGTGTATTATATATTTATGTCCTTAATAAGTGATATTAAGGAACTTTTTTAATTAAATTTTTGTAAATAAATTGTTAATATTTTAGATACTTGAATTCAAACATAACTAACTTGAAATCAAGCTCGTTAAGCTTGAAATCAAGCTTAATGAGCTTAAAATAAAGTTGAGCGACAAGTTTGATTTCAAGCTTATCGAACTTGTTTATCAAGCTTGAATCAAGCTTCCTTATTAAGCCAAGCTCGAGCTCAAACCAAGCCAAGCTCAAGCTTAATATAAACAAGTTCAAGCTTCAAAATAAAAAATTTATCAAGCTCGAGCTCGAATAATTCTAGTCAAGCCAAGCTCAAGCTCAAGCTTACAAAAGCTCGGCTCGGCTCGGCTCGGCTCATTTGCAGCCCTAGGCAGTGCGAACAGGGCACCCGTGCGAAAAATTTGAATGTGGGCAGAGTACTCTAGGACCGAGTTTATGGGAGATGTTATCGGGTTTAGGGTGTGGACCCGTTAGGATAAATGAGATGGTTTATATGTATTTATATAACCTTATCATTTAACTCTAGGCTTTATTTGATTGGTTTTTTTTTTCCATGGGAAATATTTCCATCACAAAAATTTTACCAAAATTATTTTTCAAAAAACTATCATTTTTTCATAGTTTTCTCCAAAATAGTGGAAAATAAAACTGGGCCAGTTGATAGGAAAATACCAATTTTCATGGAAAATAACTATTTTTCGTGAAAAATAATGACATTCAAATATCCAAATTAAGTTGTCCACAAAAAAGTTTCAAAATTACATGATTATTTTCCTAGTAAAATAACTCCGTGAAATTAATTTATTTTTCACATTTTTTCCACCTTGCAATTAAACACACCTTACATATATACAATTAATATACATATGTACATACTAAGATTGTATACGTACCTTTATCCATTAGTTCATGCAGAATTTCGAGGGGATTTTACATTGTTGCATTGACAAGACGTACGTATTGCAGACAGTCACGTGGCGAGCACCCAAAGCGTCCAGCTCATAGAATTTCATAATTATGCGGGATAGCGAAGATTACCTCATTTTCCTATAAATAGTCTACGTTATCGAACATTTAAAGAGGTTGAAAACCCGAGGGTTTGGAAATTGGTTGAACGGTTGATTGCTTCCAAGAGAACTCATTGAGAGAGAGAGAGAGAGAGTGAAGTGCATCCTTAGGAGTCAATCGGTGAATGAACTACTTTCAGAAAGAGAGAGTGTCCTATCCTCAACGCTTTGTGCAACCCGCATTGCACACTTCGTCTTTTCTATGAAAGTCCTAATTAAGACGTTCTCTTCACATCTACTACGTTCTCGCAATCTCTAGTAGACGTGCCATTGAAGAACCAAGGTTTCCTTCGACGTAGACTTTCTGAAGTTCATATCTATGTAGGAGAAACTAAGTAAGTGATTTGGCATCATTGTTGTGAGTAGTAAAACTACTGTCAGACCATTAACGAAACAAAGTGATCGTACCTGATCAGACCTCCATCATCACACTTTTAAATAACAAAAAATCGTAATAGTATTCTTGTGTTGTATTTACTTACCAAGCGGTTGTAATACGATAAGATTCTATTACAAAACAAACAATTTTGTTGGAGAAACTTCGGAACGAAAACAACCACGTCAACATAGTTGTATATCACCAACTTGTGTGACATGTCAGCCAAAAATGATTAAAGATCAGTTGAAGATACGTCGTCATATCGACGTGTATATGCGTATCCAAAATTGTTGTTGCAGTGCAACCAGCTTAATACGTCGCTAATTTTGTCGCTAAATACATTTTGTGACTCGGACACAGCATATAATGACATATTCTGAGGTTGCTATTCCCACTCATTTTTATAGAAAATTATGTCATTTTCAGAACTACAAATGGTTTCCTGCTGGAGTCCACTATGCAAATGCAACCATTCCAAATTACACGACAACATCCTGACGTGCCAACATTTTGGAAACTCTTTTTGTTTGAATTTGCATCAGCTAGCACCAAGAATCTTTCCCCTATTTAGTGTAGTTTTGTTTGCATGTAATACTAGTCACCCAGAATTTTTTTTCTTCCAAATATGGCATTATATACCTATAGTAATTAAAATTATTCATTAAATTTATCAGAGTATTTAGATAATTATGTATAAAAAATACTAGAATTATTTTGTATAAGGTTACTAGGTTTAGAACATAATTAGACTCTGAGTACTTGATTTGTCCGTTTTAGACTTTGGGTACTCGAACTTTTTGTGACGAACATTCGTCATTAAGGGTCTGCTTAGTAAAGGTGTTTTCACAGGTTTTGGGACATTTTTGAACCGACCGTTTATGAAAACCTCTGCTTGTTAATTTTTTTGAGGCATCGGTTTTAGTCGGCTCAAAAAACTCCCAAAACCGATGTAATGTAAATTTGGTGGCTTTATAAACATCCCAAATTGGTGGGTTTTGAGGGGTTTTATTATTTTATTCAATTTATATCCTCACCAAAAATATATAGTTATAACTACTAATACCCCTCCATACTAATACCCTTTCCTATTTAATTTTATTTATGTAAAAAAAATTGAGAACCGCTCGTTAGTGAATTACCAAGCATGGATTGGACCGGTTTAAAAGTTGCTACTTGAAAACCACCCAAAATCGGAGCCCTCATAACCACTCATAACCGGTTATACTCTAAAAACTGTTGCATATTACATGCAAAAGCCAAGTCCTCAAAGCCAAGTCGTCAACATGACAAGTCTACAAACATGTGTCATTTTTTAAGTTGGAGACTTAGCCTCTTTTGGCTAATTTTAGTATAGGCTATTTTAAGCATATACTATCTTTAGCATATGCTTAATGCTATATAAGAGAGAGTCCTTTTTCACAATCTTCACTCCACTCTCTCCCTCTCATTTCTCTCTTGTTCAATTCAAAGCTTTGTTCTTCGGTTTGTGCTCTGGGCAGAAAAGCTAAGTTCGGGGTCGTTCTTTCCGAGTTGTGTGCGACGAGGAGATACCGGTAGAGCGGGAGTTTTACCACTAGGAGCATTCGGAACAAGTATGCACATAAACCCGAATCAACTCTTAGGGCAGTGCTTCGTGCGCGACTTTCCCGGAGGCCGGTAACATTTACTTTATTTTATTTTGTTTGCAGATTTTTTGAAATAATTTCCAACAATCTAGAGTTGAAGAACAACTTAGGCTAAGGTCTAACTCCAAGACTGAGACTAAGGCTAAGGTAAACCTAGTAGAGTCATCCCAAAGCAAACCTAAGCCTAATAATCCTCACAAACCCAAGAATAATATCTTCAAGAAGAAGAATATTGTTTAGCCTCATCACCAGAACCACCAGAATCGTCAACACCAGCAACTCCAAAAACCTAGAAACTTTGGTCAGACTCAGGATCAAGGAAGATTTTGTTTTGTGTGTGGTAGAACAAACCACACGGCTATCAACTGTTTCCATAGGAAGAAGGAACCAATCAAGACTTCCTATAGGGGGAAGGGCCCAGCCAAACCAGAAGCCAACATGATTCTGAATGAGTCTTCTGGTTCCTTCAGGTCTGTGACTTACCAACCTTTAGTTAATATTTCTTACCATTCTGATGACTGGTGGTTGGATTCTGGAGCTAATGTTCATGTTTCATTTGATCGCTCCTGTTTTCCAAACTATCAGGAATCATGTGAAGGAGGCATAACCCTAGGAGATGGCTCTACGGCACAAATTGTAGGAAGAGGAAGAATAGATCTGAAGATGACATCAGGAAATTTTTTGCCTCTTCATGATGTTCTTCATGTGCCGACTGTTAGGAGAAATTTAGTTAGCAGTTCCCTTCTTGTAGCATCTGGTTACAAGATTGTAATGGAAGCTAATAAAGTTGTATTTTCTAAGAATGAGTCCTTTGTTGGTAAAGGATTTGTAAAGGATGGTATGTTTATTCTCAGTACTGTAAATAAAATGTTGGATCCTTCTCCTATTGTTTCCAATGTAGAATCTTCTAATGTATGGCATGGTTGTCATGACCCGCACCCACTGTGAGGGTACGAGTACGTAACGACGCCCAGCCTACGCCGCAGTGTCGGCGGTAGAGCGCTGTCCTAGGTTACTATCTAACCAGCAACTCACACAATATATAATGTACTCATCATGATCAACTCCGAACGGAGGACAAGTATAAGATATTGTAACTCAATCACAGTCTAAGCACGATAAGATAATCACAGAGAATTAAACTAAGAATAGAAGGACAACTACTAAATAATAATAACTCTCAATAAATCTTAAATACTAAACAAGTCTCAAATCTTCTACAACAAGTTCAACATGAAAACAGATGCTAATCTACTAAACTAAATCCCGATCACTCCTAAGTGTCGGGGCCAAAGGTAGTCATCCCGTCTCCGGGTCCATAATATGTAGGGCATGTGTCCTCAGGGCAATCATCTGTAAAATTTCAACAGGTCCAGTCAGGACAGGAACGAGTACAACTCATCAAGAAATCCCAATTAAATGACAGATAACTATAAAGCAGTTATAAACAGTTTTATTGATGAAATGTGGCAGTTTATAATTTAGGTTGTGGCATAGAGAAGCAGTAAGATACAAGAAAAGTAAAGTAACTAAAACAAGAGAAGAATGATGGCAATGAAGACTGTAAAATAAATCTAGCTGAACTAAGGTAACATAATAAGTCCAGAATGTAAATGTAACAAGTGTAAAACCTAAGTAAATCCAGACAACATGAATCTGATACCAGGTGATTCCAGTACAAGATGAGTCCGGTATGAGGTGAGTCCAGTTGGTGATCAAAGGTTCCAGGGTGAGTCCAGCCTATACTCTAACAGTGTGTTTTAAAATATCGGGATCGACATGTGAACGGTTGTAGGTAATACGGCACATCACACACCTGGCCGGGTGTGAGATGGCTATCATTCCAGTATAATTCTAAGGGAGTGGTTCCAGTATTTGGGTATGTTCACATGCCTATTCCAATATTTCCCCGCCCAGCAAGTACAAGTAAATCCAAAAAATGACACGAGAAATCAGGATGAGTCCAGCCAAACATAATAATGTAGAAGCATGGAATTTCACAACCAGAAAGCCCATGCGCCAGACACTACATGCGCTAGAACTCAGACGAAGAATTTCACAGCAAAATCAATAAGTATAGACATTTGAAGAAGGACTTTTTATTTATATATAAAAGTCTATTACATGTCTAGAAAAGGTTGTACAAAGGAGAAATTCTACAAAGGAAAGATCCTAAGCCTACAGCCAGCGGCCACCGTGCGCCTTCAGATAAGCGCAGCGGCCACCATGCGCCTTCAGATAGGCGCAGCTTCACCATGCGCCACCAGTGAGGCGCAGCAGATACTATGCGCCTCCATCCAGGCGCATCCCGCCATCTCTTCAGTAGCTCAATTATGTGCATCCGGCCCAGCTATGTGCATCCCTTCAGCCAAATTCTTCCAGCCAGGCTCACCTGGCCGAGCAGAGCCCAGTTATGTGCCGCTCTTCCAACCAGGCTCGCCCGATAAATGCTTCGATACACAAAGCATTTAACCCTCTGGCTGGAACCAAGGAAGAGAAGAGCACCGCAAATGCTGTGGCCAGGGGAGGCTTCGAAAGAGCCTCCAAAGCCGAAGGAAGACCGTGATCGAAACCGCGGCTAAAGGAGCAGCTTTCGACACGATCAAAGTGGGGAAACCCCACTTTGCAGGAAGAGAGAGCCTTGCACCGCCATTTCGATCTACGGCTCTTCCGGAATAACGGAGACGAGGCTCGAGCATCCCTATCTTTGGATGCAACAGGCACCTTCCGCCTGCCTCAGAAGCCCTCGACTCCGTCTTTTGGATGTAACAGTCACCTTCAAGTGCATCAAAGACAACACAGCGTCTCATTTTTACCCTCGGGAGCACTTCGTCAACAGAATGCACCCGCATGTTCAAGTTCATGTTGGAAGTACGTGAGGGAATGAGAAGCAAACCTTCTCTCCATGCCACTATTTATAGGCCGGGCAGATCAAACCCACGCGCCAAATGGATGGCCCTCCGAATTCCGTGCAATGAATTTACATTAAATGGATGAACCGGACGCCTCGAATTCAGCCAAACGGCTATTTATAGCACTCGAAGAGCGAGACAGCCGCATCATTAAAAGACATGTCCGATGCGCCAGCCAGACAGCGCATCACACGGACGCGCCCTTCGGCATCAGGTGCATCACACAGACGCGCCCTACAGTACTCGGCGCATTATAGAGGGTGCGCCCCCACACATCTCCATACCGAGTGGAACGCCAACCGACGCGCCCACTCAGCTGTCCATTGAACGTCACCAACATTAAATGCTGAACTGACAGAGTTGGCAGCACGCCTCCCAAAGTCTGAACAGTTGACAGCTTTATTCAGAAAACGAAGCGTCGGCAACGTCAGCATCATCATGACTCTATTCCGACGGCTACTGCCACGTGGCCACCCGCATGCGCCTCTACGGCCATGCGTCCACACTCGCATGCGCCTCTACGGCCATGCGTCCACACCCGCATGCGCCTCTACGGCCATGCGTCCAAACCAGCATGCGCCTCAAAAGCCATGCGCCTCAGACCCTTCACTGATCCCTAAAGACAGAAGAAGAGTCTCCGGTTGAAGTTTTGCATGCGCCTCAAAAGCCATGCGCCCCAGACTGATCTCTGATCCCGAAAGACAGAAGGAAGGTCACCTGCATGCGCCTCAAAAGTCATGCGCTCTAAATGGTTTATAACTCCTAAAGGTTATGAGCCGCAGCCTCCTCCTGCGCCCAATCCAAGGCGCAGCTCACCAGATCACTCCTCTCCACCAAATCCGAGATCTTCGAACCATGAGATGACGACACGTGTCCTTTGACTCAACTCATCCGAGATTTCAGCAACGGAAAGATCTTCCCTCTGCTACGTGCCGGCTCACAACAGCAGTATGAAGAGTTCTCCCCCTCGATCAGGGCGCAGCATCCATGCGCCTCCATCAGCAACCTCCACGTGGCGTCCCCACACCGGCGCATCCTACATACGCGCATGAGCAGCCAGCCTGCAAAACTATAAATAGAAGGATCATCCCCTTCACACACACACAGAGACTCAGAACACAAGACTCACAGAGAATCCACAACAGAGAATCACCGGAGAGGCAGTTCTAGACACTCAACGTCTTCCTCCTCTCAGCAAGCTCCAGCAGCCAGAGCAATCAACACCTTCAGAGAACCGATAACCGCCGTCAGTCGGTCAACGGAGTCAACGCATTACCACTCGCTCCATTGGCACTAAGGACCCAGCTTAAACAAAAGTGTACTCCTAGGACTACATCTAAGTCCTATATTGTATCACTGTTCTGTTTGTATTAAGATTTCAATCAAAACAATTTTAATGGCAAACAAGCTGGCGACTCTGCTGGGGACTTCTTTCTCCTCTACCGAGAAAGTCGTATCACAGGCCGACGACGTGAAGGTGGACTCCTCCCACAAGACGCTGGAAGTGCACCTCAATCAACAGGCGTATGAGGAGTTCATTTCTGAAGGAAGTGCGAGTCCTTCGAAGCGGCTGTCGAAGCCGAAGAAGACCCGCGCAGTCTGGGTGCGCAAAGTCGACGCCTCGGGCACCACCGTCGAAGGGGATGCACCCGTCCAGCCTTCCCTTCCTGCTGACGTCCTCAGCAGTCAAGGTGCGCCCGCTGATGCAGCGCATCTCTCGGGGAAGCGTGCGGCTGACCACGTTCCCCAGCCATCTTTCTCTCAGGCGAGGAAGATACGTCGACGGAGCAGGGGCGCAGCCAATGCCCCGTGCATCACTTCTGATGCGCCACAAAGAGCCTCTGTCTTTGACAGACTCACTCGCTGTAATGGCGAGGAGAATTTGGATGCTGAGTACTATGCGCCCCAGCGGGCTGGTACGAAGAAATCCAAGGCGGCACGGGCCATGCGCCACAAACGTGCTATGCCAGCAGCCGGCCAGAGGCACGCGCTTATAATCACGCGCGCTGCCGATGGCAAGCTGTACAAGGTTGACTCAAGTGCTTCTGCACCGACAACGAGTCGACCTTCAAAGTCCTCATCTCGCTTGGGCGCATTCACTGCGTGCACAACCAAGCCGAGAGAGGCAAACTCTGTGGTCTTGAACTCCCGCGCCTCCTCTGGTTGTGCGTTCGAGGTCCGTTCAAGTCACTTCAAATGCTGTGGTTCCCCCACTACTGATCGTGATGCCTGCTTGGTATCAGATCAGGGGGCGCAGCACTCACCCGACCACCCCGGCGCTTGGCCCTACCATGCGCCTGAGAGGGGTGTGAGGGTAGCACTCTCCTCCAACGACTTGCGCAACGTGATCACTCACAAGCGCCGGTCAGGAGAGTTGACCAACAAGCACGATGCGCCTCTCACGGGGCACACTTGTGCAGTGGTCACCATCAACTGCTGTTGCAAGACGGCAGTACCGCCAAAGCAGTCGGTCTTCCAACGGCTACAATCATCGACACCCCTCCGACATCGCCTTGGGATAAAGGTGTCAGCAGAAGAGGAACTAAAGATTGCGTCATGCAACGTGATCTCCAATTCCTCATCTATCCGGAAGACGACTGCCAATTCCTCGTCTTCATCCAAAAGCCAGCCGAGAAAAACCAAGGCAGCTGTCACGACCTCTGGAGTGTTCGAAGGCACTCGGTCGAGGAAGAAGTCCTTGGAGGAAGCTGGGGGTAGCCAGACCCTTGTCGAGCCTCCTTCCGAAGACAAAGATGTCCAAAGCACAGCTGCGGCGGATCTTCATCAAGGCGAAGATGGCCTCCCTGAAGCCCCTCAAAAGGACGATGTCCTCCAGGACACCGCCGGGGGTAGTGCTGAAAACGAAGAGGCCCTTCAAGACAGAGCTGAGGGCAGTCAGGCCCTTGCAGATGCGCCTGTCGAAGACGAACTCCAGAATGTGGCTGGGGGTGGCCAAACACCAGGAGAAGTCACTCCCCCACATGAGAGCGAGGCTGAGAGCGAAGCCTCAACTAATCCATCCACTTCCGGCCGTGTCATGACAGTATACATGACCGGGGGTGATCTTGAGACTGATGTGCCACCACAGGACATTGTCCAGCGTATAGACTCGCTAGAGGGAGGACTCAAAACCCTCTCTGTCTCAATGCAAGCACTGACTCAAGCAGTGTTTGAGATGCGGTCGGCCTTGATCAGGACACCTTCAAATGGTCCCGACCCAGGAGCCAATGGAGAGTCGAGTGTGCCCCTCCAGCGGACACCCTCAGACACAGAAGCACCCCGGACATCGGAGCCCTCAAACGCTCCACTCCAGGTAGTACCTCCTTCCCCGACTCCTAGCTCCACGGAGGACGTGGTCGAAATGATCAAAGATCTGCGGGAGCGCTTCGAGTCCAAGAACAGGCAGGAGGAGCGCCAGAAGATGGGCATTCCCCAGCCTTATCCCCTTGAGTGGAACAAGGTGGTTTATCCCCCAAAGTATAAACCACAAACACTCACGCCGTATGACGGGAAGGACTCTCCACGACGGTACCTGACGTACTTCCAGTCGCAGACAGGGCATCTTCCAAAGGAGGACGCGCTCCTCACCAGCATCTTTGTTGGGGCCCTGAAAGGGGTGGCGTATGACTGGTACTGTAGCCTCCCCGATAATTCCATATCGTCCTTCGACGACCTGACACGCCTCTTCCTCGACCGCTTCTACGACGGTGGGAAGGACATGACGATGGCGTCTCTCATTGAGATACGCCAGAAGGACAAGGAAACGGTTCGGGCATTCATCGAACGCTTCCGTCAGGCCTGCTTCAGGCTACCTCCAGGCATGCCAGAACATGCGCTTCTCTCCACTTGCAGTATGAACATGCTGCCTGCAGTAAAGCTCTGGCTTAACTCTACTCCCCCT
Source organism: Iris pallida (assembly GCA_029216955.1). Classification (NCBI taxonomy): domain Eukaryota; kingdom Viridiplantae; phylum Streptophyta; class Magnoliopsida; order Asparagales; family Iridaceae; genus Iris; species Iris pallida. The sequence goes on from JANAVB010041017.1 coordinate 8,657,401, forward strand.
CCCGACTGGAGCTCCCTAATCATTGAAGCTGAAGCTGCAGAGAAGAAGACGGCCAATGCACGTCTTCTGGGTGTTAGCTTCCCCGCCTTTGACGATAAGGGGAAAAAGTCCGCAACCAACAACTCCGGACGAGAAACAAAGGGGAAACAGGCATTGACTGTTAATGCCTCGAAGGGCGCATCTGCGCCTAATCAAAAGCCTCCACTGGCACCGAGACCCAAGGAGGTGTATTCATTCAATGATGACGACACCCTGCAACTCTTTGAGATACTGAAGCAGGGTGACAAGATCAAGCTTCCGGACCCTTCATCATCGAGACGGTATACTCAAACGGTGCTTACCGGCTCGCCAAACCCAATGGAGACTTGTTCATGATGCCCATCAACGGCAAGTTCCTAAAGAAGTACTATTCTTGACATCCTCCAAGACATGTATTTCCCCAAACAACCTCTTTTCACAAAATCAATCGCTTCCGAAACCCAGCTGTTCCGTGGCATCCTTCCGTAGAAAGATAACCACGTCCACATTACCTCTGAGTTGTCTCTCTACATCCTACAAAGCGGAACCTTACATTTCGTGAGCTTACGCTATCCTTCATGTTTACCACGTCCACATTACCTCTGAGTAAACATCCCATACAAACAACTCCTGTGTTGTCGTACATTGATCGCAGAACTTCCACGTCCACATTACCTCTGAGTTGTTCAGCGTATCCCCCAGGATCATTCCTACCACGTCCATAAATACCTCTGAGTAGGAGGATTCTATCATTTGAACCTAATGATTGCCATGTCCACATTACCTCTGAGCAAACATGTTGGTTCCTTCAAACTTATTATCTGTACCTAAAAATCAAGGTGCGCAAAAGATAATAGGTCCACATAAATCATCAAGTTCATGAGATCAAAAATGAACACATCACAAAGAGATAGTGTATTTCTTTATTTTTCAAAAAAAAAGGGGGGAGTACAGAAATACGCTATTTCCTCAGCAAGAGTTGCAAAAAACACATAAAAAGAAGAGAAGCTACAATCCCCGATCCTCCCCAGGGTGGGATGAGAGTTCTCTGACTCGACGTCTCAGGTCGGCAGTGCGAGTTTCCACAGTCGCCTGGACTCGCAGCTCGGCTTCTTGACGCATTAACCCGACAGCCTCAGCGGAAGTCTTACTCTCATACTTCTCATCAAGCTGTCGTCGCTGCTGAGCCAAAGCAAGGGTCCGCTGAGTAAGAGTCGCTTCCTCCTGCTTGAATGCCACGTGTTCAGCCAGGACACGATCAGCTTCTAGTTGAAGTTGGGCCCGCTGGTCTTCAAGACGGTGCATCTGAGCATCAACCTCTGCGATGTTAGCATCCACCGCAGCCCGCTTCTCCGTCGTCTTCTTCATGGATTGAGACAACTGCTCCGCCGCAGCCTCAGTCCCAGCCACTTCACGCTCCCAACTGCTCACATCGGCTCGATGGGAAGCCTCGATCTCAGCCATCGACTTCCCTATCTCTGCATCTATCAAGACCGAGAGGTCATTTCATTGGATGCGCTGCAGTTCCGCGAGCCGCTCGTCCAGCTCCATCACCGAAACTTCCAGAATTTCGGCCATATGGTCATGGCCCTGGTGAATGCGGATCAGCTCGATACAAGGCATTGCCAAAGCTTTTGCCGCCGCAAAGCTCCCCTTGGCATCCATCACTGCAGATACGCCTTTCTCCAGCATTTTGTACACTCCCTCGACGAGGAACTTCACATACCCGTCAGCTTCCGCCAACACCTGCGGCGTCATAGCAGGAGTTGAGGGAGCTACTACAGTTTGCGGACCGGAGGAAGATCCGCCAACCTCGATCTGAGAGGTTCGAACCTCGGCAGCAATAGGCTCTTCATCAACAGGGCCCAGACTACTAGCCCGAGGAGTCGAAGGAACAGAAGGAGCCGGCACATGCGTCGTGATAGTACCCCAAGTGGAAGGAGCAACAGAGGGTTCCACACCCTTACCCTTCTCAAGCTCGGAGAAATCATCGACGCCAACGGCCACCTCTTCTACCCCCGACATTCTATCAGCATCAGCTACCTCCCCCGGCAAAACGGGGAGATCAACATTTATCTCCTGGCCAGCCCCAGGAGACAAGACCGGCAGAAGAGTCTCATTCTTCTCAAGTCCCTCTACAGGGACAAAATCTGTCGCTACCGCCTGATCGGTAGCCATCTCTATGTCCATGGTTGAAGCCAAGGAAGGATTCGGCAATGATTCGGCCGACCTCCTTTCATCATGACCAGGAGGGGAATCAACCCTCTCCTCTATCCTCACCGCTTCTGCTGCCCCCACAACGGACCCTTGCAACGCTGGAGGGACGTCACCAGAAGGCGACGAACTCCAATCCACTTCATCATCAGGATGCCTCGAGTCTGTAGGACCCTCAGCGTCCAAGGCCTCCACGGCAGATGGTACTATCCCAGAAGTTGTTGCGACTTCAAAGTCAGGAGATACTAAAACCTCCGCGGGAACATCTTCGGGACCCTCCTCCACAGGAGACATCATCGTTGGTGGAATGCGCTCCTCAGAAGAGCCTGCCACCTCCTTCGGCTTACTGGTGCCCGATTTCGAAGCACGAGACTTCTTCTTCAATCCCTACAAGAAGAAGAGCATAAGTCGCCACAATGACATAAAAAACTGGAATTATGAAGCACTCCTTACCTCAGCGGGAGCTAAGCCCGTTGGCGTTACAAGTGGCATTTCCGTAATCTTCGGGGTCGACGTCCTTCTCGACCTTTTCAGTATGGAAGAACCAGCTTCTGGGTCAGCCCGCCTTTTCCCGACAGACGGGTCTCTCACTGGTGCCATAGCAGCAGCCCGATACCCCGCCAATTCTGGCGGACGATATGACCGAGCCGCCACCAACATATTCGTTGTTGCCTCCAACTGGGTTCCAATGATGAAACTAGTCTCCCTGTCATAACCATGAGACGTAGTATTCATAGTACAATACAGCTTGGCGGCCGGATATAAGATCGGCGGCCGAGGATTGCGAACTGGTGTGGTAAACTTAACGCTAGTGCATCCAGCGTTATAATACTGCCAGCCCCGGGCTCCATCCAGCAAACTCCCGATGAAGCCTAGACTGCTACTGGGATTCCGCAGCATTAGCTGAGTGTAGCCAAATTGACGAGCAAATCGGCTTGGCAAGTACGGTTCCAGATAACACCTGTTCTGATTTCGGTAGACCAGATGCGAAGGCCGGATACTCTGCAACCAACGAAAACTCCATTTCGGCAAAGTAACCGCATCCTCGCCAGAATCAACCAAATCCTGGTCGGCCTCGAAATTCTTGAAGATCGGGCCAACCTTCACGATTTCCCACCCCTGAAGGAAGGACAAAACCCTCCTACAAACGGGGACGCCAGTGTAAGACCACTTCCTCTTGTAGAAGCGGCGAATGAAGGCATCTCCTTCAACATGGTCCTCCTCAGGACCAGGACTCATCACATTCGGATGATGTAAGATCAGCCACCCCATAAGATAATGGAAAGGCAGCTCGGCCCGGGGAAAGTTGTCATTATTACCTTTCTCGTGGATCACATCATCAGCAAAAGACCTCAAACCGCGTAGCAGGTTGCACACCATCGCGGGGAGGAGAGCCAGAGGTCGTCCAAAGGCCAACTTCACTACAGGCAAAATGAGATTCCGATGTACCCTCTCAACAGCACCGGATCCCCCTGCAAATATGCAATCCCGGAGCCATATCATCAAGTAGGCCATCAACACTGCCTTAGATGACATCCGGTGCCCGCAGTGCCAGAAACAGCTGTACGTGTTCTTGCCGCTCTCATTTGAATGTGGGGTCCTCTCGTCCAGCCGGGTTATTTCAGAACTCACTTCCGCGGGTGTTAAGCCCTACGGAGTCGCAAACCGGATCCTCGAAGGATCCGCCAAATCCTGTCTGAAAACATAGTCCCTCCAAGCAGTCACGTGAGGTTGGGTCTTACCCTTGTCCCTCCGGTGCATCAGATAATGATGGCTCGTCACCTCCTTGAAAACGGCCATCATCTCCGGGTCCTTATCTTCCAAGACCTGGATCTCTTCATTCGATGGGAAATATTTCTCGTACGGTTCCGAGCCCCAAGGAAGCTTGGACACTTCGTACATCTCATGAAGGGCCAATCCCAACTCCCCCACTGGAGTAAAGAAGCTGCCAGTCTGGGCGTTGAAAAGCTCCAACAGCGCAAGGAACATCGGCTTATTGAGGTCCACGCCTGCCTGCGTGGCCCGAATGGCGGCAGTCAGCCCTATCTCTTTAAGCTCAACTTTGAACCTGGAAAGCACCCAGGAGGTCAACTCGTCCCACTTTGGGATGTAGTGACACCAACCTTCGACTCTAAAACCAGCTGTCGGATACGTGACCTTCGACGTCAGCATCCGATTTGCAAAAGTCGGGGCACTGAAGGGAAATGTGTCATTTGGGACTTCACTATAGATGCTCCCGGGACGCAAAGCTCGGTAACTGAACGAAGAACCAGTCCGTGAAGCGGTCAAGGTGTCTCGCTGGTTCGAGGTGGTGTCAATTGAAAGGGAGCCCCCCAAGGCACCTCCTTGAGAAGGAGTAAGTTCCCAACCCATCCTTCTCTTCGAAGCTAGACGATAAAATGCTGTCAATGGCAACTGACGGTCAACCTGCCGCATGTATAACATCATGCCCTTAGCAGCAAAGAACCAGTCTTCTCTGATCTTCAATATCTTCGCCTCGGAAGAGACTAATCGGTCGCCAAACAGAAAAGCAGGCTTTAAGAAGGTCACACCTTCAGAATCAGCAGACTTCAGTTTACCGCTCTCCATCATACTCTGGAGGAAAAACGACAACTGGACCTGGATTTGTAGCATCCTCTCACGAGGTTGGTCCTGAAGGATAGCATCCTTTGCAGGGTTGATCACCGCCTCATCAAAATCAACTCCCATCTGGCAAAGAGAAGCGTCCAGAAGGACCTCATTCAACAAAGGGATCGTCATCGACACTGGCACAACAAAAGTAGAAGTCAGGCAAAAAGACAAAATATGTCAAGCAGACTGGCGCATTGCCAGGGTATGAGCCCATACGCATCTGCTTCGGCGCATCAGCAGGGTATGAACCCATGCGCATCTACTTCGGCGCATCATCAGGGCATAGGCCCATGCGCGTCAGCATGTCTCGGCGCATCATCAGGGCGTAAGCCCGTGCGCGTTGGCATTGGAGCGTCGGCGTATTATCAGAGCGTGAGCCCATGCGCGTCAGCAAAGGCTTCGGCGCATCTTCAGGGAATAAAACCCATGCGCGTCAGCCATTAAAACCTCGGTGCATGATAAAGGTATAAACCTATGCACGTCGGCAGGACAGAACCTCGGCGTATCATCAAAGACCAAAGTCTATACGCGTCGGCAGTTAGGGCACAGGGCCCAAAGCAGAGACGAAACCCACCTGTCACCTCAGGACGAACGTCGGCAAGAGGCGCAAGAGTGATAGGTACATCCTCATCGACAGACTCCTTCGCTTTCTCCTTCCCCTTGCCGGCAGCGCCGCGAGGAGTCTTGGGAGCCATTCTCTCGAAGAAGGAGAAGTTAGGGTTTTGAAGAAGAAACTCTAAAGAAGCAGAGGCACAGAGAAGAAGAACCCTTTCTCTCTCCAACTCTTACCTATTTATAGGGCATGGTCGCACGCGTGAACAGATGACGTGTGATCTCAGCCGTCGCCTCGAGTTCTGTGCAAGGATAGCAGCAAATAAGACCAAAAGATCATCATTAATCTTTTCGGTTACCGAGGCACCATCATCATTAACTGAGAAGAGCATGCGCCCGAAATCATGCGCCCTGACCTCCATGCTTCTTATTCAAAGTATTCCAAAACTTATTCAAAAGTTTTGAAAACTTTGAAGGGGGTCTTGTAGAAGCATGGAATTTCACAACCAGAAAGCCCATGCGCCAGACACTATATGCGCTAGAACTCAGACGAAGAATTTTACAGCAAAATCAATAAGTATAGACATTTGAAGAAGGACTTTTTATTTATATATAAAAGTCTATTACATGTCTAGAAAAGGTTGTACAAAGGAGAAATTCTACAAAAGAAAGATCCTAAGCCTACAGCCAGCGGCCACCGTGCGCCTTCAGATAAGCGCAGCGGCCACCATGCGCCTTCAGATAGGCGCAGCTTCACCATGCGCCACCAGTGAGGCGCAGTAGATACTATGCGCCTCCATCCAGGCGCATCCCGCCATCTCTTCAGCAGCTCAGTTATGTGCATCCGGCCCAGCTATGTGCATCCCTTCGGCCAAATTCTTCCAGCCAGGCTCACCTGGCCGAGCAGAGCCCAGTTATGTGCCGCTCTTCCAACCAGGCTCGCCCGATAAATGCTTCGATACACAAAGCATTTAACCCTCTGGCTGGAACCAAGGAAGAGAAGAGCACCGCAAATGCTGTGGCCAGGGGAGGCTTCGAAAGAGCCTCCAAAGCCGAAGGAAGACCGTGATCGAAACCGCGGCTAAAGGAGCAGCTTTCGACACGATCAAAGTGGGGAAACCCCACTTTGCAGGAAGAGAGAGCCTTGCACCGCCATTTCGATCTACGGCTCTTCCGGAATAACGGAGACGAGGCTCGAGCATCCCTATCTTTGGATGCAACAGGCACCTTCCGCCTGCCTCAGAAGCCTTCGACTCCGTCTTTTGGATGTAACAGTCACCTTCAAGTGCATCAAAGACAACACAGCGTCTCATTTTCACCCTCGGGAGCACTTCGTCAACAGAATGCACCCGCATGTTCAAGTTCATGTTGGAAGTACGTGAGGGAATGAGAAGCAAACCTTCTCTCCATGCCACTATTTATAGGCCGGGCAGATCAAACCCACGCGCCAAATGGATGGCCCTCCGAATTTCGTGTAATGAATTTACATTAAATGGATGAACCGGACACCTCGAATTCAGCCAAACGGCTATTTATAGCACTCGAAGAGCGAGACAGCCGCATCATTAAAAGACATGTCCGATGCGCCAGCCAGACAGCGCATCACACGGACGCGTCCTTCGGCATCAGGCGCATCACACAGACGCGCCCTACAGTACTCGGCGCATTATAGAGGGTGCGCCCCCACACATCTCCATACCGAGTGGAACGCCAACCGACGCGCCCACTCAGCTGTCCATTGAACGTCACCAACATTAAATGCTGAACTGACAGAGTTGGCAGCACGCCTCCCAAAGTCTGAATAGTTGACAGCTTTATTCAGAAAACGAAGCGTCGGCAACGTCAGCATCATCATGACTCTATTCCGACGGCTACTGCCACATGGCCACCCGCATGCGCCTCTACGGCCATGCGTCCACACTCGCATGCACCTCTACGGCCATGCGTCCACACCCGCATGCGCCTTTACGGCCATGCGTCCAAACCAGCATGCGCCTCAAAAGCCATGCGCCTCAGACCCTTCACTGATCCCTAAAGACAGAAGAAGAGTCTCCGGTTGAAGTTTTGCATGCGCCTCAAAAGCCATGCGCCCCAGACTGATCTCTGATCCCGAAAGACAGAAGGAAGGTCACCTGCATGCGCCTCAAAAGCCATGCGCTCTAAATGGTTTATAACTCCTAAAGGTTATGAGCCGCAGCCTCCTCCTGCGCCCAATCCAAGGCACAGCTCACCAGATCACTCCTCTCCACCAAATCCGAGATCTTCGAACCATGAGACGACGACACGTGTCCTTTGACTCAACTCATCCGAGATTTCAGCAACGAAAAGATCTTCCCTCTGCTACGTGCCGGCTCACAACAGCAGTATGAAGAGTTCTCCCCCTCGATCAGGGCGCAGCATCCATGCGCCTCCATCAGCAACCTCCACGTGGCGTCCCCACACCGGCGCATCCTATATGCGCGCATGAGCAGCCAGCCTGCAAAACTATAAATAGAAGGATCATCCCCTTCACACACACACAGAGACTCAGAACACAAGACTCACAGAGAATCCACAACAGAGAATCACCGGAGAGGCAGTTCTAGACACTCAATGTCTTCCTCCTCTCAGCAAGCTCCAGCACCCAGAGCAATCAACACCTTCAGAGAACCGATAACCGCCGTCAGCCGGTCAACGGAGTCAACGCATTACCACTCGCTCCATTGACACTAAGGACCCAGCTTAAACAAAAGTGTACTCCTAGGACTACATCTAAGTCCTATATTGTATCACTGTTCTGTTTGTATTAAGATTTCAATCAAAACAATTTTAATGGCAAACAAATAATACCAGCAAAAGATTCCAGAGTGATTCCAGTAGGTGGTTCCAGTAGTGATTCCAGAAGGTGATGCCAGTAGTGGTTCCAGAAAATAGAGGCCAGACAGATGGTATGTGTGTCGCATACATGAATCCAGAAATATCTATACGTGTGGTATCAGAGAATCACATAAAACTAAATAGAACTGAAATACAGTAACTGGCAAATAAATGAGAGAACTATCAGAGAATGTACTCGCCTGTATCCGGTGAAGCTGGAGAATATATACTGTCCGAGGAGTGGTGTCTGTCTCCTATAGAACAGTACAAGTCACAACAAGTCTAGAATGATAATAATATGCACTACAATGCGTTCTACATGAATCTAGGTCAAACTAGACCAAAGTCAACTCTTGGTCAACTCTGGTCAACCCTAGAAGTCAAACTAGGTCAACCAAGTCAAACCTAAGTCAAACTAGTCTAATCTAGGTCTAACAAGACTATTCTAAGTCTATCTAGACTAAACAAGTCTAATCTAGACTCCATATTGACAAACAAGCACAACCATAGGCCATAGGCTAAGAGACTAGGCCATGGGCCAAGGCAACACCATATACAATATCTATATTGATATATATATATATATGTATATATATATATATATATATATATATATATATATATATATATATATATATATATATATATATATATATATATATATATATATTGATACACACACATGATGTGTTATTTAATATAACTAGAATATATATAAACCTATAGGCTATATGTATACCATACAACATTATAGGTTAATACATACATATATGCATAGGCATAGAGAGGGACACATAAACATACTAGTGTATGTGTGTGTGTCATAAACATGAGTGTCAAGAAATGAAGGGGTGTGTGTGAGAAAAGGGTAATAGATTAGAGGGTGAACAATGTATCAAGAGAGGGTGGTTTCATAAAAATGTGTGGTGAGTGACTTGTGTGTGATGAGTGTAGTAACATAGGCATGTGAGTGATAGTTAAGTGAGGGACAAACAGTGAAGTGAGTGAAATAGGGCAATGTAGATAGGTTTCAGGAACAATGTTCTGTGTTAAAGTGTGTGAGCTCACATTGCATGTGTGTATAAGTCTAGAGAGGGAGGGTGACATGAAAACAGTGAGGACAACATCAATTTCAGATTATACATGTTAAACAACAGTTCAAAACTGACCTCATAATCTTAGATTTAACTATTAAACAAACAGTTCAAATAATTACCAATTAAACCTAAACTTCATTTCAGTTTTGCAGTCCCATATATCATTTCCAGATTTTACATACAACTCAGATTTAAGGGATCAAACATTAGTTTAACAAACTCATGAAACACATTTAAAACCATTTAACAGATCCTAATCTTTGTTCAGTAAGAAAGAACATAAAATCAGTTAAAAGTTAATCATTCAATCTAGTTCCCTGTGACAGTTTACATATAACCCAAAATCAGTTGAATAAAATCTTGAAACCCAATGAACTGTCTAAAATCCTATTTCCATATCAAAAGCCTATTCTAATATGACAATGAATTAACATGAACAAACAATTATGTGAGAATCATTTGTGATACTTAACATCAGTTAAAAATAGGATTTAAATGGGTTCAAGTTTTAGGAAAAAACTAAATAACAAAGTATCTGCCAATGCGTATCAGTCGAATCAACTCACTGTCCAAATTCTCATATATGAATCCAAAATCCACTCTAATGTATAAATCGAATTAATCTGAGGTTAACACACTTGTAGGATTTATAATGGAACTTAAAACATTAGTTAGAAATCAATTTAATAGGATTCAAGTTAGGAAGAAACTGTAATATCAGGTATCGGCCATGTATCAGTCAACCCGAGTCCAAATCCCCATTCCACATGACAAAACCTAAACTAATAAGTAAACTCAATTAACAGGGATCATTAAACATATATAGGATCTAATTTAGCAATTTAAATCACAATTTAAACCATTAAAATAGAATTTAACACAGAACACATAAATAGGACTGCACACGCACAGTGCACGACCAGTGCACAGTCAAATGCGTGTCCGACACTACACGAGGACTCACGAAATTTTAGGAGCCTCGTGTCAGCGTCTTCCCGCACCCACGTGTCAATTTATACGTGTCCACATGGCGTGTACAGTGCACAATGGACCCCGAGTAGCAGGGGAGCTGTCACTCTGTGCGCGCGCATATAGAACCCCGTGTTCCCGTGTCCAAAGCGACACGACACGACACTAAGAACACACAAAGACACAAGAAACCTATAAGCGAGGTCAAATACTATTTTTCTATTCAAACATTTCCCCAAAATTCACACGAAATGCCCATTGGGGCATTTCATCAAACACCTAAAACTAGACACTGATACGTGTCCTATTAGGATACGAAATGGACACAACTTTTGGGGATTCCTATACCTACAGTTAGGTTAGGGTTAGGGCATCCTCAAAAACTCCCACAAATTGATTCTACTCTGAAATATTCTTACACAAACAGAAAGAACAGAAGAATTAGGTCCTAATGCAATTGATTTGAAGGAAAATGGAGTTGAAATGGATTTCCTATGATTTTAGAAAGATGGAGACTCACCTCTTCCAAAACTTGCACAAATCCCAATGGAGGCTAGCCCTAAATTCTAGGAGGGGATTAAATAGGGGGAAAGGATCAATAGTGGCTGCCATGGGCTGATTAGGGTTAGGTTTGGTTCATGGTGTGGGCCTATGGGCTATAAGTCAAGTCATTAATCATGACTGATGAAGTCATAAGCCATATTAGTCAAATCAACTCCAAATCTCTCCAAACAAGTTCCAATGACTTAAACTTCACTAAATTAGGTCAAACCAAGTTTACTTAACCTAACCAAGTGGTCTTAACCTAGGTTAGTCACTAGGTTAGTCTTCTAGTCAATACTAGTCAAAGTCAACTATAGGCCCAAAATCAATTCTACTAAAAATCACTAAAAATCATATTAATTCTAATAAATATAATTAATACTAATAATCACTAACCATGGTTAGCTGAGACTATCTATGACTAATCTAGGTTGGGTCCAAACCAAGTTAGGCTAATCACAATACATGGCAATCAATTAAATAATATTAAAATCACACCATTCTTAACAATATATTAAATTCCAATAATATATATTAAATTCAATTAAATTCAAAATTTCAAAATTACCCTCTTCTGGAAAACTGGGTGTTACAATGGTAGACTAGGTCATATGAACCTGGGTTCCCTTAGAAGGATGATGAACCTAAATCTTATTCCCAAGTCTCCTGTAGATAATAAAGACAAGTATGAGATTTGTGTTAATGTAGTGCCCCGTCCCGCGAAGTCAATCGGAGGAATCGAAACGCCGACGGCGTTCAGACTTGGCCTTACAACGGCGACTCGAAGACATCGCTCAGGTGGGGTAGTTTCGGTGAACTTGTCTCATCTTAGCCTTCACTTAATAATTCGTGTGTTTTCAACTTGCACAAGTAGGCTAATATAAAAGCTACGAACGCACATAGCTAAGGGAATAATCCCGACCCGTCGGAATGTCTTAGAACATGGAAAATGGTCCCACGATCTCAATAGAAGTCGGCTCAGCGTACTTTTAAATGACACTCGGTCCTTCGCCCCGTGGCTTGGGAGAAGGAAAGTTGATATTCGACACAAACTATGAACTTGCCTAAGTCATAGGCGTCGCCCGCGTAAATGCTCGATAAAGCATGCACGTTTCCACAGCGCAAGGCTTGGCATAGCCTTGGCTCGTCCCTCGGGTTAAGTTGTAGGCTTGAGTAAGTTAGGCAAAGTTATGCCGATCGACCTAAGTCATTCTAAGTGCCGTCCCGCTCTTTCTGCGGTTGTTAAGTTAAATAGTCCCATGATCTCAAGTGCCGTCATATAACATATGACTTGGGTGATAGCGTCGCGTAGGACGTAATTCAGTTAAAGGCATGAGCCACGGTTGGCACGATGTAAAGTTAGCCACGGTCCATGGCACTTAAGGAATACGTTTTGTTCAAGTTAAGTTGAAAGGCTACGTAGTAGTCGTTCCCTCGAGTTTAAAAGAAGTTCGAAGCGGTCCCTCGGTTGGGATCCTTGCGTCCTATCCACGTTAAGGTATTTCGAGGCGGTCCCTCGGTTGAGAGTCTCGTGTTTCTATCCATGTTAAGTATTCGAGGCGGTCCCTCGGTTGGGAGTCTCGCGTTCCCATCCACGTTGAGTATTCGAGACGGTCCCTCGGTTGGGAGTCCCGCGTTCCTATCTATGTTAAGTATTCGAGGCGGTCCCTCGGTTGGGAGTCTCGCGTTCCTATCCACGTTAAGAAGTTCGAGGCGGTCCCTCGGTTGGGAGTCTCGCGGTCCCGAGGCACGTTATGCCAAGTGTGATTCAAGTACGAGTTGCTAAGTATAGTTCCGGTCGTACCAACAAGTAGGCCATGCATTTACGTGAGTCTAGATGTCTCGTAGGTGCGTGGTCATTGGACACCTTGTCGACAAGGATTTCTGTCTAGACTGGTTATACGCCGGGGCACCAGGCCCAGTCGTCCTAGGAGGTAGACGTTATAGCAGCGCATGCTTTTATTGCGTGGGTAGTCGGGGGCTTTCAACGGGGATTGCTACCTGCGCTGAAGGACCCGCCGCCTACCCGAGCTATGTCCGCGATGGCTTGTCATGCCAGTGGCCTTTCATATAGATATTTGGCGTGCTAAGCGGCGAATCCGCATGCACGATGTCGGTCATAACAAAAAAAGTGTAAGCACGGTATACGTTGAATAGTGAAATGTGTGCTCCGTTGCACCCAAAGTATTATAAAGCCTACGATTCGACTATACGTAAAGACACGTGCTTCGGCACGAGATATGGCATCGTACTTAAGTTCTCAACACCGGCTCCACGGGTTTGGCTAGTCATTGCGCGTTAAGTCGAGAAGGGCCGTAAGGCAAGTATTTGACACGACCTCGTCGTTACGTCCCAGAGTATGGCACGAAAGGCAAGCACGAGGCAATAAGTTGACGTTATTGGAACGAGAAGGTCTAGTGGCAATGTACGAGTACATTATTAGTGCAAGGCACGGTGACGATTTAAAGACACAAAATAGACCAAGGCGTCGGTCCTAAAATCGATCCTAAGACAAGACTAGAAAAACAATCGTAAAGGGGCTTGTATTTCACAAAGTAAAATAAACGTGTCGGTTTTGTATGGGTGGGCGAGGAGCTCACTCCACCAGTACAGTTGAGTACTGACACCCACACAGTGTTTATGTGCAGGCACAGGTAGAAGCTCGTGGTGCGGGGCTCGCTTGGATGCGTCGAGGCACGGAGTTCCTTGGCGATTCGAAGCGTGCGGTCGCGTGAAGACAGACTTATACTGTCACGACCCGCACCCTGAAGAGGGGCACGAGCACGTGGTTACGTCCAGCCTACGCCGCAGTATCGGCGGTAGAACGCTGTATATAGGGTCTGTAAATACTACGATTAAAACAGATAAATGTACCTGTACAGTATATACGCTCCGAATGGAGGTGACATAGCAATATAGTCTCAATCACATATCTCTCAAACTAAGGTAGATAGCATGGGAAAGAAATATGATAGATAAAACATGAAATGAGTCCAAGATCCACAAGTCAGAGCTATACACAAACGTCCAGAGTCTCAGAAAATATATAATAGATACTACAAACTGAAAAGTACTAGCTGGCTCGCAGGCTAGGCAAACCTAACTAACTGCGCTACTCAGGGTGAGCAAAGTCTAGTGGCTCTACTAACAAGCCACGGTCCAAGTCTACTCTATCTAACCCGTCCCCATAATAGGTCGGGCAATCAGCCTCTGAATCATCTGTAAAATATCATAACGGTATCCTGTCAGGAAAATGAGCAAGTACAACCACCAACAGCAGTTCCATGTGAATTGACAAATACTATAAGAGACAGTATAATGAAATACAAGACAAAGATATAGGGCGACTTGGGAACCATTTGAAAGTCGAGTTACACTACTAAAATACCCCACTTTACCGACGGAAGTTTAGCGACGGACGGAGTCCGTCGCTAATAGAGACCAGTTTCCGACATCTTAGCGACGGATTAGCGACAGACAACATAACATAATTTTTTCCAATTTTAAATGTTAAAATATGTGGGGTTTCCGTCGCTAAGTCGACGAACGTTAGCGACGGATTCTTTTTCGTCGCTTATTCGTCGCAAATGTTGGCGGCAAAATCTTTAAAACATTGGCGGGAACTTTAGCGACTAACTGGCGACGGATATATCCGTCGGAAAACACCTTTTAATTGGCGACGGTGTAGCGACTAATTTATTCCGTCGCTATTCCGTCGCTAGGTTCTGTGCCCTAACTTAAATTGAACCGACGGGGGGGAATTTTTCATTCCCCCCAAAACTCTCTCTCTCTCTCACGGCTCTCTCTCTCTCTCGCGCGCGGCTCTCTCTCTCTCTCTCGCGGCTCTCTCTCTCTCTCTACCAGGTATCTCTCTCTCTCTCTCTCTCTCTCTAATTTTGGGTTTTGGGGCCGGGGGGGGAGTGGGGGGGGGTCAGCTTCGCGGGGGGTGGAGAGGGCGGGGGGGGGGGGGGGGGGGTGGTGAATGGGGTCAGGGGGTCGGGGGGTGTGGGGAATGGGGGCAGGGGGTGGGGGGGTGGGGAATGAGGGTCGGGGGGTCGGGGGGGTGGGGAATGGGGGCAGGGGGGTCGGGGGGTGGGGGGTGGAGAGGGCAGGGGGGTCGGGGGGGTGGGGAATGGGGGCAGGGGGGTCGGGGGGGGGGTGGGTAATGGAGAGGGCAGGGGGGTCGGGGGGGGTGTTGAATGGGGGCAGGGGGGTCGGGGGGGTGGGGAATGGGTTGCATTCCCCGATACGGATACGGTTTGGCATGTCCCGATCCTAAGAAATAATACTATTTCATTTAATTTAATTTCATTTAATTTCAAAACTACTAAGAAATAATACTTAAAACACTTAAAATTATGCCTAAATGTATAAATTATATGTTTTTAAATGTAAATAATTTATTAATACCGCCGATACTACCGATATCGCCGATACCAATACTAGATTGCTTAGACTTATATTGCAAGGTAACTAGATACAAGTTATGATACAATGTAAATGCAAGTATACATGTTAGCTAGATAGCTTAGACTTATATTGCAATCTCCTATTCACACGAGTATTGATATCGCCGATGCCAATACTCGTAGGAATATATAGTCCGATACCGATTCCGATACCGATACTTTGAACCTTGATTTAAATACATGTTAGTATAGTATCTTCACATATATGTTAAGAGTATATACATGATTAGCAAGGTAACTAGATACAAGTTATGATACAATGTAAATGCAAGTATACATGTTAGCTAGATAGCTTAGACTTATATTGCAATCTCCTATTCACACGAGTATTGATATCGCCGATGCCAATACTCGTAGGAATATATAGTCCGATACCGATTCCGATACCGATACTTTGAACCTTGATTTAAATACATGTTAGTATAGTGTCTTCACATATATGTTAAGAGTATATACATGATTAGCAAGGTAACTAGATACAAGTTATGATACAATGTAAATACAAGTATACATGTTAGCTAGATAGCTTAGACTTATATTGCAATCTCCTATTCACACGAGTATTGATATCGCCGATGCCAATACTCGTAGGAATATATAGTCCGATACCGATTCCGATACCGATACTTTGAACCTTGATTTAAATACATGTTAGTATAGTGTCTTCACATATATGTTAAGAGTATATACATGATTAGCAAGGTAACTAGATACAAGTTATGATACAATGTAAATGCAAGTATACATGTTAGGTAGATAGCTTAGACTTATATTGCAATCTCCTATTCACACGAGTATTGATATCGCCGATACCAATACTCGTAGGAATAGTCCGATACCGATATACATTGTAGAGCTCTGTTTTGCTATTCTGGACATGTTGTGACCTGTGCTGTTCTAAATAGGAGCCAGACACACTCCTGAGACGGGGGAGTATGTATAGTGATGTGGATTCTTACTAACTTATCATGTGAACCCATTTATGGGCCCTTCATTGAACCTTCTCATGTGCAACTTTCAGTCCATTCACAGTTCCCTATATTGTACTCTACATCACCTAGTTCACTTATATCTAACATCCTAACCCTAATCCAAATTTATGAGTATCGGTATCGGGCTATTCTTATGTTTAGTTTGTCTTACGATACCGATTTTCACATCCAAATTGAGGATGAGTCGTTATTTTGTTGATCGTACATGGATGTACAAACGGCAACACGAGAGTAGAATTGGTGTGAGTGACGATTTTCAGGCAGGCGTGGAAGTATTTCTTAATTATGCAATGAGCAAAGCTCAGTACATGGACGGTAACAAAATTAAGTGTCCATGTGTTAAATGTCACAATAGACGTTACGAAGAAGTGGTGACTGTGAGAGATCATTTGACCCGTAAGGGTTTCGTACGTAATTACGGCCTGTGGTCATCGCAAGGTGAACTATATTCGGAAAGACAGGCTGCGGAAGCTGCTACTTATGCTTTTGATGATAATGCTGCAACGGATGTCATCGAAGACCACGGATGCTCTGTTGATTATGGAGATCTGCAGAACCTTGCACGAGATATGGTGTATGATGCGGCAGGGCCTAATTTTGATCCGGAGGATCCTAATCCCGAGGCGAAGGAGTTCTATGACATGTTTCAGGACGCAGATACTTCTCTATATCCTGGTTGTGAGACTCATTCCGCACTGTCAGTGACGATGCGGTTGTTGAACATAAAGTCTGATTTTAACTTGCCACAAGCTTGCTATAATCGGATCACAGAAGTAATCAAGGAGGTGTTACCGAAGGAATAAAAAGAGCTACCAAAAAACTTCTACAAATCAAAGATGATGGTCCGACAACTGGGACTGGGGTACGAGAAGATAGATTGTTGTCGCAACGGATGCATGTTGTACTACAAAGAGAATTGCGTATCAGAAAGTTGCAGCTTCTGTAATGCGGATCGTTACAAGCCAGTACAGGGAAAAGGAAAGTCGACTAGAAAACGACGTCCTTACAAGTATATGCATTACTTGTCGATCACGAAGCGCTTGCAGAGGATGTATATGTCTCTAAATACAGCAGAACACATGACGTGGCACAGCGAAGAACGCATAAAGGACGAAGGAGAATTGTCACATCCTTCGGATGGAGAGGCGTGGAAACATTTTGATTTGTGTCATCCAGATTTTGCTGCAGAGCCTAGAAATGTACGCCTGGCGCTATGTGCTGATGGCTTCGCCCCTTTCGGACAGTCGGGATCTCAGTACTCATGCTGGCCGGTCATTCTTACCCCTTACAATCTGCCACCATGGATGTGTATGAAGACTCCTTATATGTTTCTGACAGCTATCATACCCGGTCCTAAAAATCCGACGAAGAACGTCGATATATATTTACAGCCGTTGGTGGATGAGCTGAAACAGCTGTGGGAGATCGGCGTCACGACCTATGATATTTCCAGGAAACAGAACTTTCAGATGAGAGCTTCACTCATGTGGACAATCAATGATTTTCCAGCATACGATATGCTGTCGGGATGGAGTACGCACGGCAACATGTCTTGTCCGATATGCATGGAAAATAGTAAGGCGTTCCGCCTTAGGCATGGAGGAAAAACTTTTTTCTTTGACTGTCACCGTCAATTTCTGCCCGTGACCCATCCTTGGAGAAAGAATAAGGACGCGTTCAGATATGGAAAACAAGAATTTTCTCAACCTCCTGCCAGATTTTCGGGATACGATATTTGGGAAGCTGTAAAGGAATTGCCCACCGCAATGGAAGATCCATCGAACCATCGTGTCGAGGGGTTCGGACAAAGCCATAACTGGACCAAACGGAGTATCTTCTGGGACTTGCCTTATTGGAAAGATAATCTTATAAGGCATAATCTTGATGTCATGCATATCGAAAAGAACGTGTTCGATAATGTCTTCAATACCGTCATGGATATTAAAGGAAAGACGAAGGACAATCCAAAAGCAAGACAAGACATAGCCGAGATATGCAAGCGTCCTCATCTGAACTTGATACAAAGGGGTGCTGGTGGACAATTAAGTAAGCCTATAGCGCCATACACATTGAGCAAGGAAGATAGATTAATAATCTGCAAGTGGATATCTAATTTAAGATTTCCCGACGGCTATGTTTCGAATTTGTCTAGATGCGTTGATCTCAATGAACGCAAGCTAACGGGAATGAAGAGTCACGACTGCCACGTGTTTATGGAAAGATTACTGCCCATTGCTTTGAGAGAGTTGTTGCCTTCTGCTATATGGGTTCCGTTGGCCGAGCTGTCTACATTCTTCAGGGATATCTGTTCAACTAAGCTGACGGTGCAACATATGGTACAACTTGAGGAGAAGATTGTCTTAATAATCTGCAAGTTAGAGAAAATATTTCCACCGGGCTTTTTCGACAGCATGGAGCATCTACCGATTCATCTAGCATACGAAGCCCGTGTCGGTGCATCTGTTCATTATCGATGGATGTACCCCTTTGAAAGGTAAATAAAAATCGATATAATTTAAGTGAAATTTAAGTGGATTTTACAATTCATTGTTAATTCTCAAGATAATTTGTCTCTTTAGGTACCTACACCATCTAAAGAAGAAAGTTGGCAACAAGGCTCATATAGAGGCTTCGATATGCGAATCATATCTTATCGAGGAGGTGTCAAATTTTTGCTCCATTTATTTCGATACTCATGTCGAGACAAATCAAAATAGACCTCAAAGGAATGAAGAAGACGTTAAGGATGGAGGTATATTCAATTTAAGGGGCAAGCCTATTGGGGCTAGTAAGAAACGGTGGTTGACCGACGATGAGTATGATACCGCTCACCGATATGTCTTGTTAAATTGTGACATACAAGAAGTGAGAGATTTGGAGAAGTAAGTGACTACGCCTCGTTATAATCTCTAATTTGGTGAATTAAGTGACTACATTTATTTTTATTCTCTCTAACAGTGTATTTAGAGGTGAAGTCAAAATGAGGACACCATATATTACAGATGAGGGACTTCAAAGAGAGGTTGATTGTACCTTTCCGTCCTGGTTTCGTAAATACGTAAGTAACTGAGATAATATGTTATGCGGCTACCATTAAAATATATGCAGCTAAAATATTTAAATTATCAATACATGTTTACAGGTTTTATTGCCTGAAACAACACTCATAAATGAGAGCATTCGTTATTTGGCATTGGGACCGAAGAAGCATGCAAAGACTTTGTCAGGCTATGTCGTTAATGGCTTCAAGTTTAAGTCAACTCAGCATGCTATAAATGCCGAATTTCTCAATGACGGCTTCGATACCAAGAATTCTGGTGTTTGCATAAGAGGCACCATCTATGACGACGAGCCGGACTTTGACTATTATGGAGTGCTTCGGGAGATTGTAGATTTACAATATAGTGCCCCATATGATATGCATATTGTGATGTTCAAATGTGAGTGGTTCGATACGAGACCAAATATCGGTTGGAGAATCGATAAACAATTTGGATTCGTCGATATAAATCATCGCAGGAGGTATAGAGGGTCCGACACGTTTGCGATAGCAAGTCAGGCTGTTCAAGTCTACTATACAAGCTACCCAAGGCGTCGTAGAGATCGATTTGACTGGTGGGCAGTATGCAAGATTAAATCTAGAAATACATTCAACGTTGGAGACCCAGCATACCAAGAGGACCAGATCGAGAAGCCCCAATACATGGGACAACAGTCGGATACCATGGACGTGGAAGATGTCGATATACCTCATGCTGAGGAAAATAGAGGGGAGGAAGAGGTTGATATACAAGACTTAGCTGTCAACCAGGGGAGAAAGAGGCGTCTTGTCCCAAGTATTGAGCCTGAAGAAGAAGTAGAAGAAGAAGAAGAAGAAGAAGAAGAAAAAAGAAGAAGAAGAAGAGGATGAGGATGAGGATGAGGATGATGATACAGATGAAGTCGACGATGAGGATGATGATATAGATGAAGTCGACGATGAGAATGAGGATGAGAACGATGACGATGACGATGAGGACGAGGACGATAACGATGATTAGATTAAATATCGGTATATATTAGAAGCACTTACAACTAACTTAGTGAATTCAGTTTAGACGGACACATTCTTATTTCAGTTTATGTTTTTGTCGTTCGATCATCTACTTATTGTATGATTTTCTTTTTACAGATGGCACTCTTAGTTCTCATTGTCTTGACGGCACTCGCCGCCCTGCTGCTGGTATATATATTTTAGTTCAGTTTTATATTCATTTATACTTCTATATTGTTAATTATATTTATGTGTTCTATTTACAGGTCATGGTCACTACCACTCGTGATGCTGGCAGTGGCCGTGGACGTGATGGTAGTGGTGCTGGTGGTGGCGGTACTGGCCGTGGTGGGCGTGGTGGTAGCGGCACTGGCCGTGGACGTGATGGTAGCGGTCGTGGTGGTAGCGGCACTGGCCGTGGACGTGATGGTAGCGGTCGTGGTGGTAGCGGTCGTGGTCGCCTTCCACATTCCCCGGATATAGAGTCCTCCGATCCCGACCTGGAGAGCCCGGCCACAGACTCTTCCCGCCGTCGATCTATCTCTGCGCTACCTTCATCTTCATCGAGGCCTGAGACTCCATCCGCTAGCGGATCCGTTCCGCCCCCGGATGCACCAGCGGGTACACCATCAGTTACTGCAGGGTGGGCTCCGGAGTACCCCCGGATTCAGCTTCATCCTGCTACCGGTGAGTACATCCGCGGACCCGCGGATCCTCCGACGCCTCCAGAGAGGCCGATAGGCGAGAACCGACGAGAGCTATGGCCCGCGGGTGATACGTAAGTAAATTTAAGTTAATTTATTAAATTTGTTTCATTTATTCAAGTTAATAATCCAGTCTTTGCTTCTTTGTAGGTTTTTCCCGTATGATGCTGCCCGGATACTCGGGCAAATTATCCGGGAAAACTACCATGGCCCCTACCTCAATTTTTCTGAGGTGCCTCAGAACATGTAGTACGTCTGGCTCGAGGAGATGAAGGTATATATATATCTTTTGGTTAATTATTAATTATTCTTTAATCCACTAATTTTTTAATTACGTGATAATTTAATTTGTATGTCAGACGACGTTCTGGTGGCCCCCCCATCGCGAGGAGTTGATTCGCAAGGCCTACAAAGCCGCCGCCGGGAAGAAGATACGGGATGCGGTGTACGACGTTCGTACGGCGCATTCGAGGAAGAAGTGGCTCCGGGAGGAGTACTACGAGCAGATGTTGGATAAGATGAATACTGCTCAGTACAGGGAGAAATCAGAGAAAGCGAAGGCGAGCAGACAGGCCGCTGGTCTGCATACGGGAGGTTCAAGGCCCCACGCAGCGACGCGTGCAGATTTGGTGAGATACCGCAAATTCATTTCACTATTAAATTCGGTACTATTAATATACGTAATTAATTAAATTCGACGTATATTTCGTATGCAGGCACAACGGGCGGTAAAGGAGGGGAGAGAGCCGGAGTCGGTCACCGCCTACGATGTATTCCTGCATACACACAAGAGGCGGGCAGACGGGAGCTTCGTCGACGCGAGGGCCCAGGCGACTGATGTAAGTAATTACGTTTATGAGATTTATATTAGAAATATAATTATTGTTAACTTAATTAGGTGAACGTAGGATTCAAATTATAACTTAGGGAAACATAGGATTTAGATTATAACTTAGAAAAACTTATAGTATAAACACATTCATTGGATAGGCTGCATATCGTGAGGCCCTTAGTCAGATTGAGCCCCCTGCCGAGGTTGTCGGCGAAACGACGCCCACCCAGACGCCCTCTTCTATGGCCGCTCGCTACGACGACGTGTTCGTAGAGTCTGTCGGCGGCTTTAATAAAGGGCGCGTCTACGGCGTAGGTTCCCTGGCGGCGTCGTTGCAGGGCGTGACTCCGAGATATCCACCGCCCCCGCCTCCTCCCGCGCCCCCGTCGGACGATATGAGGACGCAGCTTGCGACTCTCACCTCCGATATGTCAGAAATGCGGAGTCTAATGTCGGATGTGCTGGAGCGCCTTCCGCGTCCTTCTTCTGCTCCCGGTCCAGATCCGTCTGCTCCCGGTCCGTCTAGTGCGGTTGCCGGTCCTTCCGACCCTGGACGTTATTCATTTGACCGTTCTGCCGAGGTCCGCCTGGTACCGGATACTGCGCTCATTGGGCTCATGGACTTGATGTCGTCAGAGCAGCTCCGCACGCTTCCAGAGCATGTGTTGTCCCAGGTGCTGGCGTACATGGTGGAAGAGTACATCCGCAGAGCCGAACGACGACGCGATCCATCTCAATGATATTTGTACTGTTTTTGGATATTTGTACTGTTTTTGGATTTTGAATTCTGGATATTTTGGAAGCGTACATGAATGTTTGGATATTATGAATTTGTGTATTTGTGTTTGGATATTTGTACATAGATGTTTGGATATTTCTGTTTGATATTGGATATTTGGATATTTGGATATTTGGATATTTGGATATTTGTTGATCGTACATGGATGTTTGGATATTGGATATTATGAATATGTGTAATATTTACGAAAAGGAAATAGAATGTTTCTGTAATTTTTTTAATTAATGTTGTATTTAGCGACGGACTAGCGACTAATTAGCGACGGATATATCTTTTTAGCGACCGATGAGCGACTAACTAGCGACGGAAAATCCGTCGCTAACTGGGTTATATAAATATTTGCAGTTACCGACGGACGAGCGACGGACAATCCGTCGCTAACTGGTTGAAATAAATTTGCAGGTAGCGACTAATATTAGCGACGGAATATCGACTACCTAGCGACGGCAAATCCGTCGACATGGTTCTGGAAATATGGTAGGTTTCCAGAGACTTAGCGACGGATAATGGGTCGCTAATCCGTCGCTAATCTGTCGAGGATGACGACGGACTAGCGACGGCTTAGCGACCCATTATCCGTCGACATGGTTCTGGAATTATGGAAGCTTTCCAGAACCAGGCCGACGCCCTACCCGTCGCTAATCCGTCGCTATAAAGTCGAGGTTAACGACGGAATGGCGACGGAATAGCGACCGATTTTGCGTATCAGGAACCTCTCTGATACGCTTTTATCGACCTATTTACGACGGCTTAGCGACGGATATTTTAATATTATATGGCATGTAAACCGACGGGAACAAGTCGCTCATCCGTCGCTAATCCGTTGAAAGGCAACCGTCGGTAATCAGTCGCTAGTCCGTCGGTTAACCATTTGTCCGACGGCTTAGCGACGGACAAATTTTAGCGACGACGTATTTCCCGACGGCCATTTTCATCAAATATCCGTCGCTATGCCATCGGTAATTTATGTTACCGACGGATTCGCGACGGATGTGGCCGTCGCTAAAGTTGGTTATTTTGGTAGTGTTACAATCCTTAAACCAAACAAGGACCGGGGTTGTAACCCTTCTTTCAAACAGGACTTAGTCTCAAATCATGGTACAGTATAAAGGCAGGTAGAGCATGTGAGTAAATAAAATCATAGCATGGTGAAAAGTACAAAAAGTAATACTGAACTGGAATATAAGATACGACAATAAATATAAAATGTGATTTGAATTATTAGAGCGATATGTGATCGGCTAGGGAGTCATGGTAGGGTTATCCACTTGGCCCGACAATCACAGGAAAATCTCTGGAAGGGTCATGACGGCCAACCTGGATAACCCAGCAAGGGGTGTCTGCTACACCCTACGTGAGGTGAGGTGGCGCTAGCAAAATAAGGACATGGAGCTTTGATCACATAACCCCTAATAATTCCCCCATCCCCGAATAGTAACATGGATCCGGACATGGCACGTCATGACACGGATTCAAAAGCAGGTGATCAGCCCACTCCCAAATCAATGTCTATATAAGTACATGAAACATGGATATCACACACCAATATACCAAGGAAAATTCGGGAATAACATCTTATGACAGGATCCGACGTATACTAGTCCGTGAACTATCGTGTCAAGAATCAAGTAAGACACTACAACTGAATCGGATATAGTAGATATCAAGACAATGAAAACTATCAGTGAATGTACTCGCCTGCTGTCCTGAGCTGTATGGTATATCAATGCTCAGAGCGGTATCAGAAGACCTAAATATGAGATACTGTAAGTTAATTTAGGTTTAAACAAGTTTAGGAATGATTTACAATGAATGATATGCAATCTAGGTCAAACTAGGTCTCACTGAGTCACACTAAGTCCTGTCAAGTCAATCTAGGTCAAATCAAGTCATATCAAGTCAATTTAAGCCAACCCAAGTCAATCCTAGGTCATACCAGGCATCACGGGTCAAAACAAGTTGAAGAAAGTCAAACGGGGTCAAGAGTTGCCCTACAGTTGACTTTTGGTCAACTGGTCAACCCTGGTCAACTATGGTCAACTCTAGGTCAACCCTAGTCAACCCTAGGTCAATAGTGACTAATAGTTGACTTTTGGTCAACTATACAAGTCTAATGGAAATCGGGACTAATTTGGGTAAAGCGTTGACCCATAGTTGACTTTTGGTCCAAAAAGTCAACCGTGGTCAACCGGAGTCAAGACTAGGTCTAGGCGACTATTTCTAACTATTACCAACCTCTACAACCCATATCCAAGTCCATCTTGGACTTCGAAACTCATATCTTGGCCGTAGGCCAATATCCTATTTTACCGTTAAAAAGGGTAAAATTCTAGCTTCGGCAACTATCAAGTTAGCCTACCTACGCTTGGTATTTTGACCCGAGCTCCCTAGAGTAGTAAGGTACTAGCCTATACATATATTACCTACCAAGATACCTAAGTAAAGTGGACATCTAGTCCATCTTACGGTCTGTATCGCCCGTTTATCCGTTATCTTGAACATTTCAAGATACGGGATGGTGCGGTACGATACCGTCTCCCCGAGCCCACACGCAATCCCGATTCCGACTCCGAAGCCTACCCACAAAATCTAAATCACATTATCTAAGTACCCTCCAAGTTTCAACGCGTTCCGAATCACAGAACTCAATTTCCCCCTATTGTAAAACCCCTAAATTTCTACTATATTTTTATTAAATTTGATACCGATTTAAAATTTTGTATTGTACGTCGCGCAGTCGTATTGTATTTTTCGTAGTTGCTCTTCGAGTACGAATATGTGCGAGCGTACATATTTCTAGTTAAAATTTTTATTTTATAATTTCAAGATAATGTATATGATGATTATTTTTGCTATCTTCCAAAATTTCAAGTTGCTATTTTATTAATAAAGCCTTTCATTTCTCACAAAAATTTTTATAATAAATAATATTTTTTTATTAGAAAGGCAAAAATTTTGAAAACAATATTTATGCATACATATATAATTAGTAATTATTTATTAGTTTATTTTTAATGTAATTTTCGAAATTAATATTTCTAGTATTTTAGAAAATATATTTTGAATTTATTTTGGCATCTAAATCTTGATTTGAATTTATGGAGTAATTTAAATAAGTAAATATTTGCAATTTGAATTATTCCATTTGATTTCAAACTCAAAATCTAATTATATTTAAATAGTATTTTGATTTGTATTTGAAATTTGATTTGAATTAATTTAAATTATCTGATTTGGTTTAAACTAAACCAAATCCTTATCCAATGGGTATTCCCACATCCTATATAAATAGGCAGGTACTCCTCCATAAAATTTCACACATTCACAATTTTCCACAACCCAAAAATCCGTGCATTGTGTCCGTGTTCCCTTCCCCATCCACTATGTTACAAATACATTTTCTTCACCCTGGGTCCGACAGATTCGAACCTCCGTCCCCGTCGTATCGGACACACCCGATACGAAGTCTACCCAACCGACAATGTCCATCCAGAATCCATCCTAAACCTACTGCTGCCCACGACACCGCCTACTCCATCCCCTGCCAACCTCGACGAACCCGTCTCCACCGGCCGGAAACACCACCGGCCACCATCAAAGCAACACCACAGGCCATCCCCATCACCTCCGTCACCACCACCAGGCCTATCACCACCATCGTCGTCATCATCTCGCCTCCTCCTCGTCAATTCCTTGTCGTCGCCACCAAGGGCAGCAACCCAACTCAGGCGAGCCCGACCCCACACTCACCGCCGTCTCCGGCCAAACTCCCGAATCTACCCCAGTCAAATCCCCGCCACCGAAAATCCGCAAGAACAGAAGGACGAGAAGAGGGGAGCGAAACCTCACCTTCGCCGACCAAGCCTCGTCGCTTGCACGACCTTCCGCGGCGCTGGTAGCCGTCGTCTCCGCCCCCAAGCCGCCTCCAGCGCGCACCCGCCTCCACCTGGGACCGCCGCCGACCGTCCTGGCTAGAGTCACCCTCCGGCGTCTCCGACTTCGCCGCACATCCCTGCGGCGGCCACCCTCCGCTGGACGCCAGTCATCCGCGTCGAACCGCGGCCGATCGCCCGATCGCGCTGTTCCTCAGCCGCTCCGGCCCAGGGCACAGCACCGCTGCTCTGTGGGGGCGCGTCCACCGAGGCCACCTCCCTCCGTCGAACATCTCCACCGTCGACGCCTCCGCTGGCCTCCGGCGCGTCCACCGAGCCGCCACCGCGGTGACTCAGGCACCCGAGTTCCCTCCGCCGCCGCCGAACTCCGAGCCCCGGCGCCGATGTCGGCTCGTCCACCGCATGACTCCGGCGGGGCACCGTCCGCCGATCCCCTTTTTGGTAAAACCCTTTTCCATCTTTTCTCCTCTCGTCTCTCTCTACACTCTTCCCTTTCCCTTTTGTTTTTTTTTCCTTCTACTAAGAACAGCTACTACTGCTGTGGTTTATAATAATAATTTTTTATTATTATTATTATTATTATTATTATTATCATCATTATTAGTATTATTATTATTATTCTTATTATCATTATTAGTATTATTATTATTCTTATTATTAATAATATTATTATCATTATTTATATTATTAGTATTATTATTATTATTTAGCATTACTGTTTTATTATTATATTTTGTTAAAATTATTATTTATTTCTAGCAAAATTTTAAGTTAGTTTTTAAACACAAAAATATTCTTTTCGATTATATGTACATATACTTGACCAATTATACTTTTTGGTCTAAATGAATTAGAAATATTTTTATTACGAAATATAGTTTCCCCCTTAAATAATATTTTACAACTTGGAGTATTTTGGCTAATAAGATAAAATTTTCAATATAAAATTATTATATGTAAATATTTTCAAGTATTGTCGTAAATAAATTTTTATAAGTAAACATGTTTTTAACAGTAATGTAAAATATTTTCTAAGAAATTATATAATTATCTACTTCCACAAATTCTTCAATTATTCTCATTATTCATGACTAATCATCCTCCCCTCTTTTCTTGTGAACTTTGGTCCACCGACCACTGCAACCATGGTTAACAGACTCTTCAGGACTTGTCGGAATATTGCATCACACCAGGCAAGACACCTTGCCTCTGCTGTTTAATTTCTTGCTCAATATCATGCATGCTTTTCTTTAGTTGTTTCTTTTAAATTATATGTAGATACAAATTACTATATTTTGTGTAATTGACTTAGAGTTAAGGGACCACCGCATGTTTAGTATATCTCATGAACTGTCACGATGTGCCACGGGATGTGTGTGAGCTGCGAGTCGCATATAGCTTCGGACTTGCGTATCGACCGTACATCGGTGCGTAAAGGCCGTGCGTTAGGATGTAACTGCTAATAGATTTTTCTAGAAGACTTGGCAGTTATTAAGGATTAAACAGTGTCGTGGAGGCGACGCATGTGTAGTATCATTGGGAGGGGGGAAGACAGTTATTAGTGTAGGGGCTACCTGTTCAGTACACATATAGATTTGGGCCGATAGTGTCTCGGATGAGCGCTACTTACTGCCCCGGGGCCGATAGTTCTCATATGAGAACTACTTTCTGCCCATAGTTGATAGTGCCTCTTAGGAGCGCTACCTACTACTACTCTCTCTCCATCTATGCTGAACACTATAAGCTCCTGCGTAGAACGTTGTCTTCTCAAGGTATATATCACATAGAATGGTTAGGACCCTTTACGCATGTATGTTTTCTATTGAGCTCTTACTATTCAGTTTATGGCATGATATTATGTGTCTTGTTACGTCCCTCTGAGGACCTGGTTTTTCCCCAGGTGTGTGTTTTTTGTGATTTCTTGCAGGTGCTATAGCTAAGGCCATGACTTGCGCTCTACTCCGTCGTGATGATTACTCTTGGATTCGTCACTTGCTCTCGCTTGCTAAATTCTTTCCTTATATATTTTTCCATATTTAATTTGGTTGGTAGTGGACTTTGTCTCCGCCCAACTATTGTGTACATGACAAACTCAAAGTTGCTTTAAATCATTATTTATCTTTGTGGATGAGATTTAGTTGTCTTGGATTACTACATTTACAGCTTATGTATACATACGAGGTCCATGTATTTCGTATGTATACAGCTGGCATGTCTACGTACTTGGTCCTACGTATTTTGGGACTGGGGCGTTACACATATCACCAAATCTAACTCAACCCTTAAACTCACTCACTCAAACTCTCTTCAACCTATACCTTTCACCCTCTCTTGGAACAAGTTTTGGGGGTTATTCTAGTAGGTATATTAGGGTTATATAGAGCTAATAATAGGGTGTATATATGTATATATATATAGGTATATAGTGGGGTACATACGGGATCGAATAGGGGGTTAAAAGGGGGTTTTAAATGCCTAAACTGCTGCTACTGTTGCCTGCTACTGCTGCTGTTCTTGCTGCAGCTACTGCTGCTGTTTGCTGCTGTTAGGGGGGGAAAACAGCAGCCCTATCCCCCCCTTGGTGCCTTGGGTGCTCCCCCCTTTTCTCCCCTCTTCTCCTCTCAAATTTTCCTCCAAAACTCTCTCAATTTCACTCTAAAACCTCTCTAATCTCTTCTAAATCCTTCTCTAATTCTCTAATATATATCACTCACCCCATCTAATTATCATTTCCTTCTCCTCTCTATACTCACAAATACACACACACATATATGTATGACCACACACACACATGTATATATCTACACATATCTATATATATATATAAATATATATATATATATAAAAAATATATATATATATATATATATATATATATATATAAATGTGTATATATATATATATATATAGACACACACACACATATGTATCTATATATATATAGACACTCACACACACACATGGACACACTCTCACCCACACATGGACACACTCTCATGACACAACTATCACTCTCCTCTACACACACACAAATACATATATAAATACACACACATAAATACACACATATATATATATATATATATATATATATATATATATATATATATATATATATATATATATATATATATATATATATATATATATATATATATATATACCACTCTAAAAAGAATAAAACCATAATTAATCCTTAAAATAGATTTTAGGGGAACCTAACAAATCTAGGGTCAACTTGTAGAGAATGGTCCCCTCTCTAATTTATGTGAAGGAATAAATACAAATGAGGAATTAAAGAGGGTTTAATAATCATACCTAAATGAAGATTTGGAGGAAGAAGAAGGAGTTGGAAGAAAGAAATGAAGAGAGAAGAAGAAGACTTAGTGAAGAAGAAAGAAGAGGTGGAGGGGGACTATATGACCAGCCATGGTGCCAAGGGGTAGGGGCACTTGTAATTACAAGTTTGCCCCTCCCTAAGCCTAATGCAAAATAAATTCAAAAATGGGTTTCGGAAGTTGCTAAAAATAAATAAAAATCATAATTAAACTTAATTACTCATGGGGGACTAATCCAAACTCCTAAACCTAAAAGTTTAGTGTGGTGGGCCATGGTTAAATAACAGGCTAATTACAGCTCAAGTCGAAATTCACCGGGGTCCCGAATTAACTCGGAATGCGATGAAATTCGAACCCGACTCCTATAATAATTAAATAATAATATTCATGAAATAAAATTCCCAAAAAATATTATAAAATAGAAAATTACCATTTTACCCCTAACTGGGAAAAGTGAGGGTGACAAGTCTATCCACCTTAAAAGAAATTTCGTCCTCGAAATTAAAACCAAACAATAGTAAATATTAAAATCACAAGTCATGGCTTAAAATTTAAATGATTAAAATCTCAAAAATCAAGCATGAAATAAATGACTAAAATTATGAAATTTAAGATTACTCTCAAATAGAAACTGGGTGCTACAAGTCTGTCCACCTTAAAAGAATCATCCTCAAAAATTAAAACAAGTAAACACACAAAAATCATGCAAATCGATAATCGTATGCGTCTGTCCAATCATCATGATACTCAGAATCTCTGTCATGCCAGTGAGCAAGGCTACGATAATCACAGAGTCCTCAACTACGGTACATACATCTAGAATTATGGTATTTAAAATTTTCGCATTGCCGCATGCTTGGCAGCGAAAACCTTAAATTCTCACACCCAAGAAATACGACCATAATCCGACTATATGTCCTCACTATGCCTGCTAGCATGACCCTAGAGTATTCTAAAATCTCATAATCGAGGCGACCTAGTCCATACGACTTATCTCAGAAGAAAATCACATCACAAGAACAATTTCATCCAACGATCAAAGAACAGATAGAATCGAATTTCAAGACAGTTTATAAGAAGGCAAATACGGAAAGGAGATCGAAAGATTGGAACCTGCTATCTGCTCTGCTACTGCCTGAGTGGGCTCAACTGTCATGGCGAAAGCACGCCCCTGCTGGCCTCCTCTAGCCTGCTGTACTGTGTCCTGGTCTCTTCGGATTCTACTAGCGTGGCAATCCCTCAGCTGGTGGTCAGGCGCCCCGCAGTATAGACAGACGCCCAACCTCTTCCTACAAGCCTCTCTATTGTGCCCCGGCTTTCCGCAGAAGCTGCACGGAGTAGCCGGTCTCTGGCCCTGTCCCCGGTGCTGCTGGGCACGCGCTGGTGCCTGCTGAATCTGTAAAAGAGGCTGCTGCTGAAATGGCTTCTGCTGATGCAGAAAGTGGGGGCGCTTGGCCGGTCCCGCACTGGAACTTGCCCCCATGGTATCTCCGCTCCTCTTCGGCTTGAGGCCGAAGTCCTCCTCTGTAATCTGCGCGTCCATCAATATCTGATCGAACGTCGCATCACGGCGACCCGAGGTGCGGGTGCGCACTGCATGAATAAGTCCCCTGCGGAACTTACGAGCCTTCTGCCCCTTATCCTGGATCATATCGGGAGCAAACCTGCTAAGGCGGAAGAACTCAGCTGCATACTCGTCCACCGACGAGTTCTCCTGAACTAGACCCACGAACTGGCCCTCCAATGCTGTAAGAGCCACGTCCGGAAAGAACTTCTCCTTGAAGAGCCTCCGGAAGTTCTCCCATGTCAGCCCTCTGACCGACACACGAGGATCCGTGCGGTACCATGTCAGCGCAATGTCGAAGAATCGGCTGGCTGCGGCCGAAACCCAAAGTGCTCTAGGAAGCTCTGCCAGCTCCATGCTCTGCTGTACATCCTCTAGCCAGTCGTCTTCATAAAGGATGCCCTCCGTGCCTGAGAAGTCCCTGGAGCTCATCTTCCTAAAGTCTAACACTGTCCCCGGCCTGGACTGCTGCTGGCTCGGCTGCTGGCCAGTAGGGCCCTGTACCGTACCCGGTGCCACTCTCTCTACTGCTGCCAGGGCAAGCTGATGCGAGTTCTCCATACTCTGCCTCAGCATCTCGATCTGTCGGTGTGACGCCTCCGACTGGCGCTGCGATACCTCTGCCTGGGCCCGCTGCGTCTCCATCATCTGCTGAAGGAGAAGGAACATGTGATGTGTATCCGTCGGTATCGGTGGTGGTGGCGGCAGTATCTCTGGAAGAACGGCCGTAACCCTCTGAGGTGGAGGTGGTAGACCTCCCTGTGCAACTGCCTGGGTCTCTGGAATAGTAGAATCACTGGGGGCAGTCTCATGAACCTCCTCCTCTGCCTGATCAGATCTCTCAGGCAAGCTACTCGATCCAGAGGCCTGCGGATGCGTCTTCGTCATCCTGGAGACGAATTGAAGCAAAGAGATCAATATGGCACATGAGTAGATTATCAAAGAAGGACAGTTAATTTAACACAAGGTGAATAATCATGATAATCAAAAGATCAGAAATTTTCTAGGTGTGATTGAGAAACTCCTATCATATCCTAGGTCCTGCTCCTAATCGCAGGCTCGTAATTAGTACTCTAAGTCGAGCACCATTACGAGATCGCACTAATTGTGACACGAGACCTGCGTGGGCTACCATAAAAATGTGTCACGACCCGCACCCTGAAGAGGGGCACGAGCATGTGGTTACGTCCAGCCTACGCCGCAGTATCGGCGGTAGAACGCCGTATATAGGGTCTGTAAATACTACGACTAAAACAGATAAATGTACCTGTACAGTATATACGCTCCGAATGGAGGTGACATAGCAATACAGTCTCAATCACATATCTCTCAAACTAAGGTAGATAGCATGGGAAAGAAATATGATAGATAAAACATAAAATGAGTCCAAGATCCACAAGTCAGAGCTATACACAAACGTCCAGAGTCTCAGAAAATATATAATAGATACTACAAACTGAAAAGTACTAGCTGGCTCGCAGGCCAGGCAAACCTAACTAACTGCGCTACTCAGGGTGAGCAAAGTCTAGTGGCTCTACTAACAAGCCACGGTCCAAGTCTACTCTATCTAACCCGTCCCCATAATAGGTCGGGCAATCAGCCTCTGAATCATCTGTAAAATATCATAACGGTATCCTGTCAGGAAAATGAGCAAGTACAACTACCAACAGCAGTTCCATGTGAATTGACAAATACTATAAGAGACAGTATAATGAAATACAAGACAAAGATATAGGACGACTTGGGAACCATTTGAAAGCCGAGTTACAACCCTTAAACCAAACAAGGACCGGGGTTGTAACCCTTCTTTCAAACAGGACTTAGTCTCAAATCATGGTACAGTATAAAGGCAGGTAGAGCATGTGAGTAAATGAAATTATAGCATGGTGAAAAGTACAGAAAGTAATACTGAACTGGAATATAAGATACGACAATAAATATAAAATGTGATTTGAATTATTAGAGCGATATGTGATCGGCTAGGGAGTCATGGTAGGGTTATCCACTTGGCCCGACAATCACAGGAAAATCTCTGAAAGGGTCATGTCGGCCAACCTGGATAACCCAGCAAGGGGTGTCTGCTACACCCTACGTGAGGTGAGGGTGGCGCTAGCAAAATAAGGACATGGAGCTTTGATCACATAACCCCTAATAATTCCTCCATCCCCGAATAGTAACATGGATCCGGACATGGCACGTCATGACACGGATTCAAAAGCAGGTGATCAGCCCACTCCCAAATCAATATCTATATAAGTACATGAAACATGGATATCACACACCAATATACCAAGGAAAATTCGGGAATAACATCTCATGACAGGATCCGACGTATACTAGTCCGTGAACTATCGTGTCAAGAATCAAGTAAGACACTACAACTGAATCGGATATAGTAGATATCAAGACAATGAAAACTATCAGTGAATGTACTCGCCTGCTGTCCTGAGCTGTATGGTATATCAATGCTCAGAGCGGTATCAGAAGACCTAAATATGAGATACTGTAAGTTAATTTAGGTTTAAACAAGTTTAGGAATGATTTACAATGAATGATATGCAATCTAGGTCAAACTAGGTCTCACTGAGTCACACTAAGTCCTGTCAAGTCAATCTAGGTCAAATCAAGTCATATCAAGTCAATTTAAGCCAACCCAAGTCAATCCTAGGTCATACCAGGCATCACGGGTCAAAACAAGTTGAAAAAAGTCAAACGGGGTCAAGAGTTGGCCTACAGTTAACTTTTGGTCAACTGGTCAACCCTGGTCAACTCTGGTCAACTCTAGGTCAACCCTAGTCAACCCTAGGTCAATAGTGACTAATAGTTGACTTTTGGTCAACTATACAAGTCTAATGGAAATCGGGACTAATTTGGGTAAAGCGTTGACCCATAGTTGACTTTTGGTCCAAAAAGTCAACCGTGGTCAACCGGAGTCAAGACTAGGTCTAGGCGACTATTTCTAACTATTACCAACCTCTACAACCCATATCCAAGTCCATCTTGGACTTCGAAACTCATATCTTGGCCGTAGGCCAATATCCTATTTTACCCTTAAAAAGGGTAAAATTCTAGCTTCGGCAACTATCAAGTTAGCCTACCTACGCTTGGTATTTTGACCCGAGCTCCCTAGGGTAGTAAGGTACTAGCCTATACATATATTACCTACCAAGATACCTAAGTAAAGTGGACATCTAGTCCATCTTACGGTCCGTATCGCCCGTTTATCCGTTATCTTGAACATTTCAAGATACGGGATGGCGCGGTGCGATACCGTCTCCCCGAGCCCACACGCAACCCCGATTCCGACTCCGAAGCCTACCCACAAAATCTAAATCACATTATCTAAGTACCCTCCAAGTTTCAATGCGTTCCGAATCACGGAACTCAATTTCCCCCTATCACCAAATCTAACTCAACCCTTAAACTCACTCACTCAAACTCTCTTCAACCTATACCTTTCACCCTCTCTTGGAACAAGTTTTGGGGGTTATTCTAGTAGGTATATTAGGGTTATATAGAGCTAATAATAGGGTGTATATATGTATATATATATATAGGTATATAGTGGGGTACATACGGGGTCGAATAGGGGGTTAAAAGGGGGTTTTAAATGCCTAAACTGCTGCTACTGTTGCCTGCTACTGCTGCTGTTCTTGCTGCAGCTACTGCTGCTGTTTGCTGCTGTTAGGGGGGGAAAACAGCAGCCCTATCCCCCCTTGGTGCCTTGGGTGCTCCCCCCCCCTTTTCTCCCCTCTTCTCCTCTCAAATTTTCCTCCAAAACTCTCTCAATTTCACTCTAAAACCTCTCTAATCTCTTCTAAATCCTTCTCTAATTCTCTAATATATATATCACTCACCCCATCTAATTATCATTTCCTTCTCCTCTCTATACTCACAAATACACACACACACACATATATGTATGACCACACACACACATGTATATATCTACACATATCTATATATATATAAATGTGTATATATATATATAGACACACACACACATATGT
The DNA here is from genome assembly GCA_029216955.1 of Iris pallida. Classification (NCBI taxonomy): domain Eukaryota; kingdom Viridiplantae; phylum Streptophyta; class Magnoliopsida; order Asparagales; family Iridaceae; genus Iris; species Iris pallida. The sequence continues at coordinate 8,692,915 of JANAVB010041017.1, forward strand.
ATCTATATATATATAGACACTCACACACACACATGGACACACTCTCACCCACACATGGACACACTCTCATGACACAACTATCACTCTCCTCTACACACACACAAATACATATATAAATACACACACATAAATACACATGTGTATATATATATATATATATATATATATATATATATATATATATATATATATATATATATATATATATATATATATACCACTCTAAAAAGAATAAAACCATAATTAATCCTTAAAATAGATTTTAGGGGAACCTAACAAATCTAGGGTCAACTTGTAGAGAATGGTCCCCTCTCTAATTTATGTGAAGGAATAAATACAAATGAGGAATTAAAGAGGGTTTAATAATCATACCTAAATGAAGATTTGGAGGAAGAAGAAGGAGTTGGAAGAAAGAAATGAAGAGAGAAGAAGAAGACTTAGTGAAGAAGAAAGAAGAGGTGGAGGGGGACTATATGACCAGCCATGGTGCCAAGGGGTAGGGGCACTTGTAATTACAAGTTTGCCCCTCCCTAAGCCTAATGCAAAATAAATTCAAAAATGGGTTTCGAAAGTTGCTAAAAATAAATAAAAATTATAATTAAACTTAATTACTCATGGGGGACTAATTCAAACTCCTAAACCTAAAAGTTTAGTGTGGTGGGCCATGGTTAAATAACAGGCTAATTACAGCTCAAGTCGAAATTCACCAGGGTCCCGAATTAACTCGGAATACGATGAAATTCGAACCCGACTCCTATAATAATTAAATAATAATATTCATAAAATAAAATTCCCAAAAAATATTATAAAATGGAAAATTACCATTTTACCCCTAACTGGAAAAAGTGAGGGTGACGTATACGGAACATAATGTATGGACATCGCCATCCGAAGCTTCCGCTGGATTCAAGTATTGTATCGAGAGATGAGAGAGAGCAGAGTGATTTGTAATGTGAGACGAGTGAATTTGAGTGATTGTAATCTCGGCCTTGTGCCCCCAATGTAACCGTTGTTTCGATATCAATAAAGAGCTTCTTTTGAATAACTTGTGTTTCATTCTAAATTTTTTGCTGCGTGTTCAATGTCTCTGCTTGGGACTTCTGGGCGACGACCCCGTCGCCGCCGTTGTAATCGGCCGTTATGGAACCCGCCTTGCACGAGCGCAATCTAGGCTCGTGCGGCATCACGCCTTAGCGAGGACGATCGCTCTTACGGGAGCGGGACGTGACAGTTAAAGCCAAACATTCTAGACTACCATTCAAATTCGTAGAAAGAAATTTTGATCTTCTAGAACTAGTTCATAGTGATGTTTGTGATTCAAATAGGGTTTTGACTCGAGGCGGTAGGAAATACTTTGTCACATTTATAGATGATTGTTCAAAGTATTGCTATACCAACCTTCTCAAAACCAAAGATGAAGTTCTAGATAGATTCAAGGTTTACAAATCAGAAGCTGAAAACCAATTAGAGAAAAGGATTAAGATCCTTAGATCTGATCGTGGCGGAGAGTATACCTCAAACGAAATGACTAACTTCTGTGAAGAACACGGAATAATTCATGAGGTGACTGCTCCTTATTCACCACAATCCAACGGAGTTGCTGAAAGGAAGAATCGTATTCTGTTAGACATGGTGAATGCCATGCTTCTCAGCTCAGGTGCTCCTGATAACTTGTGGGAAGAAGCCTTATTAATAGCTTGCTACATCCTAAATAGGATTCCCAGTAAATCTAAGGATAAGACTCCCTATGAATTATGGAAATATAGAACTCCTAGAGTCCATTACCTCAAAGTTTGGAGATGTCTAGCAAAAGTTGGAATTCCTGAACCAAAAAAGAGAAAGATTGGACCTAAGACCGTAGATGGTGTGTTCATAGGATATGCCTTAGATAGAAATGCCAATAGATTTCTAGTGACTAATTCTGAAGTAAATAAAATCTCTAACAATACCATTATAGAAGCTAGAGATGCAATTTACTTTGAGAATATATTCCCTTTTAAGGATAGAATTTTTTCCAACCCCTCAAATTCTTTCCTAGCTCCTTCTACAAGTTCCTATTGCCATTCATCAAGCTCACCACCTAAACAAGACTTAGAACCTAGAAGAAGTAAAAGAGGAAGGATTGAAAAGAATTTAGGGGAAGGCTTCTTCACTTATTTGATAGAGGGTGATCCCTCAACTTACGAAGAAACAATATCTTCTTCTGATGCTCCTTTCTGGAAAGAAGCCATAAACAATGAGTATAACTCTATTATGGAGAATAATACTTGGTTTCTTGCAGATCTACCTTTAGGTAGTAAACCCATAGGTTGCAAGTGAATCTTCAAAAAGAAACTCAGAGCTGACGGTACTATATAGAAATACAAAGCTAGATTAGTAGCCAAGGGTTTCACTCAGAAAAAGGGATTAGATTATTTTGATACATATTCTCCTGTAGTTAGGATTACTTCTATTAGAACCCTTCTAGCCTTAGCATCCATTCATAACATGTTGATCCATCAAATGGATGTAAAAATAGCATTTTTGAATGGAGATCTAGAAGAAGAGATCTACATGGAGCAACCTGAAGGTTTTATTGCTAAAGGTCAAGAAAAGAAAGTTTGCAGATTAGTAAAATCACTTTATGGCCTAAATCAAGCTCCCAAGCAATGGCACAACAAATTTGATAAAGTGATTATAGAATATGGTTTCTTGCCAAATGAGTATGACAAATGTATATACTCTAAAAATTCTGGTAGAAGTTGTGTCATTTTATGCTTGTATGTTGATGATATCCTTATTCTAGGATCTTCACTGGAACTGATAAATAACACTAAGAATTATTTATCTAACCAGTTTGATATGAAAGACCTAGGCGAAGCCAACTTGATCCTAGGAATGCAAGTGTCCAAATGCAAAGAGGGCTATACTCTATCTTTAGCACATTCAATTGAGAAAATACTAAGAAAGTTTGAGTATTTTGACAAAAAATATGCCCTTACTCCTTATGACAGTAATGTTGGCCTCAAGAAGAATGAATGATCACCTATAGAACAACATAGATATTTACAGATGATAGGGTCCCTTATGTACATATCAAATAGAACCAGACCCGATATTGCATTTGCTATTGGAAGACTTAGTAGATATACCAGAAATCCAAATCAGTCACATTGGACTGCATTGGACAGAGTATTTAGATATCTTAGAGGTACTCTAGATTATAAACTTTATTATTCTAGACACCCTGATATTATAGAAGATTATTCAGATGCAAACTGGGTAACTGATTCACATGATGTGAAATCCACTACTGGATATGTTTTTACTCTAGGAGGAGCAGCAATCTCCTGGAGTTCATGCAAACAAACTATCATAGCTAGGAGTACAATGGACTCTGAAATGATAGCTCTTGACACTACTTGTACAGAAGCTGAATGGCTTAGAAATCTAATTATGCATATACCTGTTTATCATATTCCTGTTCCTGCAATTTCCATCAATTGTGATAATAAATCTGTTATTGAACTACTAAAGCATGATTCTGTGAATGCTAAGATGAACAGGCACCTGCAGCTGCGCTTCAAGTCTATAAAGAGCCTATTGGGCAAATATGTGGTTCTTGACTATATAAAGTCAGAAAAGAACCTTGCAGACCACTTGACGAAGGGTCTGTCTAGGACATTGATCCTAGAATCATCGAGGGGGATGGGGTTAAGCCCATAATTTAGTCACCAGCAGTGGCAACCCAACCGAGTCTGACTGGAGATTCCAAGAAGCCGGTTCAATGGGTAGGAACAAACTGGACTATGTGACTAATATAGAACACTGACCTTGAGATTAAATTCTCTTTAAAATAAAAGCCCAGAAGGCTGTACATGTGTACATTGATACCCCATCCCTATGGTGATAGTGTTCCGGTGTGATATGGTTAGGGTGAGTTTAAACTCTTAATAATTCCAAGCATGATATGCAGGGTTGATACCTATCACCAACCCTTGAGGACTTACCTATATGAGAGGTCGTGAAGGCCGCGACTATAGGACAGAGCGATCCTAGACAACTCTCATGAATGTGTAAAAGTGCGCATGGCCAATCAAAGCGCCACCCGATAGATCCAAAGAACCTCTAGCGTATTATGTGTGCTATTTTCTGAATCTGGTTCAAGAAGTCTGATTCAAGGCATAGTCCATCAAGCACTTCTTCAGACAAAGACAATAGTAACTAAGTGAGATTCAAGGCTGTAGTCCATCTCATCTATGCATAATATATATTTGCCCAGAAATCCTCTATCAATTCTTATTCCCTTGCCATCTCTATATTTTTCGGAACTTGACTTTTGGGGGGGGGGGGGGGGGGGGGGAGGGGGGGGGATTGTTGCATAATACATGCAAAAGCCAAGTCCTCAAAGCCAAGTCTTCAAACATGTGTCATTTTTAAGTTGGAGACTTAGTCTCTTTTGGCTAATTTTAGTATAGGCTATTTTAAGCATATACTATCTTTAGCATATGCTTAATGCTATATAAGAGAGAGTCCTTTTTCACCATCTTCACTCCACTCTCTCCCTCTCATTTCTCTCTTGTTCAATTCAAAGCTTTGTTCTTCGGTTTGTGCTCTGGGCAGAAAAGCTAAGTTCGGGGTCGCTCTTTCCGAGTTGTGTGCGACGAGGAGATACCGGTAGAGCGGAAGTTTTACCACTAGGAGCATTCGGAACAAGTCTGCACATAGACCCGAATCAACTCTTAGGGCAGTGCTTCGTACGCGACTTTCCCGGAGGCCGGTAACATTTACTTTATTTTATTTTGTTTGCAGATTTTTTGGAATAATTTCCAACAAAAACACCTCATAACCACTACCCATACAATTGCCAAGCAGACCCTAAAAGACTTATTTCGTTAGTGAAAAGTCCAATTTATATCGCTAAAAAAATTCGCGTACCCAAAGTCTGAAACGTATAAACTCAATACTCAGGGCCTGTTTGGTTAGGTTTTTAAAAGCTATGTTTTGAGTTTTAACGTCAACTGCTCCAGAGTTTCTGTTTGGCACTTCATACTTGGAAATAACATTCCAAATTTTTTTTTCTGGATATGTGGGTTTAAACATAGCTTTGAGAAAACTGCTGAAAGCTGTTTTCACAAATTATTTTTCCAATTTTGTGCGGGCCCCACCCCTCCCCAACCCCCAAACCCCAATTTCTTTTCTCTCAGCTCTCTCTCTCTCTCTCACACGGATCTATGTCACTCGCTCCCCCTCTCTCTCCATTCCGTCACCTGCTCCCCCTTCCTCTTTGGCCCTCCTCGTCGCCGCCTCCCTCTCCCTCGTCGGGACCCGCACCACCGCTGCTGGGACCCTCACCACCGCCGACGACGACGTCGACGACGGTGGCCTCTCCTCCTTCGTTGATTTCTCCGACACCGCGGCAGGGAGAAGAGCGTGGCAGCACGGCCACTGGCACCGAAGGTGAGTATCAGCGGCTGGGACACCGTCGCCGCCGCCGCGACCAACACCGACGACTTCATCGCGGACTGCATCTGGAAGAATATGCGGGTTTGGAAAGATTAGGGTTAGGGATTGGAAGAATCGTCGATGGTGTAGAAGGCGAGGAAGGAGCTTGCTATGAGGCTGAGGGATAAGAGCTCGTCGTCGAAACCAGGAGAGGGTTCCGACGGAGCTTGCTGTAACAATTTCGGATACAGTTGGACACAAAATTTAAGGACACAAAACTTATGGACATTCATAATTATTTTATAAAAATTAGTTTAAAAAAAATTTTAATTTTTTTTTTACCAAATAGGATTTTTAACTTTTGTTTCTCAAAACTATTTTTCGGATGAAAGTAACCAAACGCAAACTCACAATTTCTACATTCAGAAAACAATTTTATAACTTACTTTCAGAAAACTGTTTTCAGGGAAAAAAATTCAGAAAACATATCCAAACGGACCCTCAAAGTCTAGTTAGATCTAAACCTGGTACCCTTATATAAAATAATCCAGAAATATACTTTGAGCTCTTTCCCATATTTTTTTGTCCACTACTAGAAAATGTGATATGCAATTTCATTGTGTTCATCATCAATAATCTTTTGATCTATGTATGCCACGCTATCATTTCTTTCCATTAATAGGAAAATTTTTTTTAGTATGGGATGATTGAACAATGTCATGACAATAAAAAGATAACTTTTAGCGAGTATTAATATTTTAAGTAGATTGTAATATTTAATAACTATCAATTATTTCTGTCACTTACAACCCTTCTTTTTCTTGTTCTTTAAAATTGGTCCTATAAAGAAGGAATTTGGTTTGAGATATATTGAATATAGGATATTTTACATTAACCATTCCTATATTTTATATTTATTACACTAACTAATTATACTTTTTTTTTTATTCATAACTAATTATATTTTGAAACTAATTACATAGACCATCGTGTTTTTTTTTTCTATATAAAGATATAATACTAACCACTGTTATGTTTAATTTTTTTTTATAAAGGAGAAGGGAAGTTCGTATAATTAGTTTCAAAATAGAGGTAGTCCATGTAATACACATAAAATATAGAGGGTTAATGTTTATTTTTCGAATATATTTTAGAATTTGTTATATGTTAAGATAGTAAAAAAAATTAGAAAAAACGGTACGATAATTATAATATTTTTTAATTTTAATTTTTTTAAATTTAGTGAAGGATATATATAGTGTTTGTACGGCTCACTTTTGAACTGTGTCCAAGCCGTATTATAATAAGTAAAAATTTACTAAACTATGCTATAATTGTAATTAAGACCGAATTTAATAATATATATTAATTATGTGCATGAATGCATTTAGCTGGTCATAGTTGTATAAAAAAAAAATTGTTGTTTTGTCCGCGGGTTGTGACCGAGGATTTGCCTGCGGGACCACGTGGCAACATCCTATTGGCCTTCCTGCTAGTTTGGGCCCACCATCAGCCAATAGGAGGCCATCACCTGACCCTGATGATCAATTCATGGTAACAAACTGTGGGCCAAATAGTGTCGTCCTATAAAAAAAATATGTTGGTGGTTCTAAGAGTAATGCTAGAATTACAACTTTCTTACAATCCTTTTACAGCCAAATGTCACGTGGCCGACCTCCATTGGAGGGGAGAGGGGAGAGGGGAGAGGTGGGGCTAGGTAGGACCATGTTATTGAGGGCTCCATTGGAGGGAAGAGGGAAAAGGTGGGGGCCAGGTGGAACCATGTTAGCAGAGGGGTAGAATAGGTTGTGAGAAGGTTATATAAGTGGTTCTAAACTGTCTCATGTTATGAGCCTTGTTAGCAATTCGGCAAACGGAACAAATTCGGGACGACAAAAGTACGAGTATAAATCGGCTCAGTGCAAATAAAATACGTTCAAAAATTCGAAAAATAAAAATATTGAGGTTAGAAATTTCACATTCTTAAATATGTTGCCATAAACAGATTTCAACCATATTTTTTGTGTCAATTTTTTCAACAATTTATACGGAACACGTTTAAAACTTCGATTGCTTAAACTTTACGTACTAATTTGAATATATCAAAAGTCCGCAAGTATTATACGTTTCTGAAAGATACTAAAAAAAATTCACGTATAATACGAGTTTTATTCGGATGATTGCTAACATGGGTTATGAGTGGTTCAAATTACTTTATTTTAAGAGAATTTAATTTAATTAAATTAACTTTCTATAAGAAACAAAGAAAAAAAAAAAGCTGACAACTACTGCCATTCAACTTTTTCCTCTGCTTTCCTTCTCTTCCCTCTCCCACCCTTCACCGGAACTCCACTTACACGCACATGGCTTCTCCCACTTCCATGTCGGGAATTCACTCACTTACGAGGACGATCCCACTTCCGGGACGGGGCCCACGTGCCACGTGGAAGCCGATCCCGGAGCCCCGTAGCGTTTCGGCCCCGCGTCTCGGAGTGGAGATTGGCAGGAGACGGTTGAGGAAGACGAGAGCCGGTGATTTTTTTAATTTTTAATGTCATTTTTATTATTTCGAGGAAAACTGAATTATTATCGTTGTATCGGTATCGGACCATTCCTATAAGTATCGGATTGACGGTATCGGTAATATCGAAGGTTTCGGATTGGAGTATCGGATTTTTTTTTTTAAATCAGAAAACAAATAATTATTAGTAAATTATTAACATTTTAGAAAAATATATTTTATACATTTAGGCATAATTTTAAGTATTTCCGGTGTTAGTTTTTAGTAGTTTTGAAATTAAATAAAATAGAAGTCACCCTTGTCGATTGATTTACATATGATAGATAAATTTTTTTCTTTTACAATTTTACGCCCTTACTTGATGATTGGTCCTTTTTAGTTCAGTTTTCTTTGCCGGTTTTACATGCTTTTACAACTTTAGTATGCTTTTACACCCTTATGATTGTTGTCTTTTGTTCAATTTTCTTTGCCGAATTGACCGGAAAAGAGGCCCCCCGATGTTGGTATCTGTCACTATCAGGTATCGGTCGGTATCGGATGGGGACATGCCAAACCGTATCGGTATTGGATCGGTATCTGCCGATACTGCAAACTATGGTATTTGATGGGCATATGAGAACTTGAAATGCAAAGAATTCAGAATAATTAGCAGTTTATTGCAATCCTAGTTACCCAAATTTCAGGAAACTTCGTAACGTTTTGGGCATTGGCAGGTTACCCCTAACTATTAAAAATTATATTTTTATAGTTTTTATTAAAATTTTAATTGAAGGTACTTTGTCCATTTCAGAACAATGTACTATATGTTTCTTCGAAAAATAGATGGTAGGATCCATTGTTGTGCCAAGGAACTCAATGTTGTACGGACACGAATACGATACTACACGGTGACATAGACACACCATTGCTTTTGTCATTAACCTAGTGTAGTTTGGAGTACCTGTGTCACATCGGATACGTGTCGGATACGACACAAACATAGACACGACACAAGCATCGGAGCATCCGTGCTTCCTAGCACACGATTTACTCATATAGTCGATGTTTATTTCGTGGAATAATTTTATTGATTTTGGAACATATATACAGGTTCTGCTATCAACACATTTGATGTACCAGTATTATCGGATACCATGGTATGATTTATACTCCCCCTTTTTTCCTTTTCGATGGATCTTTTTATTGGTGTTTTGTTGCTATTTTGCGATTTGGATGATTATCAATGTTGGATGGAACTTTAGGATTTTATACAAGGTTTGCAATATCGGTATGGAACCCTTCTTATAAGTATCGGGAACGGCGGTTTCGGATCAGATTTTTGGTATTGGAATACCAAATAATGATTAATAAATTATTAAAATTTTATATATTTAGGCATAATTTTAAGTATTTCATGTGTTGTTTCTTAGTAATTTGGAATTAAATGAAATAATAGTTCACCCTTACAAATTGGTTTACCTGCGATAGACAAAATTTATTCTTTTACAACCTTACTATGCTTTTACACCCTTGTTTATTGGTCTTTTTCGTTCAATTTTCTTTTGCCGAATTGACTGAAAAAAGAGACCCCCAGCGGTCATTATCGGTATTGCTCGGTATCGAATCGGGACGTGCCACCGTATTGGTATCGGCCGGATCGGATCGGTATCGGCCGATAGTGCTAAGTGCTAACTATGATTTTATATTGAATGATTATTAGGTAGAACTTCTTGTTGTTGTTGTCATTGTTGCTTTTATAGTAGTGGTTATGTTCTTCTATTATGATTCCCTTAATTAATCCCTATCTTGAATCAATAATTAATTTTCCATTGAACAATCTCTCCAGCTCGGTACAAATTGTTTTTAGTGCTAAAGAATAACCGAGTGGTGTATTGAGTGACCCATTTGTCTTCTCTTCTACTTAGTGCTCAAGCTTTGTTTTGTTTTGTTTTGTTTGTCTTTTGTATAAAAAACTTTATACTTGGAAGATATAGGATGTTATGTTAAGAACTCTATCTTTAGCTTACAACAATATATATATATATATATATATATATATATATATATATATATATATATATATATATATTTTTTTTTTTTTTTTTTTTTTTGAGATGCCCAGCGATACACACGGGACTTAGTGCACGCTGCATTGCATGCCTGTTGAGCCCACTGCCCCCAACTCCCACCAAATGAATGGAAGGAATAATACGCCCCCGTGGCTCGATCCACTGATCTTCCGCCACCCAGCCGGGGTCTTATACCTCTCCTTGGTAACCACAAGACCCACTCGAGTTCGGTTACAACAATATTAATATAGGTCATCATTTGGTTAAAGAATAAGCAGAGAACAGAACATATCAGTTTGAAGAACTATTGATTTGGTTGGACATGTTTAGTTTACAGAAGAGTAGCAATTCAAAGAGGAATCTATATATATTACTGCCCTCACATGGCTACTAAGCAACTATTCATATCTTTTATATAACTGAAGCCTGAGGAGAGGAGCTTGGAGTCATAAAGAGGAAGTAAGAATAATTTGAAGACCTGCATACAATACCCAGGGGCCTCCCTCACAATATAAGAAGAGTTTTAGTACAAGGTTTTACCAAACAATTAACGGCAAAAGAAGGAAACAAACTCAAAACATGGAAATTCTGAAATATATTACGCATTATGTTTTCTTAATGGTCCATTTATATGATAGACATTTAATATTTCTTTCTTAGGTAACGACCACAACAATTATATTAGGCACTGGTGAAATATATTTGCTTATAGCCTCCAAAAATATTTTGCTTATGGATGAAGACTGGTATAGTGAGTAATATTTGATGATTTTGTTTTTCCATACATATGTTGTTATGGTACGCTCCTTGTTGGGGTTTGGTCCACTAATGACCCGGTCCCACTTTACTTTCTTGGGACAAATTTCATTTGTGTGTATTTCAATATATGATTCTTCATTTATTGACTTGAAGTGGTAGGTATCGTGGGAATTTTTCTAATGGGTAAGGTTCAAATCCCACAACCCACTTTAGTTTCTATCACATTTCTTGGTGAAAACCCTTCGGAGCTAGGGGTTTAGCTTGGACGAGTGTAGTGCCCCGTCCCTACATCGTGTCCCGTCTCCGTCCACGGGGTGCGCGAGAAAGGAACACTGTCGCTATCGATTCGGTCGGGACCGATAGGTCGGAATCGGCCGAGTCGATCGAACGGGAACGGTTGAATTAAGATCCATTCCACGTTATAGAATGGCTTCTTCGGAACCAAGTCCCATATTCAGCGGGTTGCGCCTCGAGGATTGGCTCTGCGGCTGAGTCGGGAGAGACCTCCCGTTGCTCTGGTTTTCATGCCGCACTTGAATTGGCTTTGGCTTTCGTTTTCGTGAATGCTTCCGATGGGTTTTCGTGACGCGTTTTCGAGCTCGCATTCATATCGAAATTTCTTGAAATACACAGTGTTCTAATCAGTTGCTTATGCGATTGCAGGTGATCGCGTAGGCAACGACAGCGCAGCCAACCGGTCGCTCGCTTGAAGCAAGCCTAAGGCGAGTGGCTGACCTCCTTCGCCCCGTCCCTCTACTTCAAAACTCAATATGTGAAGTAAATAAAATGCTTGTCATAATAATGTGGAATCAATGAAATCGTGCCACGATTCTTCACGAAACACTTGCTATCAAACTGCCGGTTTTGGAAATGGAAAACGTGTTTTCTTATACAAATTCACTTAGCCTATGCAAAACAATGAATGAATCGATTAACGTTTATCGCAACGATACGACTAAGGAAGCAAAATCGACTAAGTCTAAAAGAAATTGGTCATTGGACAACTTGTCGACAAGGTGAAGTTTCCTCGAACGGTTGCCTGGGCCAAGGGACCGATTCGGCCCGGGAGGAACGAGTGTAGCAGCGCCAACCCTTCATCGGCGCGAGTTATGCGGGCACTTTCGCACAGGGCTCGCTACCCGACGCGAAAGGGGCGTCGTCTAACCAAATGCTATAGTCCGCGATGGCTTGACATTGCCAGTGGCCTTCATACCCCTTCCACTGCTTAACAGGTGCACGGGACACGGGATGAACATGATAATTACTTAATGATATACAAGTTCATATGCTTGCCTCGAAAACATGTTAACATGCAAATCGAACAGGATGGTTAGAAAGATCATTAAAATAGCTAGCTAACATGTTACGAAACTTCTTGAATCAAATGCAGAGCTTGGATTTAATTAGCCATTCGCCAGTACATGTGTTTCGTGCTGATCCTCGCTCTTTGCAGGTCCCGCGAACCAGGAAGGACGCGCCAGCTAGCTCGGCGACGTTCGTGACTTTTGAAGCTTCGGCCGTGCGTCGAAGACCTACTCTGCGACTCCACTTTTGAAGGCTCTCGACAGTCCAAGGAAAATGACTCAGCGTCTCTCCCATCCAGGTCAATGGAGTACTTGTGAATATTGAGGGATGTGTGCAATGTATGGAACGGCTATCTCATCGGCACTCTTTTGTAATCGAGTCATGTTGTAGCCCGCGCGGCAAAGAGTCTTGTATCAGAGTCTGTAAAAAGATGTTCATTATCAATAAAGATCAAGTTTCCTTTAATTATTGTGTGTATCAATTTGTCTGCGTACTCTCTTAGATCTCGTGTCTCGGATTACCTTATGACTAGGCCTTGTGCGATCGCAAATTAGGTTCGCACGGCATCACGCCCGGGGGACGACTATCGATTCGACGGAATCGGGGCGTGACATAATGGTATCAGAGCACGACTTTACGTCCTTGGCCTCCAGTGTCGAGTTTTAGTCTCCAACCGTTGACCTCCTGTCGATGAGAAGAGTTGTTCCATACGCTGAACCCAAGACATTTTCTGAAACTAACGAGAGTTGCCTTCCTTTTCCTGCAGTTACGGGAGCTCAGGCGGAAGACGAGACGAGCGCTTCCAGCAGCTCGAGTGCTTCTAGGCCCGAGCATTCCGTTAACCCAACGGAAATGACGCCTACTGTAGCCGGACCTTCCGGCGACCCGATGCAACGTATGCTGCAGATGCTTGAAATGCAGCAACGTCAGAACGAGCTCTATCGTCAGCAAGCGGAGGCTCGTCAGACCCAATTTGAGAGTCGGTTCGAGGCTCAATTCAAGCTGCAACAACAGCAGCTGAATACCCTCCAACAGATCGTACAGTCGGTCGTCGACAACAACAACAATCAACGATGACACCTGCCGTGACCCAGCCTGCGGTTCGATCCAACGAAGCTGAACCAGAGGCGCCCGCGCTCTCACCTGCAGCACCGAGAAGTTCTAACTTCGACGTGTCGAAATTCACGAAAAGCTGTCGCACTTCCTTCAACGGCACAGAAGATCCATCCGTGACGATCGACTGGTTGGAGGAGCTGGAAGACAAGTTCGAGCTTCTGGGTGTCGAGGACTCGAAGAAAGTCGCGTGTGCTCAACTTCTACTTCGAATGAACGCGCACGATTGGTGGGCTGTGCAGAAGCGGGCTATTCGACGTGAAGACGAGCCGGCGGCGATCTCATGGCGACATTCAGAAATGCGTTCGAGAACGAATATCTTTCTGCAGCCGTGCGACAGGAAAAAGAAAATGAGTTCATGCAGTTGACGCAAGGGAATATGACTGTACGACAATATGCGGCTAAATTCAACAAACTGGCCAAGTTCGCCGGGGACTATTTACCTACCACCGCAAGTCGAGCAAAACGATTTGTAGTGGGCCTGCGTTCCTCTATCCGTGCTCATGTCTCGGTGCCGGAATACAAAACTGTGGGCGAGGCACTCAACCATGCCATCCGTCTGGAGTCCGAGTATCCTCCTACTACTACCGGCGCTGTTAACTTTAATAACAAACGCCATAGTAATGCGGGAGGCAACAACGCGCATAAGCGTCAACATCGCGGCAACCAGACGAAGGAACGGATGGTCTGCAATTTCTGCCACAAGGACGGGCATCTGGACACCGACTGCCGACTTAAGAACAGAGTCTGTTTCGCATGCGGCAAGAGGGATCATCTCGTAAGGGACTGTCCGGAAGCTGCGTCGACCCAACGCCCGCCCCAACATCAACAAAACCGAGGCCAAGCACCTCGGGCTCCACCGACCGCACAACAGAATGGCCAAGACCGTCGCCCCAATGCTCAGGGCCGTGTCTACGCCATGACCCGAGATGAAGTGTTCGCATCTGACACAGTCGTGACAGGTATACTGCAATTCAATAATAAACCTGCTCGTGTATTGTTTGATTCAGGTGCCACGCATAGTTTCATATCGGCGGACTTTGCCGCCGAGCACAAATTTCCTCTGACACCGCTCGGTCTCGAGCTCACTGTTAACATCCCGTCGGGCATGCCACTAGCTGCGAGTTTAGTCTGCAGAGGCGGAATCATCTGTATAGGTGGTCAAAAGGTCAGTCTCGATGCGATAGTTCTAAATATTAAGGACTACGATATCATTCTGGGGATGGATTGGCTCGGTCCGTGCAACGCAACCATAGAATGCGCTGAAAAGAAGGTCACATTCCGCATACCGGGAGTGTCCGAATTCTGCTACTCGTGTGGTGAGGCGTCGCCGACCTGCATGGTGATCTCTGCAATATCTGCTCGACGGATGCTGTATTCCGGGTGCGAAGGCTATCTAGCTTCCGTTCGAGACATGCGACAGGATGGTGCAAACGCGGGTCAGACCGACGTTGTGGCAGAATTCCCCGATGTGTTCCCGGACGAGCTGCCCGGCATGCCGCCCGATCGATATATTGAGTTCACTATCGATACCTTCCCCGACACTCGACCGATCTCGAAGACCCCGTACAGAATGGCCCCTGCAGAGCTTAAAGAACTCAAGGTGCAGTTACAGGAATTGCTCGACAAGGGATTCATCCGACCCAGCGTCTCGCCATGGGGAGCGCCCGTACTGTTTGTCAAGAAGAAGGACGGCTCTATGCGTCTTTGTATCGACTACCGCGAGCTGAATAAAGCCACCGTCCGGAACAAATACCCCCTGCCCCGCATAGATGATCTGTTTGATCAACTCCAAGGTGCCACGGTGTTCTCTAAAATTGATTTGCGTTCGGGTTACCATCAACTCAAGATCAAGCCGGACGATGTATCGAAGTCTGCCTTCCGTACTCGATACGGCCATTACGAGTTCCTGGTAATGCCGTTCGGCCTAACGAACGCCCCTGCTGCTTTTATGGATTTAATGAATCGGGTGTTCCGTCCATTCCTCGACAAGTTCGTAGTAGTCTTTATCGACGATATACTCGTCTACTCGAAGAATCGGCAGCAACACACTGAGCATCTGCGGACCGTGCTTCAGACCCTTCGAGAAAACCAACTATATGCGAAGCGAAGCAAATGTGAATTTTGGCTTAGCAGCGTCTCATTCCTCGGACACATCATTTCTGCTGAAGGCATTGCGGTCGACCCAAAGAAAGTTGAAACCGTTGTCGATTGGAAACGGCCAGCGTCCGTCGGCGAGATTCGAAGTTTCCTTGGCTTAGCGGGATACTACCGACGCTTCGTGAAAGACTTCGCGAAGATCGCATCGCCTCTGACTCGCCTCACCCAGAAAGGAGTCGCATTCGAATGGTCGGACGACTGCGAAGCTGCTTTCCAAGAGTTGAAGCAACGGCTCGTCTCGGCCCCGATACTCGCACTTCCAGAAGGGGCGGAGGGTTTCCAGATATTCAGCGACGCGTCCGGTCAGGGCTTGGGGTATGTGCTGATGCAACGGAACAAGGTGATATCTTTTGCTTCCCGACAGCTAAAGCCGCACGAGAAAAATTATCCCACGCACGACCTGGAGTTAGCGACGATTGTGTTTGCGTTGAAATTGTGGCGCCACTATCTCTATGGTGTGGCGTGCACGATCTATACCGATCACAAGAGCCTCAAGTATCTATTCACGCAGAAGGAGCTGAACTTGCGGCAAAGGCGTTGGCTGGAACTAATCAAGGATTACGACTTGACTATCGACTACACGCCGGGAAAGGGAAATGTTGTGGCAGATGCTTTGAATCGGAAGTACATTGCCTCGTTATCCATTGACCCCCGACTGCTACGCGACCTTGAAGAGATGGGCATCGAGCTCCGAGTCAGATTCCGGAACGTGCAGTTGGCAAAGTTGCAGTTAGAGCCGAGCTTGCTGAATAAGATCATGACCGCTCAGACGGACGATTCGTACCTGAAGAAAGTGCGAGAGCTAATTTCGACAGGCAGAACGACCGACTTTGCGGAAGACGAAACCGGCGTGCTTCGATTGAAGGGTAGGCTATGCGTTCCGGACAATTCAGAACTCAGAAAGGAGATCCTGTCGGAGGCGCACTATGCGAAATATACCTTGCATCCAGGCAGTACCAAGATGTATAAGGACCTCCGCACGACCTTTTGGTGGCACGGAATGAAGAGAGATGTGGCGCTCTTCGTGTCGCAATGCATGGCCTGTCAGCAGGTGAAAGCTGAGCATCAGCGACCGGGCGGGGAGATGCAGAACCTCGCTATTCCCGAGTGGAAATGGGATCATGTCACTATGGATTTTATTGTTGGCCTGCCGAAGACACCACGGGGGAACGACGCCATCTGGGTCATCGTCGATCGATTAACCAAGTCAGCGCACTTTATCGCCATCAAAGTTACTTGGAGCGTTGATCGTCTGGCGCAGATTTATCTCGACGAGATAGTTCGGCTGCACGGAGTTCCAGTATCCATCATCTCTGATCGGGATTCACGATTCATGTCGCGATTCTGGAGTAGCCTTTAGTCGGCGCTGGGAACCAAGTTACAGTTCAGCTCAGCTTACCATCCTCAGACCGACGGCCAAACGGAGCCCGTCAACCAGATTCTCGAAGACATGCTACGGCTCTGCGCAATTGACTTCAAATCAAGTTGGGAAGTCCACCTACCGCTGGCGGAATTTGCATACAACAATAGCTACCAATCCAGCATCCAAATGGCGCCGTATGAAGCTTTGTACGGCCGGAAGTGCAGATCGCCCATTTGCTGGGATGAAGTCGGGGAACGGCAGATACTCGGCCCGGAGCTGGTGGAACAGACTGTGGAAAAGGTCAAGCTCATTCGGAAAAGATTAAAGACCGCACAGAGTCGCCAGAAAAGCTATGCGGACATTCATCGTCGACCACTCGAGTTTCTAGTAGGCGATCACGTATTTCTCAAAGTGTCGCCCATGCGGGAAGTTACTCGGTTCGGCGCGAAAGGAAAGTTGAGTCCGAGATTCGTCGGGCCGTTTGAAATACTTGAACGGGTCGCGCCAGTGGCCTACAAAATTGCCCTACCGCCGGCGCTTGATGGTGTACACAACGTCTTCCACGTCTCTCAGTTGCGGAAGTACGTGCACGACCCTAGCCACGTGGTAGATTTTGGCCAGCTGGAGCTAAAGTCAGACTTATCCTACGTCGAAGAGCCAGTTCAAATCTTAGAACGCAAGGATAAGTTGCTGCGAAATCGAGCGATCCCTCTCGTTCGCGTCCTCTGGAAGAACCACTCGATCGAAGAGTCGACGTGGGAGCTTGAATCGGAGATGAAGGATAAATTCCCTTCATTGTTCTCGTAGAGGTAGGTTTCATCTTTAAGTTTCGAGGACGAAACTTTTTATTAGTTGGTTATGGTGTAGTGCCCCGTCCCTACATCGTGCCCCGTCTCCGTCCACGGGGTGCGCGAGAAAGGAACACTGTCGCTATCGATTCGGTCGGGACCGATAGGTCGGAATCGGCCGAGTCGATCGAACGGGAACGGTTGAATTAAGATCCATTCCACGTTATGGAATGGCTTCTTCGGAACCAAGTCCCATATTCAGCGGATTGCGCCTCGAGGATTGGCTCTGCGGCTGAGTCGGGAGAGACCTCCCGTTGCTCTGGTTTTCATGCCGCACTTGAATTGGCTTTGGCTTTCGTTTTCGTGAATGCTTCCGATGGGTTTTCGTGACGCGTTTTCGAGCTCGCATTCATATCGAAATTTCTTGAAATACACAGTGTTCTAATCAGTTGCTTATACGATTGCAGGTGATCGCGTAGGCAACGACAGCGCAGCCAACCGGTCGCTCGCTTGAAGCAAGCCTAAGGCGAGTGGCTGACCTCCTTCGCCCCGTCCCTCTACTTCAAAACTCAATATGTGAAGTAAATAAAATGCTTGTCATAATAATGTGGAATCAATGAAATCGTGCCACGATTCTTCACGAAACACTTGCTATCAAACTGCCGGTTTTGGAAATGGAAAACGTGTTTTCTTATACAAATTCACTTAGCCTATGCAAAACAATGAATGAATCGATTAACGTTTATCGCAACGATACGACTAAGGAAGCAAAATCGACTAAGTCTAAAAGAAATTGGTCATTGGACAACTTGTCGACAAGGTGATGTTTCCTCGAACGGTTGCCTGGGCCAAGGGACCGATTCGGCCCGGGAGGAACGAGTGTAGCAGCGCCAACCCTTCATCGGCGCGAGTTATGCGGGCACTTTCGCACAGGGCTCGCTACCCGACGCGAAAGGGGCGTCGTCTAACCAAATGCTATAGTCCGCGATGGCTTGACATTGCCAGTGGCCTTCATACCCCTTCCACTGCTTAACAGGTGCACGGGACACGGGATGAACATGTTAATTACTTAATGATATACAAGTTCATATGCTTGCCTCGAAAACATGTTAACATGCAAATCGAACAGGATGGTTAGAAAGATCATTGAAATAGCTAGCTAACATGTTACGAAACTTCTTGAATCAAATGCAGAGCTTGGATTTAATTAGCCATTCGCCAGTACATGTGTTTCGTGCTGATCCTCGCTCTTTGCAGGTCCCGCGAACCAGGAAGGACGCGCCAGCTAGCTCGGCGACGTTCGTGACTTTTGAAGCTTCGGCCGTGCGTCGAAGACCTACTCTGCGACTCCACTTTTGAAGGCTCTCGACAGTCCAAGAAAAATGACTCAGCGTCCCTCCCATCCAGGTCAATGGAGTACTTGTGAATATTGAGGGATGTGTGCAATGTATGGAACGGCTATCTCATCGGCACTCTTTTGTAATCGAGTCATGTTGTAGCCCGCGCGGCAAAGAGTCTTGTATCAGAGTCTGTAAAAAGATGTTCATTATCAATAAAGATCAAGTTTCCTTTAATTATTGTGTGTATCAATTTGTCTGCGTACTCTCTTAGATCTCGTGTCTCGGATTACCTTATGACTAGTCCTTGTGCGATTGCAAATTAGGTTCGCACGGCATCACGCCCGGGGGACGACTATCGATTCGACGGAATCGGGGCGTGACAACGAGGGAGTGGGCGAAAGACACAAAATGATGCTTTGATGACGCACTTTGCACTTCGCACATACGCATTGGGCTCAGAGCTGGCGCACTCTTGTAGCCTCGTCGTACTGGCGTGGTTGCTACCCTGGTAGCTTCGCCAGACAGCTAAACAAACAACTTCGTCGGACAACTCATAGGCAGCTTCGCGTTTTGTAAATGACCACGTCCGAGAATTACTCCTTTATGCTGCAATTTATGGTCATTATTGAGGGGTCGGTTCAACTTGTAACTGACTGAGTAATGAGGCTCCCTTTATGTAAGGAGAGCTCATGTTCTTGGTTCAAGAAGAGAACATAATCTACAAGAGAGAGAGAGAGAGGGAGAGAGGGGGGGGAGAGAGAGAGAGAGAGAGAGGTCCGTCGGTGATAAAAGAGGTGTCCCTCTAGCGAAAAATAGCTTTTTGCTTCAGCCTTTGATGTTTGTCCAAGGAGTTCTTAGGAACTTGTTGGTTCATGGAAGCGGATCGATGGATTGAGGTCGAATCTCGCTTTGATCAACGATGTTTTGACCATCTCAACAGCCATCCCAACATGCCGTCATTCAATATTGACTTTGTTTTGAACCGTTTTACTGCTCGTTGTATTCTATGCTATTTATGATGTCTTGTATGTTTTTTGCAAGTTGCACTTGTTGTCTTTTAGCGGAATTTTCCGTCTTGTAATATGTTTTGACTCATCTAAAGAATTTCTATGATACCTTATATGGAGAAGACAGCCTGCACCATTCTCCGGCCTTTCCTCCAGCCAACTGTAATTGGCTTTGTTTGTATTCTAGTTAGATAGAGAGCAAGGTTCTAAACGGCGGTAGGCGGGTGTGCGGCAGAGAGGGTCCACCTACTGCCTAGGGCGCCTAGGCGCTTGATACTTTTTGGACATTTTTACTATTTTATCACTGTTTTTTGTGTGCATAATATGCATATATTAAATGCGTTTGATACATAACTAAGTTGTAGAGCAAAATTTTATTAAACTTATGTCTTCTAAAAGTGAACCATAGGTCCATAATGCTTGCAAAACTGTTTTGCCAAAACATCTAGTCAGGTATTGTTCCGTCTAAGCGTCCACCTACGCCGTCTCACCTCCGCCTATGCGCCAAACCAACGCCAACCGCCTACTCCACCACCAATGGCAAAAACGGTGCAGAGAGTGGCCACCTCGACTGCCATTTAGCACACTGAAAGTGGTTCGTGTAATATTCATTTAAACTCTATAAATGGTAGAGTGTGAATTAACAACTGAATAATGTAGGTAAATCCCAATTTATAGGATTCTACATGACGAACTTGCACTGTTTATCTATATCGCACTAGCTAAGATTTATCGTAATTCATCCATAGTGTATTATCTCGATGCCACCCTACTCAAGTGTAGCTCACATAAATATTTCATGAAATAAGCTTATTTCTTGTGATAAATCAGACAAGTGCCATGTTTTGGTTTTATCACTTTACTTTTGGTTTTCTTAACAAAGTGTCTTGATGTAAGGTTGTGGAACGACTACATAGATTTCGAGAAGGGACTACGAGCGAGAAGACTTATTTGGCCATGTATTCTAGCATCTTTGGAGGAATTACTACAAACCCTGCCAATATGGTGATTCCTATGGACGATCACATGGTCCACAGAGGACATGGTGTTTTTGATACTGCTGCTATAATGGATGGGTAAGTAAAGAAGTATGGAAATATATGCAAACTACATCAATAACTGGAGAAATTATTCAGTGGTAACGGGCTCACCACGTGACAGTGGTGAATGGTGAGCCCGTCCAATGGTATAATGACACATGGTACTATCTTACTGTTTTTTGTAATCCTATCTTAATGATATTTGGCAATTGTTTGATTAGTTTCTTTTTTGGCTTTTGATATCATCATGTGTCATTATACCATTGGACTGGCTCACCGTTCACCACTGCCACGTGGTGAGCCCGTCCCACTGAATAATTTCTCCAAGAACTGTCGGGGCGGTTTTAGAGTATGTAGTCTCTTTAGTAGGTTTATAACAGAAGTAGCAGTGAACCAGGTGGGAAGCCCACTGTTGAAACAACCTATTTCATAAAGCTTATCCTCCAAAGAACTCATAATATACCAGGTAGAGATGTAAGCATAACCTAAGCTTGCCTCCAGAACCCTAATATGAATTTGACAGCGAAACCAAATATTTTTTTTTGTAGATAATTAGTTTTTTATTGAAATATTTTGTAGATAATTAAGATACATTAGTTTTTTAATGTTAATGTTAAAGTTAATATTAATGTTAATTCTAATATTAATATTAATGTTAATGTTAATTTTAATATTAATGTTAATGTTAACCAGCTAAATCTGTAAACTTGGTTACCTCTCTCCGCCACATCAGCATTTGCTAGTAGTGAGCTAGTACTCAGCTAGCCATAGAGTAATTTCGATTTCATAAAGCTAATCCCCCAAAGAATTCATAATATACCAGGTAGAGATGTAAGCATAACCTAAGCTTGCCTCCAGAACCCTAATACGAATTTGGCACCGAAACCAAATATGTTTTGTAGATAATTTAGTTTTTATTGAAATATTTTGTAGATAATTAAGATACATTAGGGTGTAATACAACCAAGCTACACTTTGAGTAAACTTGGGCTGTTCACACAACGCCACATGATTGATGCAATGGTTTCTAGTTTAATGTTCTGTTTGTTGATTCGTGATCTCAGACATCTTTATGAGCTAGAGCAACACCTAGACCGGTTTCTAACATCTGCATCCATGGCAAACATCCGGCCTCCATTTGACCGGTCGACCATCCAAACCATCCTTGTTCAGACCGTAGCTGCCTCGAACTGCACTGAAGGTTCTTTGAGGTACTGGCTCTCTGCAGGACCTGGCGACTTCCTTCTCTCTCCCTCCGGCTGCCCGCAATCTGCACTCTACGCCATCGTCATCCAAACTGGACACCCACCTGAATTCAAGGGCGTTGGAGTTGTCACAGCCTCCGTTCCAATGAAGCAGCCCCAATTTGCCATCATGAAGAGTGTGAACTACCTGCCCAATGTGTTGTCCAAAATGGAAGCCGAGGAAAATGGTGCTTTTGCCGCAATTTGGCTTGATGATGCAGGATATGTCGCGGAGGGGCCTAACATGAATGTAGGGTTTGTGACCAAGGAAAGGAAATTGGTGATGCCAAGGTTTGACAAGGTAACTGTTTATCATGCTCGTGTTACTTTTCAGATTGCAGCTTAGTTTGTTCGTGATGTGTGTAATTTTGTATAATGTTATCTGGTGATCTTGTTTTGAGAAGATTTTGAGTGGATGTACGGCAAAGAGAGTGCTGGTGCTTGCGGATAGTCTGGTGAGGGAAGGGAGGATTCAAGGGGTGGAAGTGAGGGACATAACTGTCGAGGAAGGCAAGGCGGCAGAGGAAATGATGCTGATCGGCAGTGGGATACTGGTCAAGCCAGTCTTGCAGTGGGACGATCACACTATTGGCGATGGTATGCCTCTACACCGACAAAACTTATCGTTACTTTCAAATTTCTGTGACCTGAAAAGCCTGAAATTTTTCATTGCCAATGACTTTATTAAAAATGAAGGCTAAATTACAACTTGATACCCTCAACTATTCGAGTTTTCCAACTTGATACCCTCAACTATTCGAGTTTTCCAACTTGATACCCTCAACTTTGATAGGTATCAACTTGATACCCTAAATCTCAAATATGACGAAATTACCCCTCCTCTCTCTCCCCCTCCCCCATACCGTCTGTCACCACCCCACCACTCTGCCGCCCCCACCCCGTGGCTCCGGCCCCTCCCCCCGCCGCGTTCCTAACCCCGTCCCCCTCTCTCTCCGCCGCGCGCGGTTAGGGGCGCGGAGCGGGGAGGTGACCGGGGGGCGCGGGTGTGGCGCAGCCGTGGCGTGAAGAGGGGGCCTCGGGGGGGGGGGGGGGGGGGGGAGTGCTGGCGGGGTGGGGGGGGCGGCGGGGTGGTGATAGCCGGTGGGGGAGGGGGAAGAGAGATGAGGATAATTTCGTCATTTTTGAAATTTAGGATATCAAGTTGATACGTATCAAAGTTGAGGGTATCATGTTGGAAAACGGAAATAGTTGAGGGTATCAAGTTCTAATTTAGCCAAAATGAAACATAATTTAGTTTCTTCTTTGATATAGATTTTGGTGAATGGTGTAGTTATAATTAAGATTATAAATGTCTCTGACCGTCTAGTATCACTATCGATAAACAAATCATTAACTAGATGCATGTTGGGTTGGGGTTATGATTTGCTTATAATATAGTGTACTAATCTTTGGACTGAAAGATTTGTTGGGTTCTTTTGAAGGAATTGAATTGAAAGCTCTTTTTTTTTTTTTTTTTTTTTCGTATATGGATCAACTTACTGAATGACTGTCATATAATGACGGCAATGATCTTATACTAACCAATAGTTTCAGAAACCTATAGTAGATCTGCAATCTAATAGCATCACATTTAGTAACTACTCAAGCAGTTAAGGACATTGACTTTGTGCATGCTGTATTGCACGCCTGTTGGACCCACTGTCCCTCAACTCCTACCAAATAAATAGAAGGAATAATACGCTTCCGTGGCACGATCTACTGATCTTCTGCCACTCAGTCATGGCTCGATCCACTGATCTTCTGCCACCCAGTCGGGTCTCATACCTCTCTTCAGTAACCACAAGAGCCACTCGAGTTCGATGTTAAGAACATTTTTAATTCTAAGAAAGTTGATGATAAATAAGTGCAAGTTGGGTTATGCCTATTAGGCAAAATTGACCGCAAATCTGCCATTCTCTTTGCCTTCCTTCGGCTTGCCTAACTCATATCAAGGGAAAATAAACTCAACAGAATAAGTAGTCGGGACATGGGCAGAGCTACATAGGTTTGGCGTCCGCTGCCCCACGATTTTATTTTTAATTACTCTTATTTGTTCTTTAAATTAGTATCTATTTCCTTACATTTTGAGTCTTTTTTAAATTTATAGCTAGCAATATTCTATTTGTTTCTTAAATTTGCCCTCACGGCCTAAGGAAAAGAAGAAAACTAGATCCAAATTTATGTTATAGCATCTTTGCCCCCACAGAATGAAATGGCTAGCTCCGCCCCTGAGTCGAGATATGATCAACACAGGTATCCAAAGAAAATCTTGGTAATCGGTAATCGTTCTTGAATCAAGGGGTTTATCTTTGTCTATTTTGATTTGAGTTGAATTCATAACTGTTTGAATTGAGCAATCCTCAATTACTGACATCGGTAACCGACCTAAAGCAATTTGATTATAATTCAATTCGTGACGATCAGAAGTGAAAAGTTCATATTCTTCGGCCATTGATAAACAGTTTGTTGTGATACATTAGACACGATCCTAATTTGACCTCGACATCTGATATGAATCTGAACTAAGACTATAAAGAGTAAAAGTGATTTCAGTTTCATTATTCTCCAATTTAATGAAACTAATAAAAAGAAAGTTTTAAGTTCTCTAAAATCTAAACTAGCTACAAATTTTTGCAGGCGGCGAAGGTCTTGTGGCCGAAGCTCTTTTCGATCTCATCGTGGACGACATGAAATCGGGGCCTTCTGCAGTTCGAGTTTCTGTTCCTTACTGAGCTGTCATCCTTTCTTGCTGCAGAATTCTACAAGTTTCAGAGCATCTCCAACCCTATTGTGAGTTTGGAAAAAAAGGTTGCCACATAGGAATGACAAGCATTTTTTTTTTCAAAAGTACTTCTCCAATGCAAATGTGAAATAAATTGTGAAGTTGACATGACAATGACATGGCAAGGTAAGTGTGAAGTTGGTTGTCTAGATCTAGACAATGCACTTCACAATGACTTTATGTCCACATTATCAATTATGAATAAAAATATATATTAAAAAAAGAAGAAGTGAAAAGTTGTCTTGGAAGTTGAAAAAAAGAAGTAATTTTATTGTCTTCTCAAACTTTTGCATTGGAGAACACATTTTTATCTCATTGTCTTGTGTGAATATTATCTTGCCACATAGGAAAGACATTGTCTTGTGTCTCATGCCACATAGGATTCACAACACAAAACAAGACAATAGGGTAGGCACAAGAGAGAGTATTTTTAGAACAGTGTTGATTTATATGTTGTTGTATTTTTAGAACAGTGTTGATTTATAGAACAGTGTTGATTTATATGTCTTGTGTCTCATGCCTCTCTCTTGCGCCTGTTTTTGTTGTTGTATTTTTAGAACAGTGTTGATTTATATGTTGTTGGCAAAAGGGAAACGGAAAAAAAAAAAGAATAAATGCACATATTGGATCAATCTTCTCGAGCCTATTCAACTTCTGGATGGCAGAGGCTTCGGAAACTATTGCAGTTTTTGTTCCTTTTTAGGCCTTGTTTGGTTCGCGGAGGGGAAATCAATTTCCTTGTATTTTTTAGAATAATGCTATTTGTCCCTCCAAATTGTACTTTCAAACCGTCCCTTCTTACGTGGCATTTGACGTGACATGTTGATTTGACAGCTGACATGACAAATTTTAAAATTAAAATTAAAATTAAAATTAACATTAACATAAAATTAACATTAAAATTAATGTTAACATTAACATTAAAATTAATATTAAAATTAACAATAATATTAATATTAATATTAACATTAACATTAACATTAAAATCAACATTAATATTAACATTAATTAATATTAATATTAATATTAACATTAACATTAAATTAACTTTAATTAATACTAACATTAAATTAACAGGGACAAAATTGGGTAATTAACTTTTTGGGTTAAAATTTGTCATGTCATCAGCCATGTCAGATGACACATAATATTATTTAACATGCCACGTCAACTGCCACATAAGGAGGGATGTATTGGAGGGACAATTTAGATGTACGAATAGCATTACTCTATTTTCTATTGGGATGAGAAAGTAGGATTCCTATCAAATTTCGTTTCTATGTTTGGTAAAACAAGGAAAACATTTAAGAAAAAGCATTTGATTTTCCTTTCACTCTTTGGTTGGTGTATAATTATAGTCAACATAATTATAGTCAACATAATACGAAGAGTTAATTGATAAAATAGGCAATAACTTAAGGCTATTTTTTTCATAATGTTTGGTAATTAATCCTGGAAAAGTAGGGGGAAAAATAAATTTTATCGGTCATGAGAGGAACCATTTTTTCTCCTATTGTCCTCCATATCAGAAAAATACTTTCCAAGTTTGTGGCTACCAAACAAAGAAAAGGAACAAGTTTTCTTTCCGAATTCCTTGAATTCGTGAACCAAACGAGGCCTAGTTTATTATGTATGTTGTGTACATTGTGAACTGTCTTCGTTCCTTCCGTATCTGTACTATTTCACCAGTGGAAAGCTATTTGCTATTTTTTTTTTTCCTTTGTATAAATTAGGGCTAATTAACAGCGTAGAGTTTAAGTCCTGACATGTCAAATTAGAAAATTTGGACCATGAATTTTTTTTTTTTTGGTTCCTTTTTTTCATTATACCCCTTGAACATGAGTACGAGTACAACAACCAACGAATGCTCGAAATGATGGTATAATGAAAAAAAAAATCAAAAATAAAATCCATGATCCAAACTTTTCAATTGGATATGTGCTTAAACTCTAAGCTGGTACGCAAATGTGAAATAGTAATACAGAAGGAGCATATGGCCAGATAAATCGAATTTAAGGTGTGTTTAGTTGGCACATAAAGTGGGAAAAAAAAAATGAAAATAATTTTCACTTGTTTAGTTGCAAGGCGGGTATCTCATGTTTAATTGACACATAAAGTGAGGGGAATGAATTTTTTTTTTTTTTTTGTGCAGAAAATAATAAGAAATTTACATAAAATTAAGTTCTATTTTCATTGTTTTTCTCTAAACTTATTTTCCTCTCTCATGTGATTGCAGAAAAATAAAAGATCCCCACTCCTTCAACCTTTGATTATCCACTCCGACCTTCATAACTAATGCACAATAACGCGTGTTATCCAAGCGTCCAATATGAAAATAATGTAAGACAGATTTACAAAGTAAGAGTCAAGTTCGTAGTGTACTTGACTGGATGGTAGCGGTGAGCCAAAATCGGGTCCTCGCTAACTGTGTCAAGACAAAAATATTTCTAAATTCTAACATTCTAAATTCCTATCTAATTATTCCTAACTCATTTATTAAATCTATCAATAATTCTTTCTAAACTATTAATTCTATTCTTAATATAGGTTCGAATATGATATGGACCTTCCCTTCTTTGACCTTTTGGGTTCGATTTCGATTTTGAAAATACTAAATATTCTTTATTCGGTTATAGTCCAAAACTTAAAGCCAATAAGACATACAATTATGTAAACACCCTCAATTTTAAAAATAATAATTTTATGTATGTGTTTTAAAGTCAAATTTTGATAATTTAACAAATAGTCCAATTTTAAGTCCAACTTTGAAACACAACGAAAATATGTATACAAATTTTTTAGTATAATTTAACTACAACTTTGAGTCTGACACATTAAACAATTAAAGATGTCCAAGCAAACAAACCAAATAATTATCGGTTCGGTTTCGATTATAGCTCATTTTAGTTCAATTTTGGTTGTAGCTAAATTCGAATGGGTTTCAATTTTTGATTTTTAGAAGTTCTATTTATTGGATTTTTGAATACGAAAAGTCCTGCCAGCACGAAAATTTGAAACGACAGCACGTGATTGGATGAAAAAAATAAAAATAAAATTATGTTCCACCTCTTATAACTCCTGCCAACGAGAAATCGACACATGACGTCGGTTGACGGTTTTTCTGGATGGTCTGGAAAGAAGCGCTGTTTTAAAAATAATTATTTTTTTGTATATCTTAAAAATAATTATTTTATGTATGTATTTTAAAGTCAAATTTTGATAATTTAACAAATAGTCCAATTTTAAGTCCAACTTTTATGTATGTATTTTAAAGTCAAATTTTGATAATTTAACAAATAGTCCAATTTTAAGTCCAACTTTGAAACACAACGAAAATATGTATACAAATTTTTTTAGTATAATTTAACCACAACTTTGAGTCGGACACATTAAACAATTAAAGAAGTCCAAGCAAACAAACCGAATAATTATCGGTTCGGTTTCAATTATAGCTCATTTTAGTTCAATTTTGGTTGTAGCTAAATTCGAATGGGTTTCGATTTTTGATTTTTAGAAGTTCTATTTATTGGATTTTTAATACGAAAAGTCCTGTCAGCACGAAAATTTGAAACGAGTGATTGGATGAAAAAATAGAAATAAAATTATGTCCCACCTCTTATAACTCCTGCCAACGAAAAATCGACACATGACGTCGGTTGACGGTTTTTCTGGATGGTCTGGAAAGAAGCGCTGTTTTGAATATTTCGGTTAAACCGAAACACTCACCCCTGTCTCATCTGTGTCGAGTTACTTGAGTCAATAAAACAGTAGTTTTTAGAAAGAAAAAAAATTGTTAAAAAAAACAAATCTACAAGCGCAAGACACGGGAGAGGATTTTCTTTTCTCTCACCGTCCTTTCAACGTGGCGGCACTTGATTGGTCAACGTCTTCTCATTATAGTTAAGCTCAAGGCGGTGGTGTTGGTCCTTGGTACTTCCTCTCTCTTGGACGTTTATGCCGAATCTGTCCTCTCAAATCAGCAGCAAATTCCCGACGACTCTCCTCTCTCTCTCTTTCTCTCTCTCTTCAGCAAACAAACGAGGAGGAGGAGGGAGAAGAAGAAGACCTATAGATCTAAAAAAAATAGGGTTAGGGTTTTGTTCTTCTCCTCTCTCTTAGAATTTTGAGCAGATCTCCGTCGATCCGGCGGCTTCTCGATGGCGGGTTCGTTGGTGGACCGGGCGACGAGCGACCAGCTGATCGGCCCCGACTGGGCGATGAACATCGAGATCTGCGACATACTCAACCGCGACCCGGCGTATGCCCCTCTTTGATTCCCTCCCCTTCCGATTTGGATTCCTTCTTTTTCTGCTGAATTTATTTCTGTTATAATTGGTGTATAATCTGATTGAGTTCTTAATTTGTTCATGGAGAGTTAGTTTGAATGGTCCTGAGTGATTTTTTTTTGTTTTTTTTGGTGGAATTTTAGGGTTGTGAAGAAGGATGAGTTAGATTTGCTGATGATCACTGAACTGAGTTCGTGGACATTGGGTTTAGGACTATATAGAAATACAGATTGAATCTTTAGGTTTTTTTCGGAGCGATAAAGGCTGACATAGAATGCCATTTTGACCGTGAATATCGGAACGGCAGCATAGACGACTGTCCGATTTTGGAGTGTCCTAATGTATTTTAAAGTGTTTGTGTTGTGTATGAAACGTGTCCGGCACATGACAGGCAAGGACATGGCACCGGTATTTGGAGTGTCCGTGCATCCTGGACAAATGTGTATGTTTCTGCGCTTCCTAGACAAAAGACAAGGACAAGGACACAAAACTGAGATGACAAGTGACCAGTCCTTTTTTATTTTATTCTATTTACATCGGTGTACTTTGCTACGCAAATGTGTCAAGAGTGTCGAACAATCTATTTTAGAAGCAAGAATCGTCACCTTCATGGTCTAGAATCTTTAGCACACATATGTTTTCATGGATATGGTTAGGCTAAATTATCCTAATGGTACCTCAATTATAGCGTCGTACGTTTTTGGCAAAGGTAGTCAAAGGCACAAGGCACGCTTGAGACGCAAATGGTCCATATCGTCCGAGGCAAGGCGTACTTAAATAATAAAATAATAATAATATACATAAATAAATAAATTAGTAATGTAATAAATAAAACAAAATAACATATTAAAACTAACAAAAATATGTTAAATCATAACCAAGTGAACTAGCAGAGCAACACTAACAGCCAACAACTAACAAGAATTTGTATTCTACCTACCACACATTTAGTAAATTTTAGTTTTTCCAGATCAATTGTATCCAACTTTGATAACCGTGGGAAGGAGTATCTCTCCCACTTGTATATGGTAAAGCTGTCTCCCTGTCTCAAAGTTAAACACACACACACATACAAAGAGCTCCCAGGCATACATTTTCTTGGTTGCACGTTGCTGAAAGACACGTCTTAAACGTGTTCGGAGAAGTGAGCCTCCCCTAGTGAGGTGCGAGGCACACCTTAGGCACGCCTTTGACTATATATATATATATATATATATATATATATATATATATAATCATCCTCGAATATTCTTTGAAATAACAACCGTTGTATTCTCTTTTGACCGCTCAGATTAGATCATTATACTACCCAATTTTTTGCGAGATTTTAATCTAATCTGAATGATCAAAAGTGAATGAATATGCAATGAAACCAAAGAGGAAGATCCAAGTGGTAATGAAAACTTTCTAATACAATTGCGTGAATGTTTGTGGTGTTGGGTAGTCACAACTTCATAATTTGCTCTTTTGAAGCACCTTTCGTCAATTTTGAAGCACATCGAGATCACTTCAAAATCATATCTCGTAGTACAAAAGTGCAATTTAATAATTGTATTGCCAGATATTCTTTTGAAGTGGTTCCGATGTGCTTCAAAATTGAAATAATATGCTTCAAAAGAGCAATTTATAAAGTTGGCGTGCTAAAATCGAACAGTGAAAAGTTAAGGTGCAAAAAACGTCCAAGTGCTATAGTTGGGGTGCCATTATGGTAATTTAGCCGACCTTGTATTCCAAACGTTGTTAGAAGTTACCTGGTATAATCTGCTAGATAAGAATAAAGAATAATTGTATGGTATGTAGGTCTGTGTTGAAGCTACTTTTGATCTCTGTTCTATTTTGTTTACCAGACAAGCGAAGGATGTTGTGAAAGGCCTCAAAAGACGTCTTGGAAGCAAGAATCCAAAGGTTCAACTTCTTGCACTAACAGTAAGTGCCACTTCCTCAAATAGTAGTTATACATGTAAACATGCTCAACTTTTTGGGGCGGAGGGGCTCAAAGTCCCCACTGGGTTTTTTAAAACAAATGGCTTAATACGTATATTTCCAGAAATTTGCTTTATATATATATATATATATATATATATATATATATATATATATATATATAAATATAAAGGTTAAAAGAAAAGGTTGACTCAGTTGGATAAGTAATTTAGATTGTTTTGTGACCTTTAGTTCAAATCCTATTATACACATTTGAAATTGATTTTTTTCCGAGCCCCCACTCACTGAACTCCCCTGGATCCGCCCCTGTTTGAGACATCCGGTAAAATAGTTCTATAATAATCTAGTTATACGGCAGACATGCTTAATTACTTTTCTTTAAGGTGCTTCTTGATGGCCCATTTCATGACCTATTGCTAGAAATTGCATCCTTCTTGGCCTAGAGTTTCAATATGTAGCGAAAGCAAGCCTCTCTCTATCTCTATCCTTGCTATCATGTTTTTTCTTTTCCCTCAGTAGACTCTTTCCTCTCCTGTCAATGTTTCATGATCCTGCTCCCTCCTTTCCTTCTCATACACTTCCCTAAGGGCATCCCCTTCTCGACCCATCATCGACCTATCATATTTTAATCTTGAAACCATATGGTGGGCAGAGTACCTTAAATAAGTGCTCACACAATTAAGGTTGTGGAACTAGGATAATCCTTTAGAAGAGTTAAAAAATTATAGACAAGGGAAAAATGATTAGGCATATGGCATTCGGGGGATTGAAGTAACACCTGTGAGCTTCAAATCAGGTTTTAATTGGTCTCGTTTTAAAGTCACAGTAGATATGGGACTTGCAACCACAAAACAGGTACTTCCATTTATTTCTGCTTATTAGAGCCAGACCTTGGGAAGTATGATCCTAGAAAGCGAAAATAAGCCTCTCTCTATCTCTAACCTCTCTATCATGTTTTTTTTTCTCTCTCAGTGGACTCTCTCCTCTCCTGTGATCCTGCTTCCTCCTTATCATACACTTCCCTAAGGGCGTTCCTTTCTCGATCCATTGTCAACCTTATATTAACTCACAAAATTGGTTCCAAATTACTAGCAAAGGCAATTATGGGTAGTTTTTTTAAAATCTTGAAACCATATGAGGGGCAGAGTAACCTAAATAAGTGCTCACACAATTTAAGGTTGTGGAACTAGGATAGTCCTTCAGAAGAGTTTTAAAAAATTGTAGACAACGGAAAAATGATTTAGGTATATGGGATTCGGGGGATTGAAGTAACACCTGTGAGTTTTTGTGTGACTACACTTGTTAGACTCTGGCATACATATATATATATATATATATATATATATATATATATATAGAAAAAAAAAAAAAATATATATATATATATATATAGACACTTGACAGGGAACATGATGCTTGTGTTATCTGGAGTGAGAAATTAACCGGAGATCTTCATAGCCCCCCTGTGGCCTGCACATAGGTAGGATGGCACCAACTAGGGTGAGGATCCTAGCTGACCATTTTGCTGGCTACCTGGTGCTTTACCCTTAAATTTACTGATATTTGGAAATTCAGATCGATATACCCTATAGGTAAAGGATGAAACTTCTGTGCCAAACAAAAAAATATACTAAAAATGAGATTGTAAATGGAAAAAAAAAGATTACAGTATCATATTACTTGGCCATTTTTACATTTTTTTTTAAATTTTACTTATAAGATTAAAAACTACTACGAAATATACAAAAGATTAAACTCAACAATGAGGTTTCTATGAGTCTAAAATACCAAATTTAACTTGGAACTAGGATATGGTTAAATTACGAAATTATCATAGGTGAATGTGGTGTGGAATAGAAACCACCATCTACCCTTACTGAAGCCATTCAAATATTTGAGTTATAGAAGCTTTATTAAGAAAAGTTGGCCCGCGTACTAAATATCAAGATAGAGTGAAGAGGGTATAGGGGTATACCTTTACAGATTATCCTTGTTTCCTGGACTCATATACTAGAGACCTGATTTGCCGGTGAGCTTGCTATGGTGGACAGAGAGAAGTGCATGGGATGAGTGTTGAGTGCAGTGCATGTAGGTCAACTGAGTTGCAAAGGGTCACTCAAGGTGCATGTGGCTTGATGGATTTGCTGTAGTACAATAGGTAGCTAGAAATGGTGTGGCTCCCAGAAACTCCACTTCTCTACTTTTTTGTGTGTAGATTTGTATGTGTACCAGATAAAGAGTTTGAGCAAGGTACTATATTTGTAAGGTCAAGGTAATTACATAAGTGGGAAAGTACACGGTAGAGGATGTATTCTGAATCTCGTATAGTAGTTTCTATATCATCTGTATAACTTTATAAGTGAAAGGCATAATTTGAACCTTTTCTAGAGAATCTAGACATGCTAAAAAACTGGCAAAGATTACATAATAAATGGTTAAAAGCAATTGATTCTTATTTTGGGGCATATTTGTTCAGAACGCTAACTGTATTCATGGTTGAAACATGGTTGAAACATTTAGAAACCTATAGATGCATACTAAGTTTTAGTGTGTTTAAAACATTTTAGGCCATAGATTTAAACTTTTTAGAAGAAACCGGTTATGGTATGCCCATATGTGAAGTGGTAAGAAGAGTCAAACTCATTTACTTCTAGTTATAATGATTTAGAAAGAAGCAGATTATAATTGATAGTATGGATTTTCCATTGAAGGGTAAAACATGTTCATTTTAAATGCAAGTCTGTTAAATATTTGCCTATTTCTATACAGTTCTCAGATCTTATTACTTGCAGCCACGTCCCAACAAGTTCCATACAATTGCATTCCGTATCCCCCAAATCTTAGCATTTCTTCGGTATAGTCCCCTCTTAGGGATCCTTAAAGAGAATTTATATGCAATTTGAAGGAGATATAGGAAAATTATAAGATCGCCAAAAATTTGTGTTGAAATAGGCTCAAGTTTATGTCTTTGTATCTAAAAAGTAAACCCTTTTCTCTAATAAGAGTTGGAGGCAGATCCCACCATTAGTTGAACTCTCTCTCTCTCTCCAATGTTCTAAATGGCGGCCGCCTAGGGGGTAGGCGGTCTCTCTCCGCACCGCTTTTCGGTAGGCGGTGGAGTAGGCGGCCAACGGAGGTTGGCAGCATAGGCGTAGGTGAGGTGGCGCAGTCGGACGCCTAGGCAGAGCAATACCTAACAAAATATTTTGGCCAAAAAGGTTTTGTAAGCGTTATGAGCCTATGGTTCACTTTTACAGAACTAAAAGTTTATAAATCTTCGTTCTACGATTTAGTTATGCATGGAACATCCTTAAAATATGAATATTATGCAAAAAACAGTGGTAAAATAGTAAAAAATGTTCAAAATGTCGCCTAGGCGACGTCTAGGCGGTAGCGGACTCTCCACCGTGCACCCGCCTACTGCCGTTTAGAACCTTCTCTCTGTGTGTGTGTGTGTGTGTGTGGTACATAACTGGATTAAGTTTGCTGTATTCACATCATGGAATACAAAAATGCAGTACTTCAGGATGCTGTGTAGCAACCTACCAACAACCTCCTTGTAGTTCAATGTAACTTTAGGAGAGATTTTTGGTACGAATTATCTAACGGAGTTGCTATTTTGACCGCCGTGGGGTTGGCCCGCGGCCATGCAGCGCGTCGGCATTGCCCCTTCGGCCCGGGGTGGGCCCACGTTAGCAGGGGGCAATGGCTGGCCGCCACGCGGGCGGTCAAAATAGCATTTTCCATTATCTAAACTTGAATGGAATTATTAATTGAAAACGAGTTTTTTTCTTTCTCATTTCGTAAATACCATTGTCACAATTGTTCATGTATCTTGAACATTAAGGGTTTTCTTGATGCTTGCTCTTTTTTTATTCTATCAGCTGTTGGAAACAGTGATAAAGAATTGTGGGGATGTTGTGCATATGCATGTTGCTGAGAGAGATGTGCTACATGAGATGGTGAAGATGGTGAAAAAGAAGGTTACATATTTCCTTAAAACTTAACGTGTACAGAGTTCTTGTTTTTATTTTATTTTAATAAAATGCTTAATCTTCCTTCTCTTCTATATGCAGCATCCTGATTTTCAAGTCAAGGAAAAGATATTGATCTTGATTGATACGTGGCAAGAAGCATTTGGTGGACCAAGGGCAAGATATCCACAATACTATGCAGCATATCAGGAACTGTTGGTATACTTACTGATATATATATCTTTTGATTTAATCAATGTTCTAGATATAAGCTTTTACCTACTGTAAACTGATTTAACCATCTACCAATGCAGATAACATAAAGTTTCATGAGAAAATTCTTAAGTTGCGTATAATGAGAATTGTTATTACTAATTTTTGTTGCTATCTTGCGATCATTGATATGTTGAAGATTATAGAAATATCCGAGTATGCTTATAGATCATTGTTTTCTTATATCTACTTTTCTTGTCTATCAGCGTCTTGGGGCTGTATTTCCTCAGAGATCTGAGAGGTCTGCGGCACCCATATTTACTCCTCCACAGACACAGCCTCTGTCATCCTATCCTGCATCTATCAGGAGTCCTGATTATCAACAAGAAGCACCCGAGTCATCATCTGTCTCCGAATTTCCTGTTTTGAGGTGCTTGCTTTTACTCATGTTCATGTTTATTTTGTTAGCACATTGAAATGTCTCTTACAATGCAAACTTAGTAATTCGTTTGGTAACATTTAACCCTACCTGGTCCGATCTGCTGGTTTGGGAGATGAGTTTTGGTGGTTAAATGAGGTTCTGAAGGGTGTTCTTTTCTGAAGTATCTAAGAATTCTTTTACCAAATTCTGTGGGAAAAATCATGCTAGTTGATGCAAAATTAATAAATTTAGTGTCTATGATGGTGATTAGATGTAAGATTCTGTGGGGTTGTGCTGTTAGTTACGATGCCCTAAACACCTTTACAAAAAACAAGAAGATTGATGCTTCCTAAAGACCAGTACTCTTCTGATGTGAATGAATGAATAAGGGATATATAGGGATTGTGGTTGACAGGGTGTGGGTTTTCTGGTATGTGACCATTGAATTATCTGGAGCGGGAAAGAATTTCTTTCTGTAGTATTCAAATGCTACATTTTTCTCATATTGTATTGGATCTTTATCCTTCACCAAATTAGTGTGCCAGAGTCATGCCTCAAATGCTATACTGATCATAATAAGAATCACATTATCTGTAACAAAATATTCAACTGCTGCTAATGATTAGCGTTTGGAGGCACTAATGAAGAATGCCTTGTCACCTTTCACAGCAATTAATGTTATGATTTTTTTGAAAGAGGTTCAATTTTTGCTCAGCTTTTGAAAGCAGATGGGTTGCTGCCTTCGAAAGCTACTTATTTTTGTAAAAAAACAGCAATCCTAAACTATGCCCTAGTCAAAGTGTCAACTGATGGTTAGTAAATTTCAAAATGAAATAACTATTCAAAGATAGAGTGATAGTTAAGTGGCTGAAGCTTTTTGGGCCCATTAGTACACAGATTGAATAACACAGAAGGTTCATCCTCAGAATAATTGTCCTCGATCTGGTTCGTCTTCTTGAGGTTGGATAGATTCTTTTATCTTCAAGGTAATAAGATCTAGAATATGAAAACTAGTCGTAGATCTTCTATAATAGGTACTGTTCTATCTAGAATATGATTTTGGCCCCATTCATGAATCATGGCGGAAGTGAACTCGACCATACACAAAATCTAGACTCAGGTCATGTATGGGGCCAAAATCATGAATAAAAGTCCATCTGGACTGGTATGAATCTGGTGTATGGACCTGTTAAATTTAGACCCTGTTGGATAAAACCAGAAAAATTCCAAGTAGACCTGAAACAGCGGTCGATCCTTGTCCAATATTCAAAGAAAACCAACAATGACGAAGGACATACTGCAAGGTTTTGAATTCTACCTCTAGTCTTGGACCAGAGAGATTTGTAAGCAACTGGGTAACGGGTGAACCACATATATTCCAATTCCAGAGGCTTTCTCCTCGAAGTCGGATCAAATGCAAATCTTCGGCGCCAACCCCCCTCGTGACCGTATGTGCGACTCTCACCCCATACGGCTTGCACAAAGACTCCGTCATCCATCCCAAGCCTTTTTATTCCACCTATCCTCTCCAATCCTCGATCAAACTTGTGTTCCCCAGCTTCAAAACGGCTGCGATTTTGAGATCATGTTTATCGTCATTTTTTTCTCTTTTCTCCTTTGAGGAGAGTTCTACCAATTCTTCCGTAAGATCAAGATTTTTGATTAGAAAATTGTGGTATAGCCTATAAAAGAACAATACAGTTATGTACCAGCCACTAAAGGACCTGATCAGAACCCAACATACATGGTTTTAGATATATGAAGCCACTTTCTGTTTCAAACAGAAACTGCTTGCACCCCTATTTGTTACTCGTCATTACATTTAGTTTCATTGTGTTCTCTATACACTTGCATTTATATAGAGGAGAAATGTTCCAGTGTCATGTCGCATGTCAAAAACAAGGTTCTAGACTGGTTTCTGTATCGGTTTCAAACCCTTCCTATCAGTTTTGCAAGGAGGGTGGTGGAGGGTGCGGTTGGTTAAAACCAGAAAATTTGCAAGTAGACCTAAGTTTAGTTTAGACAATGGTGCTGTAGCCTATAAAATAATAGAACTGTTATGTACCGGGAACTAAAAGGACCTGATCAGAAGCCAATAAACATGGAATTTGTCTTGTTTAGGTGTATGTTTTAGATATGAAGCCCACTTTCTGTTACCTGCTTCAACAGCAAGGCTCTGGTTCTGGTCTCAGCAGCGCTTTCCAACTCTTTGGTGGTGGTCGTGGGGTGGGGTGGGGGTTTGGGGGGTTGGTTGGTTGGTTTGGAGATATGACACCACTTTCTGTTCCAGACAACCTGCTTGCACCTCTATTCATTAGTCGTCATTACATTGAGTTGTCATTGAGTTCTCTATACACTTGCATTTATATAGAGGAGAAATGTTCCGCTGACATGTCTAAAGCAAGGTTCTATTTCTGGTATCGGTTTTGAACCCTTCCTATCAGTTTTGTGAGTTGGAGAGAGAGAGAGAGAGAGAGAGAGAGAGAGAGAGAGAGAGAGAGAGAGAGAGAGGGCGAGGCACCATAAAACAGAAAATTTCCACGTAGACCTAAAACAGTTTAGTTTGGAAAATGGTGGTTTTGTCTGTAAAAGAACAAAAGTATTATGGACCGGGCACTAAAGGAACTGATCATACTCCACCAGACATGGAATTTGTTTTGTGCAGGTATATATTATAGATATAAGCCACTTTCTGTTGCAGACATAACCTGTTTGTACCTCTATTCATTAGTCGTCATTACATTGAGTTGTCATTGTGTTCCCTATGCACTTGCATTTATATAGAGGAGAAATGTTCCACTGACGTGTTAAAAGCAAGGTGCTATTACTAGTTTCGGTTTTGAACCCTTCCTATCAGTTGGTAGTTTCGGCGTTATCGGTATTGGTTTCTATAGGTATCGGCTGATACTGAAAACCGTAGCCAAACGTTAACATTTATCCATCACAAAGGAAGATCATATGCTTGGATTATATTATCGATGCTATAATTGTTAGCATATTACAATTTTACTTTTAGTTTAAAATTTACAATCAAACAGATATATGTTGTTGGTACTTCGTACTACTTTGAGGCCATGGAGTATTGACAGTGGCGGATCCAGGACTACAATTCACTGGGGGCACAATCATAAGGGGGTTCGAGGACAATACACCTAATTTTTTTTTTGCCAAAATAATATAATATTATATTAAATAGTACTATTTTCATACAATAAAATATTACATTTCATAATTGTTCTCTACGAATTTTTATACTTTAAAATTGTTTAACTACAACATCATTTGTACTACTACTTGTAAGCAACTCTTTTTCTATGAAGTATATTTTCTATAAAAAAATACTAAGCGTTTGTAAATATTTAGTATTTGTTATATTCCAAAGTATGCTTCTAATTAATTTGTAAGTGAATTAGAAGGAATTCAGGTATTTGTTATATGTCCAGGTAATTATTCTAATTTAGCATACTTTAGAAGCATGAATTTAAAGTATGCAATAGTATGTATTCTTCTATGAATTTCTTCTAAATTAAAATCCCAACCAATTAATTTGGAGTGGACATATAACAAATACTAAAACTAGGAAGATCCTTCGTAAAAAAAAATGGAAGAAAAAAAAATCATTGGGGTCCAGCCCCCCAGTGAGATCCATGTGGATCCGCCATTGAGTATTGATACCTCAAACCTCTTGCGTACCCATATTAAGTCAATATCTTTGCTATGTATTGGATGTGTCCTTGCAATATGTATCTAACATTGAACTCGTAGACAGCCATTAATTGTTTTTTATCATCAATTTGAACAATAACACAAATATGTTATGAGACAAATCATTTTACGCACAAATCTAAATTAGTCTATTTAAGGAATGTGTTCTCATTACTTCGGCTAGTATTTTTCCCTTATTACAATGGTGCTAAAAGTATTATCCTGTTAGCTGATTCAGCTCTCAAAATTTGTCACCGAAATATACTGATATTCATTGTAGCATCCTGAGTTCTGTTTCATGCTCAGCATTGCAGAACTTCAGAATGCCCGTGGTATCATGGATGTTCTTGCAGAAATGATGAATGCTTTAGATCCTGGAAACAGAGAGGTATCCCTGCAATTTGCTGTCCGATAATGCTTTCTTTCATGTAATTCATTTCAGCAAAGCACTTTTGAACTTTGATTTTCAAAAGAGTAACATGAATGGCTGCCCGAAAATATTCAACCTGGCTGTTCACTATTCTTCTATCTTAAGTTTGAAACATGGATGGGCTTTAATATTGAAAATCATGTCTTTAATTATAGTTGAACAATGTTCTAATTTGGCAATTATTCTATTATTTACCTGGTTCTATATTAAAAGCCTTCTGTCTTATTCCTGGGATAGTTTCGGGTGAACATCTAGGTGCAGTTGCAATCAGGTTACTGGATGGCTAAGCCCTCAAGTAGGTTAACTTACCAAACGGCTGAACAGCATACTTTTTTCCGTCTTAACCAGTGGCAAGCTAAATTGAGTTGTAGAGGGGTTAACCCCCCTTTAGGCCAGTGAATATTCTGTATGGGAGGAACAAAATTAAACCCATCCCAAGCATTCATTTGTGAAGTAAAAAAAAAAGATAAGTGGGCCCCACATGTTTTAATCCTCTTCTTGTCCAAGCACTTGGAGTATAATAATTGAAGAAACTGTTGTTTTTCTAACCCCTGGATAACCCTTCCTTTTTCTTAACCCTTTGCCAGATGAATTGCTAGTGCTTAACCCTTTGCCAAATGATTTACAGGGTCTCAAACAGGAGGTGATTGTTGATCTTGTTGAACAGTGCCGTACTTACAAGCAGAGAGTGGTGCAACTTGTAAACACAACCTCGTAAGACCTGTTACAATGGTTGCATTGTTGTCATTAGTTACCAAGATGGTTGAAAATTTTAAAGACCTCTTATTGTTGTTCCCTTGTCCACATGATTTTCTAAGATGTACGATATGAAATACTTCTATGTTTTGAATGCTTGCATTATACTTTGATTTATGAATTTAATGTCTACAACTCAATGCTTCTTAATTAGTAAACATAACCTCGTAAGATCTTTTACCTTGGTTGCATTGTACTCATTAGTTACTAAGTTGGATGAAACATTGAAAAACCTCTTACTGTTGTTCCATTGTCCACATGAATTACTAAGATGAACGACATGAATGCTTCTATGTTTTTAACGCTTGCATTATACTTTGATATATGAATTGAATGTCTATAATTCAATGCTTCTTAATTTTGTTCGACTTACCTATTCAATGAACTTCTACTCCTTTTTATTTACATATTTTATGAATATAGAAACTACCATATATTTCCTCAGAGACATCATTTTTACTTTTGACTTTTGTATGATCTCTTAGATCCTTTTTCTTACTCACCAGATTTTTAATCTAAAGATTTTAGGTGCTGTTTGGTTTCCTCCTGTGCAACATATGTCGCATGTAGCATTTGTTGGATGTAAATGATGTTGCAGGATTTACAAATCCATTATTTGGAATGGTGTAATTAACATGAATGGTTGCAACTTTTGTTGTCGTAAATAATAATCTATTTTTTGGTTTGCGACTATATTACATTGAATAACAGAGAATCATTGGACATGATGTAAATGGTGTTTCATTTGTTGCTGCAAGTGGTGTTGCGGCCATTTTGGCCACAACAAATGTTGCGATAGTTGAAGGAAATGATGCAACATATTGCACCAATTCCACCATTTACATCCAATCAAACATTGGAATTGGTGGAAATGGTGCAACGAGTGTTGCATGGATTTCCATTTACAACCAACCAAACACACCGTACCTTATTTTTTTCTTTTCCTTATAATATAATTTCCATTTCACCACCTTATATTTTTCATAGTTGTTGCTCAATATGCTGCTACTATGCTGCTTTTTGTAGCCAAGTTATATTGATCCGTGCTTATTTCAATTCAAATAGCAAGCTCATTTTCTTTTTCATGATCACAAATGATCTAAATCTGTCAGGTTTTCACATGTGATAATCACATTACTTTCAACCATACTAATAGATATGAAATGTCTTATTTTGCTATATTTGGTGGGCACTTTTTCCATCTAATTATAGGGATGAGGATCTTCTTGGTCAAGGACTTGCTCTGAACGATGACTTGCAGCGTGTTCTAGCAAAACATGATGCCATTGCTGCAGGGATTGCTGTTCGTATGGAGAAACCCAAAACTCTTCAATCGCTGGTTGATATTGATAATTCTGCAGCTGCAAACAAAGAAACACAGCCAGATAAAAGGTAATTGATGTTATCTTTTAATATTATGGGATTGTCATTCCTTCACTCTTTGACGTAATGTGTTATAGAGATGAATGTACTTCCCTATACCAAATTTTATCATCTTACCTCTTTATCTAGTCTCTTTATAGTATAGGGTAACTTGGAGGCTGCTCCTTGGTTATGAGCTTAAACTGCAATTCAAAAGGTAGGTCTACCTACCTGGCCAACTGGCCACCTAGGTTTATGCCATGCCCTCTCATGCTCATATCTACCTTGACTAGGAATTTAGCACTGACATAGAGGGTAGATTTCGGGTGGACAACCGGTCATAAAACTTGTCAAATGTTTATGGAGATTTCTTATGCTCCATAACCGAACCCATTCTAGTGGGATAAGGCTTGGATAATGATAGGTCATGTTATCTGTTAATATTGTTTGTTTTCGTTCTTTTTGCATCATTGCATTGTCTTAATAAGTTCATGATTGGTTCTTTTTATTTATGTGGTGCCCAAGAAAGAAACTAAAAGTTTTCGATTCGAGAGATGAACTGCTGCTTTCTTTTGAAAGTCATGCAAATTGAACTCCCTTCTAGAGTCTTATATTGTTTACCTCATGTAGATGTTTCTAAAAATGTAGTGCTCCCTGTGTGAAACATTGATTTTCAACGGCCCCACCTTTTCTTTATCTTAATTGTCTTGTATGATAGATAATAAAATTTCTTTCCACATCCCTTCTTGCCTTCCTATCTATTTCTGACCTCTTTAATACTAATTTTTGTTCAAGGTAGCAATTTTCATAGTTTTAGTAAAATTAATTGTTTATCATGTTCTATAATCCAGTGCAAGCCCAAGCCCAAGTAGCCAGCCTCCGCTTCAGCAGTTACTTCTACCTGCACCACCAGTATCTAATGGCTCATCAGCTTCTTCAGCAAAAGCTGATCCGCATATGGATCTTCTCAGCGGGGAAA
Organism: Iris pallida; assembly: GCA_029216955.1. Taxonomy (NCBI): domain Eukaryota; kingdom Viridiplantae; phylum Streptophyta; class Magnoliopsida; order Asparagales; family Iridaceae; genus Iris; species Iris pallida. The sequence continues at coordinate 8,735,879 of JANAVB010041017.1, forward strand.
ATTACGGTACATCTGCAGCTGAGAATCCACTGGCCCTTGTTCCTGTCAGCCAGCCTCTTGCAGTATCTGCATCTGATCAGAACATCTTGGCACTTGCTGATATGTTTCCTCAAAGCAACAACAACAGTAACACTCATGTCGATCCTTTCAGTTCCAATTCAGCATACCCAGCACCACAAACATTTCCTTCTGCATCTCAGCTTCAGCAACCACCGCAGGCTGCCAGTTATCCCAATGGAGGAATCTCAACCTCTGGATCACCACAATTTGTGCAGGCAGCCTATGCTCAAGGAGCTCAAGTGAACCACACAAATCCAGAATGGAATGGACAACCACAAGCACTTGATTATGGTAACTTTCTTTATCTTTTAGTCGCCAACTATTACACCACTTATGGAGTTCAAACTTCAATATGCAGTTTGATTAATTAAGTGGTTTTCCTGAAAGCACCATTTCAGAAAGGGTCTGAAATGGGTGGAATGAACAGTACAAATTCTTAAAATCATGCAACTGGCATTTTCCACTTAATGCAATATTTCAATTTTGTGGTGCCGTCTTCCTATTGATCTAGCTTTTCCTTTATCTAAGCCCCAAGTATTGGCAACCAAAGAATGCCAGTCTTTTCCCAAACCTTTGAGATGGGTAACATCAATCCTTTTTGTTCTAAAAACTCTCTTAATAGAGAGGGATCAGAATGCCATGCTTCTTGTCGACATACAAATTAACTCAACGTCTGAAGCCCCTTGTGTGGCACTGGCAGTGAAAATATTAAGCACAGCACAAGAAAGTTTTTCAGAACTTGAATCCTAATAAAAAATCACCAAGAAAACCTTTTTAAGTTCTCAAACATGAAAACTGTAATATAGATATAAATTGAGGAAAAAAGTACATCAATTTGTTTTGAAAAATAGAATTACATCAAATTGAAGCTTATGTGCATCATGCAGGACGGAAGTTATTCTAGTCTTACTCTCTAGTCTCTCTTGCACCTCTTCAAAGTCTTCCAATTTACTGGAATCTTGGGTGCTACATTAGGTTCTTATACTTAGAGTTGACTTAAACAAAAAGCATTGTAGCAGTTGATTTTTTATTTGCACTAACAGATGCCAATGGTCAAGGCGGAGCCCTTCCTCCGCCACCCTGGGAAGCTCAAACAGCGGAGAATGGCCACTTGGCAACCCCACAGCTCCAGCAAATGCAAACTGGTCAGATGGGTGGAATGCAACCCCAAATTATGCAGAGTGGCCAGTTGGGCGGAATGCAACCCCAGCTCATGCAAAATGGCCAGTTTGGAGGTATGCAACCCCAACCCATGCAAAATGGCCAGTTTGGAGGTATGCAACCCCAACCCATGCAGAGCAACCATTACATGGGTATGAACCCATCTCCAATGCAGAACCAGGTAGGTGGCATGTATCCTCAGCTGATGCAGGGCGGCCAGTTTGCAGGAACTATGCCTCAACAAGCCGTGTATGCTGGCCAGATGATGGCCTATGGATATGGACAGCAATCAGAAGCTCAGTTTTATGACCAGAGGAGACATTCGTATCCATATGGAAGCCCAAATGAGCTATCTCAAAGAATGAATGGCCTGTCAATGCAAGACAACAGTGCATATACAAGCCCCTCCTATGTACATGTGCCCAGTTCGTCGTCGTACCTGCAGCAGTCCAACAGGCCATCGAAGCCAGAAGATAAGTTGTTTGGTGATCTTGTCAGCATGGCAAAGTCGAAGCCCGTGAAACCTGGAGTTAAATAAAGTTTGAAGCTTGTAAAGACAGTGACCTGGTCGATTGTTGTCTTATTTTAACGTTTCTTTTTTGGCTTGCTATGCTTAAGCTAGCTCTTTGCGAGATACATATATTCTTCTCATTCTGCTTCCTTTTCTGTATATTTTCTCTGTTCATTGTGTATATTTCAACTAGTGAGGTCTAGAAAGAAGCAATTAGGAAGATCTCAGGATACTACATGGTTTACTTTTTTGCTTGTATTTGAACGTCGAGAGGATATTGATTTTCTCATTATTAGGAGAATTTCATTGTTGCTTTGTTGTTATCCGTCGTCTTGTAATAAATTACATCTACTGTTTCTGATGTTTATTCATAAATGAGAGTTTTATTGGTGCTGAATTGTTCTTGTGAAGAAATGAACAATAGATGTGTCGTGATGTATTTGATTCTTAGTGGAGTCTTATTTGGCCATTGGGAATGTTTTTTCACTTAAAAGCTTCCAATTATAATCCTAAGGAAATTGAACGACTCTGCTGTCTTAATGTAGGGTAAGTGGTTTTTTGTTAGGAAAGGTTACACACACACACACACACACACACACACACACACACACACAGAGAGAGAGAGAGAGAGAGAGAGAGAGAGAGAGAGAGAGAGAGAGAGAGAGTGTGTGATAGTGGCTATCACATCTTTTAAAAAAATTGTCATTTTTAGATACCTAAAATATCCTTGAAAAACAACATAATTTCAAACGCCCAAACTCTTATTCCCTCTTTATCACATGCAAGTTCCTCTTGAAACCTCTTTACAGAATGATGGTAGTGCTAGAATTATCTTTACAGAATGATGGCAGTGCCAGAATTCTGACAGTCTTGACTATTGTTAGGATTACCAGAATTCTCGCAGTCCTTCGTCGTTTCCAACTCGACTGTCACGATTTCTAAAGTTTCCAAATTCCTACAATGAGCTTCGAAACCACCAATGACTATCTTTGAAAGAGGAAGATGTTGCAACCTGATCCAGTCTCTCTTGGTATGTGTGTGTGTTACTCGTGTTTGAGGGCGTGTGTTCGCACCTGTGTGCTTTTTCAAGTTGTTCGTGTTTTAGGGTGCGTCCTCTTTTGCTAATCATCTTCACAAGGCATCAGACTAAAAGAGAGAATGCACACCCATGTTGCAAGAGAATGCACACCCATGGGATATACGGTACAGAAATGATACGGATAAGAACATCATTTTCTCGTGTCTGTGCAACATAGATGCACACATATACAACAGTCTAGACAGTCTTCCCAGCTCACTAGACTTTTCGATCCTACCCTAATATCATACAACTCATCACACGCAAGAAGAAAGATACAGTTAAAGATTTTCTTCCACAGGTTCAAGGCCATAGCAAGGAAAGGAGCGTTGCGGTGGATGTTCTATGGATGATCAGTGAAACAAACGGCTACAGAGGAGGTTAAAGCAGTTCGACCCAGTTTCTGAATCCTAGTTGTATTTCCCAGGCATAATAAGGAATCTTGAAAGGATAATAGTAGAGTTCCAAACAATCTTGAAGGGATATGACTCATACCTGGTTGAAACTAAGTTTTCACAGTCTATAACCAGTAACCTTCTCACTTGAAAACAGAAGAGGAAGAAATCTCTCTTATTATGTGTATTTGCACGAAGCTGAAGTCGATAACCTTTTCTTAAGCTTGCTCCAATTACTAGGCATCAAGAGCATGACGTATCTACCTAGCGATACTAAATTAAAAATAATAACTAAAGCGAAACCATGGATACGTGATCATGAACACATATTCGAATGGAAGATTGTGTCCAACAAGTATAGGTTTGGAAAGGAAAAGAGGAGACAATTACCTTTGTGATCAGCTGATGAGTGTTGCTTTTTCCAAGAGGCATGACTCATAACCAAGTTCCTTCTCTTCTTGATTCACGATCTTCTGAAATGGGGATATGCCAATGACCTTTCTCTGATTCCTGAAATTTCATGAGTTTGCTTCTGAGACAGAATACCACTCCCCAGAATAAATAATAAACAGTAAGTTACATGCACTTGTTACTCTCTTTTTTGACTGTAAGCGATTAATATTTGTAAGTTAACAATAGTCGATATATTCCTTTCTTTTGCTGTGTGCAGAATTTCCTCGTTCATTCGCTAAAACTGGATGTCTTTGCATCACTACTGATTCTCATCTAGGATATTTCCATCTGCCACTTCAAGTGTGTGCTGTATGTGAACCTATGTTGGAAGGACACACCAAAATGGTGTCCGTATGCGTATCATGTCCGTACCCGTGCTGTGTTCGTGCAACATAGGTAACATCTTTTGTACCTATTTGAAAATGTCCGTATCAAATATATGGGCCCGCAGACTGTTCCACCATTTTAGTGCCAATTCCAGACAAGGGAATGTGTAATGGAAGTAACTTACATGTATGTGCAACTTTGATGTGCCTCCATGATACACTATATGTTCATGATGTTTAGTAGTCAATGTTATGGAGCAATTCAACCATACAAATGAGTCAAGTAATCATATGAGAAGTTCAATATATTTCAAACTGGCTTAGCCTACTACTCGATCAACCTTCTAAATTTGCAATCTAGACATTCATAAAATCATAATTTCATATTTCAACTCAATTCCAACAACTTATTAATCCTAAGGTTGTGTTTGGTTAGGCAAAAAAACAACAACATAGGTTATCTGCAAACCCAAAGTTCCAATCAATATAGTTAGGCCCTTCACGTGAACCTCGCTCAATTTCTGACACAAACAGCATAAATGGATAAAATTATGATAGAAAAAAGAGTTTTGTTTCATGAGAAGTTGATCGTATTACTAACTTGTGATGCAGTAGTCAGATTTAAAATAGTTTCTCTTAGTAATTTCATTAAATACAAATTACTAGTCTTCTAAAAATCTTCAAGTTGTTTCTTACAAATTTGTTTATGCTACAGGAGTATCTAGTCAAGGATGCTTATAACCATCTTCACATAGTAAATGAACATGTTTACAAATAGTAATAAGGAAGATTGTTTTAGTTGTCCTAGATACCCAATGTTATCATGGACCCAACCCTTCTCCGCCACCCCCAACGCACTTTTAACCCTTATTTCCATACCAATTAGAACCCAACCTGGATCTAGAAAACATAAACCCTCTCTTCTACCATCATCGCTCAAAATTTCTGAGTTTTATCTGCTCCAATTATCCGACCAGCTAGCCTAACCCTGTTGGTAAACCAATCGGCTTGCCTCTCTATGTACTCTCTGCTAATTGTGATCGTGAAAATCTATGTTCTTGCAGTTAACTACCCTTTGTTTGTTGATCCTTAAATCAATCGTAAACCTTGAGATAATTTTGTCCTCCCACCATTCTCCCCCCTACCCATAATGCGTGCAGATGTGTCTTGTTGATGCAAAGAAGAAGTTTACAGCAATCGTAAGTCACAACCTATTGCAACTGGGTACCTTATGGTTTCCATGGAACTTTGTACATAAATGATTATGTACCTAAACGAAATGTATTGGTACATGGTTTCCATGTTCCACCAATACCATTGTGCTAATTCCATGAACTATTATATGTACAAGTAACTACGATGTGTCTCCATTATAGCATCGTGTTCAAGATGGTTAGTAGTTAATGTTCAAGCATACAGATGAATCGAGTAATATTCATACTAGAACTTCGATTCCTCTCTCAAACTTGTTTAGCCTACTACTCAATCAAATCTCTAAATTTTCTGTAACATTCATATATTATTTTAGATTTCAACTTAATTCCAACACATCTTCATCTTAATGCTGTATATGGTTTGATGGAAAGAAACATAGGTTATCCCTGAATCCAAAGTTCTAATCAGTATGGTTTCTTGCTCAATTTCTGATACAACATGCAATGGAGAGGATCACCATAGATGATCAGAGAATGAATTAAGTTAGTGAACAAAGTAGGGTTTTTATAACCACTAAAACTGAATTTATATCGAGAAGGAACAAAATCTAATATACAAGTCCCAAATGCCAATTGCTAAGGAGCGATGTCAGCTATACAATGATGTACTGTTGAATGTAATATATTTGCTTGAATTTATTATGTATTTGCAATTTCAAATGCACTAGTAAACTGGGAAAAAAAAAGAGGGTGGGTGGGTGGGGACAAATACCTCATTTTCAGAAATCCATAAAATGTGTCAACCAATCTTGATTAACAAAATATTTGGTTTCAGAGGAGAACAAGCAGTTCCCTCCAACCACCAACTAAGATCCTCTTTTAAAACATGTGTTTTGGCACTAGCAAGAGCAACTACTATCCTAAGAAATTTCGAACAGAACAACAACTATTGTCGATGGATCTGTCTTGGAGAGTCACTGGTGACAAGTAGAGTTGGACAGAAATTTGCTTCACATATTGACAGTGGCACTCTCTTGTTATCATCAGAGGTCAGCCATATAATTCCTATGAGTTAACGACACTTAAGATCATGATAATCATACCAGGAGTTACAATCTCATGTTTGATGTCAGCAAATCTGGCAAATGTAGTTGGCTCTTTCGAATTAGTACCGACTTTCGAGACAGATTAGTTGGCAGTCTTCGGACCAGTATAACTTAGTTTAAAATACACATGATCTTAAGTGACCCTAATCTTTAATATAAATAACACCGTCATATATAGGATGTAGTGAAGACATATTTAACTTAAGTGGGATGAAATTTGGACACAATGCTGATCGATAACTTGATATTGTTAAATGCTACCAACAAATTTTGAAGGATTCTTATTTGAGCTTGTTTAGTTCGTGAGAGTTTTAGGTGTATATTGACTCAAACAGAGATGGATATGGCATCTATCCACTTTGTTTAAAATACACATGATCTTAAGTGACACTAATCTAATATAAATTGCATCTATGGCTTTGCTAATAGCATCTATTGGCTTTGTTAATAGCATCTATTGTATTTGTATGTATATAGTCAAAACTGCAATATTAGTCAAAACTGCAATATTGTATTTGTATGTATTTGTATGTATATAGTCAAAACTGCAAAAAAAAAAAAAAAAAAAAAAAAAAAAAAAAAAAAAAAATATATAGTCAAAACTGCAATATTATAAATGAGTGAGGTTTGGTTCTTAGAACATTGAAGTCCTCTTTCCTTCGACTAATTAATTTTAATCCTCCAAAATGGCATCTATTGGCTTTGCTAATAGCCTCACCTGTGCCCTTCAGAAGCCTACACCAACACCTACAACACCTTTCCACAGTCTCAATTCCTTCATATCTTCTACTTTCAAGGTGACCTCTACCTTTTAGAAGTTAATCAAGTTTCTGAAGACATGCAATGTATTACTCTCTACATTCTGTTTTTTATATATATATAATTTTTTTTTCCCAGAAGCCTTTTCTTCGAGATTTGAGACAAGTCCTTGAGGGAAGTCAAGTTTCAGAGTCGCTAAAGATTGCATCCCGCAGCATATTGGACTCAGTTGCAGACGCTGTGTTTAAGTTTATTGATCAACCAGCAAGCGATCCAGCCCTTAGCTTTGTACAAGTAATCCACATCTTTACCAACAATAATTAACTTTATCTCTGGCAACTGTCTTTGTTAACTTACAAGGAGTCATTGCAGGGCAATTTCGCCCCTGTCGATGAGATCGGAGAACAAGTTTCTGTTTTTTTTTACCGAAGGAGAACTGGCAGAGGACTTTCCTGAAGGTGTCTACATAAGAAATGGTCAGTAATTTAACTAGTAATGCTATGGCTACACAGTCATAGGATTGAGTATATAATATAGCCACAACATTATTATTTAACAACACATAAACCTGAAATTAATAACTTCATTTATTGTTTTTTACGCTAAAAATGCAGGTCCAAATCCATATTTTCCAGGCAAGATAACTGCTCACAGCCCACTAGGCGAAGTGCACTTCAATTGGTTTCAAGGAGACGGGATGGTTCATGCAACATACTTCAACAAGGATTCAGAGGGGAGGTGGTGTGTGAAGTACAAGAACAGATACATAGAAGCCGAAACCTTCTTAATGGAGAAGGAGAAGGAGAAGAATAGAACCTTATTCCTTCCTTCGGTAGAGGGCCAACCACCAGCAGTCATGGCTGCTATCATTCTGAATATGGCAAGGATATATATATTACATAACATTGCACCTACATATATATATCCATAGTGATTACTGCTGACTGACTGCTACGATGATTTTATGTTAATGACAGTTGAGGCTGGGAAAATCAAGCAAAGACTCCAACAACACGAGTGTGTTTGAGCATGCAGGAAGAGTATTTACAGTTACCGAGAATCATCTACCATACGAGATTGACATATTGAATTTAGAGACGAAAAGTTCTTGGGATGTCGATGGTGCTTGGTGTCGCCCTTTTACTAGCCATCCAAAGGTTTTACTTAATACTGGTGCCACAAATTTCAATATGTTATTACCTACGCGACCAATATTTCTTATGTCAATGCATATTATCATGCCTCTTGACAGAGAGCACCTGGTTCAGGAGAGCTAGTTGTTATGGGTGTCGATGTCAACAAGCCATACTATGTTCTTGGAGTAATCTCAGGTAAATATGTTATTATTGATTTAGGTACAGGTAACCGTATTTCCAGTGAGGTAGGGTCAAATTGTTACTTACTCACACATCATTGTATCTCTGGAAGCTGATGGGAAGAAGATGGTTCACAAGGCTGATCTAAAGTTTAAGACCGGCACTTTGGTTCATGAACTTTGCATAACAGAAAAGTAAGATATTCTCACTATGGGAATTTATCACCATAAAGAGCCAAGATATTCTTAATTACTGTGATATTAATTAGGGAATTATTCATGTCACTTTTTTCTGACATTATTATGGTGTTCTGCATACAGCTACAATGTTATCATGGACTACCCACTAAGATTTGGTATGGAAAGGCTATTTTGCGATAAATCGTGAGTAGACTCCTTAAAGTAGTGTTAATATTTTTTTTTTTTTTCCTTTTTGTGCTTCGTTATTTAGGTAACTCGTGTAGTATTCATATACTGTAAAGAGGTCATTCAAGTTCTAAAAATTATATGAATTACAGATTTATTGGTTATGATAAAGAGGTCATTCAAGTTCTAAAAATTATATGAATTACAGATTTATTGGTTATGACCCAAATGGCCTGTCCAAAATTGGAGTTATGCCACGTTACGGAGATGCTGATTCAGTTACCTGGTTTAATGTGAAGAATAACTGTAGTTTACACATCTTTAACACCTTTGAGGATGGAGATGAGGTAAATGGTTACTTCAATTTTGGTAAAATAAGAAATAAGGATGGTACCTTAAACCATCTATTATGCTTATAAGGCTAATAACATACACGAAAACCTAAAGATAATTTTATTTTCGTACTAGGTGATTATTAGAGGGTGTCGAACATCTGGGTCAATACTGCCCGGGCCAGACCACATGGTTGGTGACAGATCCAACTGGTTCAAACGAGCATATACAAAGCCACCTTCAGAGGATTCAGAAGGTTTTGATTCAGACATTGATGGAGTTCTCTTTTCTCGTCCTTATGAATGGAGATTGAACATGAAAACTGGTGGTGTTAAAGAAGGATATCTCACAAGTCCTGACATTGCTATGGATTTTCCAACAATCAGTAACAATACTAAAGGAAAGAAGAACAAGTATGCGTATGCTCAAGTGGTGGATTCAGAACGGAGTGCTGATATGGGTATATATATACTATGCAATAAACATCAATATATTTCCTATGTACCTATGGGTTTATCAGTTACTATGAAATGCTATCAGAAGTTGACTACCTAGGAAATACTTTTATTGTTATTCTCTAGTTTGAATTTTAGTAACTTGACCTATTTACATTGTTTAATTCTCGTGAACTTGGATTACAAATTCGAAATCTCAACTCCCATATAAATAGGTTAAATCAAGTTCCAGGAAGTGAAAATCTTTAAAGTTTGCCACAGAAGTTTGTTTATTAACTAACATAGAACAAGTGATTTATCTGTTAGAATGAAGGGCACTTACGCTTAATAGACTAGTTATAGTAAGCACAATAACAATAATAGTGGATGCAGGTGTGCCGATTTTTAACATGTTCGCAAAGCTGTCATTTGATGAGAAAGAAAAGGTGAGCAACATCTGAATAATCAAACTATCACAAATTTTCATTCTTTTCAATCTAACTCTCTTTTTTTCTGTCTGAAATGGACTGCCACTACCAGGAAAATGAACCGATCATTAAAGTTGAGTACCATGTTCTGGAACATAATCAATTTTGTTCTGGACTTCAGTTTGTTGAGAAGCCAGGAAGCACAGAAGAAGATCAAGGATGGTTGTTGTGCTATGTTCATGATGAGACTGCGAATGTGTCCCATGTAAACCATTCTCTCCAATTTCTTGAGACAGATACTATTGATTGCCACATACTCAGTTAATTCTATACTTATCATTAATGATATACTTATCTTGTTCAATATTATATTACGCAGGTGCGCATTGTTGATGCAAACAAGTTTACAGAGGGGCCAGAGGCAATCATAACCCTACCGCAAAGGGTACCTTATGGTTTCCATGGAACTTTTGTATATAAATGAGACTATACTTTGAGTCACAGTTCCATGTTCCACCATTTTAGTGCCAATTCCAGGCAAGAGATTTGTAATGGAAGTATATATATATATATATATATATATATATATATATATATATATATATATATATATATATATATATATATATATAGTAGTCAATGTTATGGAGCAATTCAAGCATGAGTCGAGTAATTATATGAGAAGTTCAATATATTTCAAACTGGCTTAGCCTACTACTCAATCAAACTTCTAAATTTGCAATCTTGACATTCATAAAATCATAATTTTATATTTCAACTAAATTCCAACAACATATTAATCTTAAGATTGTGTTTGGTTTGGCAGAAAAAACAACATAGGTTATCTGCAAACCCAAAGTTCCAATCAATATAGTTTACGCCCTTCGTGTGAACCTTGGGATAGTTTTGTCCCTCCACCATTCTCCCCCCTACCCATGCGTGTGTTCGAATTTAGTGACTTTTTCTTCTTTTGAAATCTGCAACCAAAATAAAAATAATAAATTGTTACCGGCCTCCGGGGAAGTCGCACACGTAGCACTGCACTAAGAGTTAATTTGGGTCTATGTGCAGACTTTATCCGAACGCTCTTAGTGGTAAAATTTTCGCTCCACCGGAATCTCCTTGCCGCACACGACGTAGAGAGAATGACCCACGACTTAGCTCTGCCCAGAGCAACAACGAAGAACAGACGCGTTTCGCGGGAATATGAAGTTTTGAGAGAGTTTTCTGTAACATTCATATATTATTTTAGATTTCAACTTAATTCCAACACATCTTCATCTTAATGCTTTGTATGGTTTGGTTGGAAAAAAACATAGGTTATCCCTAAATCCAAAGTTCTAATCAGTATGGTTTCTTGCTCAATTTCTGATACAGCATGCAATGGAGAGGATCACAATAGATGATCAGAGAACGAATTAAGTTAGTGAACAAAGTAGGGTTTTCATAACCACTAAAAATAAATTAATCTCGAGAAGAAACAAAATCAAATATACAAGTCCCAAATGCCAATTACTTACTAATGTAATATATTTGCTTGAATTTATTATGTATTTGCAATTTCAAATGCACTAGTAAACCGGAAAAGATATAGATGGGGACAAATACCTCATTTTCAGAAATCCATAAAATGTGCCAACCCATCTTGATTAACAAAATATTTGGTCTCAGAGGAGAACAAGCAGTTCCCTCCAGCCACCAACTAAGATCCACTTGTAGGTCATGTGTTTTGGCACTAGCAAGAGTAACTATTATCCTAAGAAATTTCGAACCGAACAACAATTATTGTCATTTGCTGACAGAACAACAACTATTGTCTATGGATCTGTCTCGCAGAGTCACTGGTGACAATTAGAGTTGGACAGAAATTTGCTTCACATATTGACAATGAAGCTCTCTTGTTATCATCAGAGGTCAGCCATAGAATTCCCATGGGTTAACAACACTTAAGATCATGATAATCTTAACAGGAGTTACAATCTCATGCTCGATGTCAGCAAATCTGGCAAATGTAGTCGGCTCTTTCAAATTAGTACCGAGACAGATTAGTTGGCAGTCTTTGGACGAGTATAACTTAGTTTAAATTACACATTATCTTAAGTGACTCTAATCTTTAATATATATAACACCACCATAGGATGTAGTGAAGACATATTTAACTTAAGTGGGATGAAAATTGGACAGACGCTGATCGATAACTTAATATTGTTAAATGCTACCAACTAATTTTGAAGGCTTATCTTGACGTTTAGTAGTCAATGTTATGGAGCAATTCAAGCATACAAATGAGTCAAGTAATTAATCATATGAGAAGGTCAATATATTTCAAATTGGCTTAGCTTACTACTCAATCAAACTTCTAAATTTGCAATCTAGACATTTATAAAATCATAATTTTATATTTCAACTCAATTCCAACATATTAATCTTAAGGTTTTGTTTGTTTTCCAAAAAAAAACATAGGTTATCTGCAAAACCCAAAATTCCAATCAATATATTTATGCCCTTTGCGTGAACCTCAGCTCAATTTCCTATACAACAAGCATAAATGGAGAAAATTATGATAGAAGAAATAGTTTTGTTTCATGAGAAGTTGATGGAATTGCTGCCTTAGTAATTTCATTAAATACAAATTACGAGTCTTCTAATTGTTTCTTACAAATTTGTTTATGCTACAGGAGTATCTCCTCAAGGACACTTATAACCATGTTCACAGAGTAAATGAAGATTGTTTTAGTTGCCCTAGATACACAATATTATCATGGATCCAACGCATTTTAACCCTTATTTACGTACCAGTTGTTTCACCTTCCTCAAGATCCAATAGAACGCAACCCCTCTTGATCTAGAAAACATACACCCTCTTTTCTACACGTTTTCTTCCCAAACCCAACCCCTCTTATCGTGCCCAGCCAATTATGGATTGTATGGTGATATTTTACCATCATTGCTCAAATTTCCTGATTTTTATCTGTTCCAACTATCCGATCAACTAGCCTAACCCTGTCGGTACGTAAACCAATCGGCTTGCCTCTCTATGTACTCTGCTAATTGTGATCTTGAACATCTATGTTCTTGCAGTTAACTACCCTTTGTTAGTGATCCTTAAATCAATCGTAAACCTTGGGATAATTTTGTCCCCTCACCCTTCTGCCCCCTACCCATGCAGGTGCATGTTGTTGATGCAAAGAAGAAGTTTACAGAGGAGCCAATGGCAATCATAATCCTACCACAACTGGGTACCTTGTGGTTTCCATGGAACTTTGTACATAAATGAGTATATACCTAAAAGAAATGTATTGGTGCATGGTTTCCATGTTCCACCATTGTGCTAATTCCCGAAACTATTATATGCACAAGTAACTATGATGATCGTGTTCAAGATGTTTAGTAGTTAACGTTAATTCAAGCATACAGATGAATCAATCATACTAGAAGTTCGATTTCTATCTCAAGCTCGTTTAGCCTACTACTCGATCAAATATCTAAATTTTCAGTAAACATTCATATATTATTTTAGATTTCAACTTAATTCCAGCACATCTTCGTCTTAATGCTGCGTATGGTTTGGTTGGAAAAAAACATAGGTTATCCATGAATCCAAAGTTCTAATCAGTATGGTTTCTTGCTCAATTTCTGATACGACATGCAATGGAGAGGATCACAAAATATGATCAGAGAACGAATTAAGTTAGTGAAAAAAGTAGGGTTTTTATAATCACTAAAATTGAATTTATGTCGAGAAGGAACAAAATCTAATATACAAGTCCCAAATGCCAATTACTTACTAAGGAGAGATGTCAGCTATGTGATGATGTACTGTTGAATGTAATATATTTGCTTGAATGTATTATGTATTTGCGATTTCAAATGCAATAGTAAACTGGAAAAAGAGAGAGGGGGACAAATACCTCATTTTTCAGAAATCCATAAAATGTGCCAACCAATATTGATTAACAAAATATTTGGTCTCAGGGGAGAACAAGCAGTTCCCTCCAACCACCAACTAATATCCACTTGTAGGTCATGTGTTTTGGCACTAGCAAGAGCAACTATTATCCTAAGAAATTTCGAACAGAACAACAACTATTGTCATTTGCTTGACAGAACAACAACTATTGTCTATGGATAGTAGAGTTGGACATAAATTTGACATATTGACAGTGAAGACATATTTAACTTTAAGTGGGATGAACTTTGGACAGAACGCTGATCGATAACTTGATATTGTTAGATGCTACCAACAAATTTTAAGGGCTTCTTATTTGAGCTTGTTTAGCTCGTGAGAGTTTTAGGTGTACATTGACTCAAACAGAGATGTTGATGGCATCTATCCACTTTGTTTAAAATAGGTACACATGATCTTAAGGGTCTGCTTGGTAACGGTATTTTTACCTGTTTTGGAGTGTTTTTGAACCGACCGTTTATGAAAACCTAAAACCCCACAAAACCGGTGTAATGTAATTTTGGGTGGCTTTATAAACACCCCAAATCGGTGGATTTTGAGGGGGTTTATTATTTTATTCCATTTATATCCTCACAAAAATATATAATTATAACTACTAATACCTTTCCATATTTAATTTTATTCGTGTAAAAAAACTTTCAGAATCGCTCGTTAATGAATTACCAAGCATGGATTAGACTGGTTTAAAAGCATGGATTAGACTGGTTTAAAAACAGCTACTTAAAAACCACCCAAAACCGGATTACTCATAACCGCTCATAACCGGTACTCTAAAAACACCTCATAACCACTATCCTACAATTGCCAAGCAGACACTAAGTGGCACTAATCTAATATAAATTGCATCTATTGGCTTTGTTAATAGCATCTATTGTATTTGTGTGTATATAGTCAAAACTGCAATATTATAAATGGGTAAGGTTTGGTTCTTAGAACATCAAAATCCTCTTTCCTTGGACTAATTAATTTTACTCCTCCAAAATGGCATCTATTGGCATTGCCAATAGCCTCACCTGTGCCCTTCAGATACCTACACCAACACCTACACCACCTCCCCACAGTCCCAATTCCTTCATATCCACTGTGATCCCTACAGTAGATATCTCCCCCTTTCTCCACAACGGAGACGAGGCCGCGAGAAAGGAGGCCGCAGATATCATCGGCCGCGCCTCCCGGACCTCCGGCTTCTTTCGCATCGTAAACCACGGGCTACCCGTCGAGCTGATGAAGGAGTCCATTGAGGCATCCAGGACATTTTTCGACCTGCCTGGCGAAAAGGGAGGGCTCGGGCCGAAGGTTATCAAAGGCTACCCTCTTCCGCTGGGGTACTCGAGGCCGCCGGACTCGCCGGACCGCAACGAGTACCTGGTGATGCTGTCCCCGGAGCTGGGGGTCAATGTGTACCCAAATGATCCTCCTGGTTTCAGGTATAACACTCAACAATGTGAAGACATCTTATAAATGCACAAGTTATGTGTTTTCTCTTAGATAAGATGCATAAGTTATGTTGAAATAATACATCTTATAAATGCACAAGACATCTTTGCCGAATTGATCGGAAAAAAGACCTCCAATGTCGGTATTGGTTAGTATCGGGTATCGGTCGGTATCGAATCAGGACATGCCGAACTATATAGGAATCCGCCGTATCGAATCGGTATCGCCTGATACTGCAAACCATGATAAAAAAATCATATGATACACAAGTTATCCATTTGACACTAGACCAACAAAGGAGATGTTCTTTGTAAAAGTTACTGATGAGAGTTTTTTTTCCGATAAGATGCATTACTTATGTTGAAATAATATAAATATGTAACCCCCACTCCTACCTCGACTCTAGACTTTTGACATGCTTTCATAGCAAGTTACTCTTAAACTAAATACTAACTTTTTAAAGCATGGTAAGATAAAAATGAAGGTTGGCAGTACCGGTATCGGAATCTGTATCGGACCATTCCTATAAGTATCAGGATCGACGGTATCGGCAATTTCGGATCGGAGTATCGGAATTTTTTGGTATCGGAAAGCAAATAATTATTAACATTTTAGAAAAAAATATTTTATACATTTAGGCAAATTTTTAATAATTTCTTATGTTGTTTCTTAATAGTTTCGAAATCAATTGAAATAGTAGTCACCCTTATGGATAGGTTTACATGTGATAGATATATTTTTCTTATCTTACATGCTTTTACAATCCTACTATGCTTTTACATCCTTGCGGATTTGTCTTTTTCATTCAATTTTCTTTATCGAATTGATCAGAAAAGAGACCCCCAGATATGGCCGATACTGCAAACTATGATAAAAATCATATGATACACAAGTTATCCATTTGAATCTAGACCAAGAAAGGAGACATGTTCTTCGTAAAAGTTACTGATTTTTTTTTCTTTTTCTCTCGCGAATTTTTCAATCCAAGATCTCTCCTAGAGGAATGCTTCGCTAATTTGACAACGATAGAGCTCGTAGTCGAGGACATTCTAAATGACTGCCTGGGCCTCCCTCCGAACTTCCTCAAGGAGTACGGCAGGAAACATGGCCGCAACGACGTACTGGTGGCCTTGAGGTATCTTCCTCCTGAGGGCGCGACGGACACCGAGAGAGTTGCGTTGTCCGAGCATCAAGACGCCAACTACCTCACATTCCTCTTCCAGGACGACGTGGGAGGGCTCGAGGCTCTCGTGGACGGAGAATGGATTCCGGTCGATCCAGTCGAGGGGAGCATCATAGTCAATATTGCCGATGTTCTCCAGGTAAATATTCAAACAATAATGTTATGGGGACACTTTTCTTGACACACTCCATAGCCATACTGATGTGGCAGTGAATTATTGGATATCAATTATTACCTTTCTTTTAAGACTTTTCTTGACGTCCAATAATGTTCTCGGCACCAGTGTGTAGAATCTTGCCTCTTCTTAAAAGTTTCCACATCTGGTACTAATAATAAAGATGACAAAATATTAGACAAAGAGAACCATCTGATCTCAATCTCATATCTTACAAAGTTGACTCTTCATATTAAGAAAGATAACATTAACATAAGATTTTTCAACCTCCATATAGCCTCTAAATATATTAACACCATAAAATTATCATGGTTATTAGGCCACTATAATTGAGAATTACAATCTCTAACAAGATTTTGAATTTTTTGGCCTAGCTTGCTATGGAAGTGAACCATGAACACTTGCATAGGAAAAATTACATATGTTTAAGTTATATAAAAACTATACTCCTGGTCACTGAAATGTTTGCAAAACTTAAATTTTAGTCACTTTTTTTATATATATTTTTGATCGCTGAGTGACTGAGTGACTAAAACTTAAGTTTTGCAAACATTCAGTGACCGAAAGTATAATTTTTTTCATTTCTTCTTATGTGTATGTAGGTCATGACCAATGACATATTCAAAAGCGCAACGCATAGAGTGATGAGGAAAGGGAAGCATAGGCACTCCGTTGCGTTCTTCGGCAATGTTGCAGGAGAGAGATGGGTCGAACCTCTCCCCCAATTCACCGGTATGATAGGGGTGGAGCCGCGGTACAAGGGTTTTGTGTACAAGGACTATCAGCAGATGAGGGTTCACAACAAGAGCCACCCACCTTCTAAACCTGAAGACATTGTTCACATCTCTCACTTTGCACTGCAATCCTAGCTCCGAGAAATTATTGTATGGGCTGGGCGTAGTGCACCCGACTCATCCACAACCGTTGGATTGTCTAGGGATGTGTGCAGGCACTGCACATCCCCGTGATAATCCAACGGTTGGCATGAGAAGGATACATTGCGTCCGACACATCCAATAATTTTTTCCTAGCTCCATGAGATGGATACTCTTTATAGTCCAAGTGGCTGAGTTTGGAGATATAATTACCCGGCTGGTTGTCCCAGACGGAGTTTGAATCCCCTCGAGTGGGAGTAGTAGTAAAAATAAAAAAAATTCGAAGAAGGTAAATGTTATTGATTAGTCTAAAATTACAAACTATAATTCCACCCAGATTATAGAAACTATTCAACTACGGTCCAGCATATCTATATCAGTGTCACGCCCCAGAACCAGAATACTGGAGAGCGGGGGAATGACTCAGCCAGCTACGTATTACGGGTAGATGAATACCGTATAATACGATCAATGCTGTCTAACCAGACGAGGGGGTGCATACTACATGAAAGTCTTACTATGGTCACTTCACATCTATTGCCTCAATCATTCAAACAAAAAACAGAAATAGAGAACATGTGAGATAAAGCAGTAAGGCGTCCCAAACGCTCAGTCAAAATGTTCTTGATATCTGGCTTTACAAAACACAACCAGATGATATAGTAAGTGTACACAATTGTTATCAGCTGCAGCCTGACTTAGTTACAATTATGCAAAAGTAGGTACAAGACAATCCGACTAACATGTCGGTGCCAAACGGCAAAGTATAAAGTATTTAACAAAACGAGCGGGGAAGTAAGAAACCCACTCGAGCCCTCCTGCGATCATCCCTCTAGTGTTGACCATCGTGGAGGTAGAAGTAAGCTGGATCCTCGGGGACTGGCTCTAAATCTGGCCATGCAAAACCAGAGAGGTTAGACCTCTAATAGCAAGTACCGCAAGAAAGCACGATATGAGGGATTAAAACCAGTAATGAGAAAATATGATAAATAGATCTCTGCTTTCTACTGAGATTCACATAGTATCACGACACTTCGAACCAACCTCCCAACCAAACAAGGACAGAAGTTGGCATGTCATGTCCTGACATTCTGATCATCTCAGCTAGGTAACAGAGGAGATACAGTACACAAACAAATTAATTTAAACGGCCATTCAACTACTACAGCTTGCTACTGTGAGTTCCAAGTTATCCTGGAATTATGCAATAGGAATTCCTCAGTTCTTACTATGTGCAAGCAAGGCTAGTTTACCCAGTCAATCAATTGCGCCAATCATGAATTAGACGAGTCCCAGCGGGACGTCCGTCATCAATATACAATATACAATAAATAATAATAACCAGATACCGCTCCCTGTCCGTGTGGCAGATTTGCAGTATCTGTGGGGACCAGCCGGCCTGTCGGGCACTACTAGTCCCAAGAGGGCTGCCATGTAAGAACTCGGGAATCCATTCTCTCCATGCAATCATTATTTTATTTAACTTAATAGTCTCTACGTTGAGTGAAGTCCCATGCCGTGGGTCATGGTTATTCAAATGAGTACTTTCGTACGGGGTACGATATGCACAACTCTACAACGATACCAGTGCGGTTAGGTTGCAGGTCTTACATAGCGTAATGCAACAATCAAAACTAACCACGGAGTAATCATGCCTTGACCATAAAGTACACATGCTGCTTTTGTAAAATAAATAAATAAATAAATTGAAGCCTGCATGTGCCTGTATGTCAATATTCGGGATCAGCTAGTCGATTACAATAGTTCATAATTAATATGAACGTGTCTCATTCATTCAATTCAATAAGACGACTAGCCAGTCTCTTAGTTCCAACTAGGAACGCATGATCAATTATTAGTCGAAGTAACAGTCGGGGTCACTTCGTGACAAGGCATGAAAGTCAAACTAGTATTAAGCATGGTCAAGTCTATAACTAGCATAAAATAGTTAGGAACATATTCTTGAAGCCAAGAAAAAGATCTACAACTTTCATGTTGAGAGTTAGAAGAAATTCTAGCCACAATTCAGTCAAAATAGGACATATAACAGTCAGAAACAACCAAAATAGGCATTATGCGACCTATTCTGCGACATGCATGCGGACTAACCGCGACATGCGGCTCATGCGGCATATGCGGCCCAACTGCGACACCATATGCGGCCTACTGCGACATACGGCCTATGCGGCCCAACCGCGACACCATATGCGGCTCAACTGCGACATGTACCTCATGCGGCCCAACCGCGACATCTATGCGGCTCAACTGCGACATGCGGCCTATGCAGCCCAACCGCGACATCTATGCGGCTCAACTGCGACATGTGCCTCATGCGGCCCAACCGCGACATCTATGCGGCTCAACTGCGACATGCGGCCTATGCGGCCCAACCGCGACATCTATGCGGCTCAACTGCGACATGTGCCTCATGCGGCCCAACCGCGACATCTATGCGGCTCAACTGCGACATGCGGCCTATGCGGCCCAACCGCGACATCTATGCGGCTCAACTGCGACATGTGCCTCATGCGGCCAATTCGCGACACCATATGCGGCTCAACTGCGACATGTGCCTCATGCGGCCCATTCGCGACATCTATGCGGCTCAACTGCGACATGTGCCTCATGCGGCCCATTCGCGACACCATATGCGGCTCAACTGCGACATGTGCCTCATGCGGTCCATTCGCGACATCTATGCGGCTCAACTGCGACATGTGCCTCATGCTGCAGATGAACATAAAAATGAACAAAAATACTTTGGCCATAACTTCCACAAAATAAATCGAAATCTAACTTTTCAAAAGCCAAACTTTAGTAGAATTAAATTCTCTACAACATGGAACCACTTATTTTCGAAAACAACAGAGTTTGATAGATCAAAACCATAAAATCTATACGAAAACTAAAACTTAAAACTAAAACTTAAAACTTAGATCTACACCCAACCATCCATGGAAATCAAGAACTTCAAGACCTAAACTTGTAGAGGAAGAGAAGATGAACAACATAGACTAAAAATAAATAGGGATGCATGAAATCCCTCATGGTGTGCAAGATGTACTTGCCTCTCACAGGTGGGTTAGGGTTTGGTGGAGGAGTAAATGTGAATGAATGAAGAGAGAGAATGAAAGAAGAAGTTTTATATCAAGGTCAAGTGCATCTCCACCATCCATCCTACTCCATCAAATCCTAGCCACCCATTCCTTTCCATGTGAAGCCAAACCAAGTTGGCTCACCATGAACCGAAATGAATCAAGAGCCAAGAAAAAGCAGAAAATAAAATACAGAAAAATAATTAGCATGAAATTAAAAGAATTAAATACAAAATAAATGCATGACAGATACTAAATAAATTCGGGCAAGCGGTATACGTATAAAAATACGCATTCCGGGAACGGGGAGTGACATCTCTACCCACCTTAGATAAATTTCGTCCTCGGAATTTCAAATCCAAGCAAGATAGGAGTATCAAAACTAAACTAATCTAGGTACAAAGAACTTGAGCAAGCAATCATTCTTCAATGTTAACTAGCAGATAACACATCTATATAAACAATCTACGATATCAAGTAGTTCTATCCATGGGGTGACAAGCATGAGGGATTAAGGCAATCAAGGTACACGGAAAGAAATATACCTTGTGAGTCAAACAGATGTGGATACCGTGATCGGACATCATCCTCACGTTCCCACGTTGACTCTCCTAATGAGTGATGACCCCAAGCAACCCGGACAAGGCTAATTGTTCGGTTCTTGAGTATCTTCTCTCTCCGGTCCAAAATGGACACCGGCTGCTCCTCGTAAGACAAGTTGGTACCAACAACCAACTCAGAATGATCAAGGATATAGTTGGGGTCCGATACATACCTTCGCAATTGAGATACATGAAACACGTCATGCACCTCTCGTAACGAAGGTGGAAGGGATAAACGATAAGCAACATCGCCTACCCTATCAAGGATAACGAATGGTCCCACGTACCGCGGACTCAATTTCCCGCGAAAGCCAAATCTAATGACCCCACCGGTAGGTGAGATCCGTAAGAACACGTGGTCCCCAACAGAAAACTCTAGCGGCCTACGATGCTGGTCCGTCCAATGACGATGTCGATCCTGCACAACTCGAAGTCGCTCTCTAATTCCTTTAACCACTTCAACCGTCTGAACAATCAATTCCGGGCCTAGCATCTTCCTTTCCCCAATATCATCCCATGCTAGTGGGGATCTACACTTCTTACCATATAGTGCCTCAAATGGCGCCATCTGGATACTGGCTTGATAACTGTTGTTGTATGAGAATTCGACTAAGTGCAGGTGGCTCTCCCAAGATCTTCCAAAATCTAGGGTGCAAGCTCGCAACATATCCTCCAAAGTCTGAGTTGTCCTTTCTGATTGCCCGTCCGTCTGTGGATGGTAAGCCGTGCTAAATCTTAACTTGGTGCCCAGACTATGATGTAAGCTCTTCCAGAAATGTGATGTAAAACGGGTATCTCGGTCTGACACAATGCTGATGGGGACTCCATGCTGCATGACTATCTGCTGCATATACAACTCTGCCAACTTTTCTGTAGATTGCCCTACTCCGAAAGGAAGAAAATGTGCCACCTTTGTAAGCCGATCTACTATCACCTAAATAGCATCTTTACCACTTGGTGATCTCGGTAAACTGGTTACAAAGTATATTGTGATGTGTTCCCACTTCCATTCCGTGATAGGAAGCTGTTGCAATAACCCAGCTGGCCTCTGCTGTTCTGCCTTCACTTGCTGACATACCAAGCAACGAAAAACGAATCTAGCTATCTTCCTCTTCATCCCGTTCCACCAGAAGTGCTGCTTGATATCTTGGTACATCTTGGTCCCTCCAGGGTATATAAAATATTGAGAACTGTGAGCTTCTGTCACAACCTCCTGTCTGATATCTCCACTAGGCACACATAGATGTGATCCAAACCTAAGTGTACCATCTTCATGGATTTGTATCTCCTTCCTGAGCCCTGACTCACATTATGCTCTAAGCTTCTGAATCCTTGGGTCCTGCGCCTGAGCTGCCTTGATCCTGTCTACCAAGTCAGATTGAACTTGTAGACTTGTTAGAACTCCTATATCACTAGGAAGTATAACTTCTATGCCCATCTCCTGAAGGTCTTCTAAGATGTGCTTCTGGGTTGTCAACATAAATGCGCCACCTCTTCTGCTGAGAGCGTCTGCTACCACATTAGCCTTGCCTGGATGATACTGAAGCTCCACGTCGTAATCCTTGATCAGCTCTAACCATCTTCTCTGCCTCATGTTCAGCTCCTTCTGAGTAAAGATGTACTTCAGACTTTTATGGTCTGTGTACATGTCCACTCGATCACCATATAAGTAATGCCTCCATAGCTTCAAAGCAAATACTACTGCCGCCAACTCCAAGTCATGAGTTGGGTAATTCTTCTCGTGGTCCCGAAGCTGCCTAGATGCATACGCTATCACCTTCCCATGCTGCATGAGGACACATCCAAGTCCTTTACCTGACGCATCACAATATACTGTAAAACCTCCGGGTCCAACTGGCAATGTAAGAATAGGCGCTGATATCAACTTCTACTTCAAGGTCTCAAATGATGCCTGGCACTCTGCCGACCAGACGAATGGCACATCCTTCCGTGTCAAGCGGGTCATGGGTGCTGAAAGCCTTGCAAAGTCTGATACGAACCTTCTGTAATATCCTACCAATCCCAAGAAACTCCGTACATCAGCTACGGTCTTGGGTACTGGCCAGCTCTCTACTGCTTCTACCTTCTTGGGATCTACTGCTACTCCAGCTCCTGATATGATATGACCCAAAAATGAAATGTGATCCGTCCAGAATTCACACTTGCTGAGCTTGGCATACAACTGGTTCTTCCTCAGAACCTGTAACACTGTCCTGAGGTGGTCTTCATGCTCCTCTTCACTGGCAGAGTACACAAGAATGTCGTCGAGAAATACCACGACAAACTGATCTAGGTATGGCATAAAGATGCGGTTCATCAAGTCCATAAATATTGCTGGAGCATTGGTCAAACCAAACGGCATTACCAAGAATTTATAATGTCCATACTTCGACCTAAATGCTGTCTTGGGAATATCCTCCTTCCGAACCCTCACCTGATGGTACCCTGAACGAAGATCTATCTTGGAGAAAACTCTAGCCCTGCTCAACTGATCAAATAAGTCGTCGATCCTTGGTAGTGGATACTTGTTCTTTACTGTTGCCGCGTTAAGCTTTCTGTAATCAATGCACAATCTGGATGATCCATCCTTCTTTTCTACAAGTACCACTGGTGCTGCCCATGGCGATATGCTAGCTTGGATGAACTTCTTCTCCTTCAGTTCCTCTATGTGCTGATATACCTTGGCCTGCTCTGAATCCGCCATTCTGTAAACTCGATCTGATATCGGTTTAGTTCCAGGTGCCAATTCTATGCTGAACTCAATATCTCTAACTGGTGGCAGACCTGGAAGTTCTTCAGGAAATACGTCCAGAAACTCTTCAACTACCTTCGAAACTTGAACTTCTTCCATTGCCGTTATTACTCCCTGCTCTTGCTGAGTTGTCTCTGATCTGACTAAGGTGAATCTCTCCATGCCTGGAATATCAAAAGATACACTCCCACTACGACAATCTATTGTCGCATGACTGTCTTTCAGCCAGTCCATGCCTAAGATAACGTCGAAATTTCTAACAGGAAATTCTATCAACTGGGCGGGTAAGGAATGCCCGCAAACTACAACACTACACGCTAGAATGACTCTACTAACTCCTACGAGCCCATTACCAGTGAGTATATTCAACCTCTCTGGCAATGCCTCGAACTCCATTCCTAGCCGTGTCGTAAATTATGCAGATATAAATGAATGTGATGCTCCCGAATCAAACAATGCTACTGCGGGATATGAGGCGACGAGAATGTTACCTGCCACAACATCTCCCGATGCTAATGCCTCTTCCAAGGACAGAGTGAATGCCTGCCCTCGACCTCCTTGTTGGTTCCTATGTTGCGGCCTAGCCTGGTACTGCTGCTGGCCCCTGCCTTGATGATGCTGGGGTGGTCTATGCTGGTGTTGCTGCATCGGCGGTCCCTGCTGCCGAAACATCTGAGCTTGCGGCATTAACGGACGCTGGGCCAATGGTCTCACTGCCACTGCTGGTCCTCGATACTGTCCTGCCCCTGGTGCTGGCAGAGCAGAAAACTGCTGCACTGGTCCTCCTGACCTTGAATTCATGGGACATGTGGTAACCTGATGATCTGGATTTCCACATATCAAATACAGTCTGTTCAATGCCCGACACACATCTCTAGTGTCCCCTATCTTCCCACAATAAGTACAGCCTGCTGGGGGTTGCTGGTTCTTCTTCTGTTGCTGCTGCTACCTGGGTGGTGCTGGCCCTCGCATCGCCACATCGTGGATGCGAATGCCAGGAGACGGTGTAACTCGGGGCGCTGCTCCCCCTCCTCCTTCAATCTGACTGTGGGATCTCTTCTGACCCCCGGTCCTTGCCGTGATTCTCTGAATGGTGATCTCATGCCTTCGGGTTGCCGTCAATACTTCGTCAAAAGTCTGATAATTGTGCCCCTCTATCAATTGCAAGAGCTCAAGATGAAACCCTTGCTGGAACCTCATCGCCCTCTGGCGCTCCGTCGCTACCATCTCTGGGGCGAACCTACTCAATCTGCAGAACTCCGCTGCATAAGCATCTACTGTCTTGCCGGCCTGCTTGAGGTTGATAAACTTCTGTTGTAGCTCAAACTGTGCCACAATTCTATAGTACTTCGTCTTGAATCTTGCTGTGAAATCGTCCCAAGCAACGGGACGCCTGATGCCTACTTCTTCTGATTCCCACCAATCACGTGCAAGATCCTGAAGTAACAACTTCACTTGATCCATACGTTCTTCTGCCGGCACCTTAGCGGCTGTCAGAATAGCCTCAATATCCTTAAGCCATGCATCTGCTGAGATGGCATCCTCTGTGCCCTCAAAACGGCAGGGGTTGTACTTGCAAAATCTGGTTGATACTCCTGAATCGGGCCTCGCCCCTCTTTCCATTGCCGTCTGTAATCCTTGGTTGAGTAGTACGTTCTGCTCCTACAACTGAGCATGCATGTGCTGCTGGGCTAATATCTGGTGTTGTTGAGTAGCCATCATCCCTCTTATGATCTCCAGAAGGGCCGGTGTGTCCACTTCCACGGGGGTAGGTGGAACTGTTGGTGGTGGTGGAACCTCTGGATACTGGATACATGTCTAGTTACAAAATATGTAGTCTAATACATGACTACTCTCAAAAATCTAAAAATAAAAGACAACTAGGCGAGGTTCCCCGCAGGAACATCCTCGTAAAGCAAAGCCGGGTCCTTGGCAGTATCTCCATAATATGTGTCACAGAGTAACTCCTCCTCAGTAAGGACACCTACAACGTTATCCTGTCAGGACGGGAGCAAGTACTAAATCTAACAAACATATAATACTGATCATGTGATAAAAAAAAATGACATATCATGTTTGTTTAGTTTTAGGTACATTTTATCATAGCAATAACTATTCATTTTAAAGTTTAAAACTGTAGTAGGTGAGTGATCAGTCAATAGGTAATCAGGATGTACAGCGGTACATATCAATTTTCTGAAGTGTACATACATACACTTAACGGCATCGGTGTACATCCATACACAAACGCGGGACCAGACATACGACACAGATACATATAGAATGTAACGGTGCTCGGTAAATACATACGGAGTAGGGGGTCATGATCACGTACACTACTAGCAGTTTCCCCTTAACCCGTTATTTAAGCATGTGAGAGAGATATGAAAAGTAGTCTAAACATGGCAGAGACTGAAAGTAATACAACATGTAAAGTTCTAACTTGCTACCCCAAGGATCAGCATTTAACATGGTTGGTGATTCACAGTTTCTGGTTTATAGCAGTATGTAAAGTTTGTAGAAAGTACTTGCCTCTAGCAAAGCAAAGCAAAACAAGCTGCGATAAAAGTGCTATAGATGTCCGGTAACTCGTCACTGTAGAAATAAATGCAATAACTTAGTTTTTACACTAAGCTAAAACGCTAAGACACTAATTGGTGAAATACGACTTGTGACTGGGCACCTAGCCAAAATAATGATTTTAGCATAGGAGACCAATGTGTGGTGACACACTACTTTAACTAACTTTCTAGGGTCTTTACACTAGTGAGGGGTGAGGTTCAACACGGCTAAAACTCAAAATAACACAAAAAATTACAAGTCGTAATTAATCAATAAATAAATCAAATGACCATTGTGTTCTAACAATTTTTTGAGATAAACAAAAAGCTTATTTTTACATAAAATAAAATACCAAAATGATCCTTGTTAATTATAGAAATTTATAATAATTTTTCTGGAATTTATTAACCAGTACAAGTATTTTATAAAAATCAGTTTTCCTAAGTATACAGAAAAATAAGTTTTGGTTCCATATGCCAAACTAGTGGCAAAACTGTTATTTAAATACTATAAAAATTATACTAAATTAGCTAAATTAATATAGTATCTAAATACTATTTTTCCAGAATTTTAACAGTACTTTAAGTATTTATAGAAAATCAAAAACTGCATTGCACACAATTGAAATTAAATAATTAATTATCTGCGTATTTTGTCCATGTATATAATTTGAACCAAAGTTCAAATACAGGACCCAAGGCCATGAATCAAGTCCAATATGACTTGTACAGGTCTTGAATGTTTGAAAACACATTTGGGCCCAAAAACCCATGCTAGGCTTGGACACCAAATGGTTGCAGTAATTTAAATACACTAAAATACAAATTGGTAAAAAGTGCAAAATAAATATTAATATTTTAATAAGGTAGAATTACACATAAAGAATATATACATACATATGTTAAAAGTACATATATATATATATATATATATATATATATATATATATATATATATATATATATATATATATATATATATATATATATATATATATATATATATATATATAAGAAAATACTTAATTATAAAGTATATATACATATACTAATATTGTATACATATATATAATAGTATAAATATATATACATATGAAAATATATACATATATACATATATGAAAATATATACATATATACATATATGTATATAAATACAAACATATATATAAAAAATTTACTAAGTATAAAATATATATATATATATAAATACTGCATATATATATATATATATATATATATATATATATATATATATATATATATATATATATATATATATATATATATATATATATATATATATATATATATATAACAAAAGAAAAGAAAAGAAAAAAAAGAAACAAAAAAGAAAACATACAGAGGGCTCGAACTCGGCCCTCTGTTAAAGGGTGTAGACTTAGAGCCCCACCCGCTGGCCAGTGGGCCTGAGCGGGCTTGCTGTTAGGGTGGGGCTCGGTTTAGTTTTATTTAGGTTTTTGTTAACATAACAGTAGCCCGAAATACCACCCTGTGTCCTGACTGTTTGGGACACAGAGTCTACGTGTCCGTGCCATGCACGACACGTACGAGTGTTGATTCGTGTGTCCAAGCTTACCAAAGGATCACCCGTGTCCTGGCGAGTCACCCATGTGAAATCGAGACACAAATAGACACGAAGACAAACTGACACGTACGTGTCCGGCTAGTCGAGGGTGTTTCGAAGGCCGTGGACGGCGGAGGAGGCGTCGGGACGGCGGCGCTCGGGTGGCGATCGATTCACCTCGGTGCGACGAGTCAGACGAGGGTGGTTGGGGGCGGTGACGTTCGTCGGTGAGGTGGATCTGGGGAGTTAGTCGGAGCTAGGGTTCCGGTGATGGGTTTTTGGGGAAGAACAGGGCGGTTGTGGGTGGCTGGGGAGGATTTAGGGTTAGGGTTTGGTCTGGGGGAGAGAGGGGGGTTTAAATGGGGGGTTGAGGCGGTCCTAGGTCGGTCGGGGCATCCGAAAATTACGGGGGCAGGCCGGTCATCGGTCGTCAGTCGTCGGGCAGAGGGGTGGGTAGGAATTTTGCAATAGGGTCCCTAGGGTTTAGGTTATTGCATAAAGGTCCTAGCAGTGTCTAAGTGCAAAATTAAATTTGCATAACCCATCCCGTACTGTTTATGTGCAAAAGAAATTTGCACATAACAATTAAAAAATTATAAATCAATATATTAACAATTCTAATAATTACAAAACTATATTAAAACAATTCTAATTATTACAAAATGATATTAAAATATTTTAGAAAATTGCAAATTGATATTTTTAGTATTAAAACTCATTTAAAAATTATTTAAAAATTCTAAAAAAATTCCTAAAAATTCTAATAATTATTTTAAGGCTAAAATGACATTAATAATTAATTAACACTAATTAAATAATTTTTTTTAAAAACAGGGGCTTACAAGTCTTCCCTCCTTGAAAAATTTTGTCCTCGAAATTCACAAGGATTGAAGACCCGACAATATTCTAACATAACAAGCAATGCAACAAAATGACTAAGGCTGCGATCGAAACTAACCTCTAAGGTATCAAGCGGGAACGGGTGGTTCCCTCGCAGCGGTTGGATCGAACAAGTAAGGGTATCTCTCCCTCATGTCCGACTCCCTCTCCCAAGTAGATTCACCTGGGGAGTGACGGCTCCAAGCTACTCGCACTAGGGGTATAACCTTGTTCCTCAGCCTCTTCTCTCTCCTGTCTAATATCTCCACTGGCTGCTCAGAAACTGTAAGGCTCGGTCCGACCTCCAACTCTGTATGATCTAGCACATGACTGGGGTCTGGAACATATGTCCTCAGCTGATATACGTGAAAGACGTCGTGAACTCCTGCTAGGTTGGGTGGAAGTGCAACCCTGTAAGCTACCTCTCCGATCCTGCCAAGTACCTCGAACGGCCCTATGTATCTGGGGCTCAGCTTCCCTCCTCGTCCGAACCGGATCGTCCCTCTAGTAGGTGATATCTTCACTAGCACCATATCACCGTCTGCGAACTCCATCGGCCTGCGACTAGCATCAG
Source organism: Iris pallida (assembly GCA_029216955.1). Lineage (NCBI taxonomy): Eukaryota > Viridiplantae > Streptophyta > Magnoliopsida > Asparagales > Iridaceae > Iris > Iris pallida. The sequence goes on from JANAVB010041017.1 coordinate 8,765,446, forward strand.
CCCAGTGTTTCTGCCTGTCCTGAGCTACTCTGAGCCTGTCTCTGATCATCCCGACTTTCTCTGCTGCATCCGTGATCATCTCTGGCCCAAGCATAACTCTATCTCCAACATCATCCCAAAAGAGCGGTGTACGATATCGTCGTCCATAAAGCGCCTCGAAAGGAGACATACCGATACTGGCTTGGTAGCTGTTGTTGTATGAAAACTCTACCAAGTGCAGATGGCTCTCCCATGATCCTTCGAAGTCCAGCACGCAGGTCCTCAGCATATCATCCAGTGTCTGTATCGTCCTCTCGGACTGCCCATCTGTCTGCGGGTGGTACGCCGTACTGAACTTGAGCCTACTGCCCAACTCCTCCTGCAAGCTCCTCCAGTAGTAGGATGTGAATCTGCTGTCTCTGTCTGACACGATGCTCACCGGCACTCCGTGTAGGCGAACCATCTGCTGCATGTATAGCTCTGCCAACTTCTCGGTGGAAAGGCCCACATTGAAGGGTATGAAGTGGGCACACTTCGTCAGCCTGTCCACGATGACCCAAATGGCATCCTTCCCTCCTTGGGAACGAGGAAGCCCTGAGACGAAGTCCATCGTAATATGTTCCCACTTCTACTCGGGAATGGGTAACGGCTGCAACAAACCAGCTGGCCTCTGGCGCTCCGCCTTGACCTGCTGGCAAATTAGGCATATCGAGATAAAATGTGATACATCCCTCTTCATCCCGTGCCACCAAAGATGCTCCCGCAAGTCACGGTACATCTTGTTAGCACCAGGGTGAATAGAATATCTCGATCGGTGCGCCTCCTGCAAGACTGCCTCTACCAGCTCTCCCTTCGGCACGCACAATCGGCTGCCATGCCTCAAGGATCCATCATCTGCTATCGTAAAGTCATCCAGCAATCCTGCTAAAGCCTGGGCTCAAAGTCTGCGAAGGCTCTCATCTGTAGGCTGTGCCTCCCTGAACTGCTCCATCAAACCTGACTGGATGTCAAGCGCCATCATTTGTATCACTGATTCTGGCCGAACTAGCTCGATGCCGAGCTTCTCCAGATCCTCCCGCAAATGCCGATCAATCATCAGGTACTATGCCATCGGATGCCTGCTCAGCGCATCTGCCACCACATTTGCCTTCCCAGGGTGATACTGTAAATCGATGTCGAAGTCTTTCATCAACTCCAACCATCGTCTTTGCCTCATGTTCAGCTCTTTCTGCGTGAACACATACTTCAAGCTTTTGTGGTCAGTAAAGATCTCCACACGCTCTCCGTATAAGTAATGTTTCTATAACGTGAGTGCAAAGATCACCGCAGCTAACTCTAGGTCATGGGTAGGATAATTCTTCTCATGAGTCCGTAATTGCCTAGATGCATAAGCAATCACTTTCCCATGCTGCTGTAGGACACATCCTAGCCCTTTTCCAGAAGCATCGCTGTAAATGGTGAAACCTCCAGAACCTGAAGGTAAAGTCAGAACTGGAGCGGTCGTCAGCCTCCTCTTCAGCTCCTCAAACGCTGCCTGGCAGTCCTCTGACCAGATGTACTCTGCGTCCTTCTGCGTCAGCTTCGTCATGGGTTCAGCTATCCTAGCAAAGTCCTGGATGAACTTTCTATAATAGCCTGCTAAACCCAGAAAGCTTCTGATCTCTGAAACTGACGTCGGAGCCTTCCACGTCTCAACTGCAGCAATCTTCCTTGGATCTACCGAGATTCCATCTCCAGTGACTACATGGCTGAGAAACTCCACTCGGTCTAAAAAGAACTCGCACTTCGACAATTTGGCAAACAATCTCTCCTGCCTCAGAATCCCCAAAACTATCCGCAAGTGCTCTGCATGCTCCTCCGGCGTCTTCGAGCATATCAGGATGTCGTCGATAAACACTACGACGAACTTATCCAGATACTGGTGAAATGTCTTATTCATCAAGTTCATAAAGACAGCTGGCGCATTTGTGAGACCAAATGGCATCACCAGAAACTCGTACTGCCCGTACTTCGTGTTGAACGCCGTCTTCTGGATGTCTGCTGCCCTAACCTTCACCTGGTGGTCCCCGGATCTCAAGTCTATCCTGGAAAACACCTTCGCCCTGCTCAACTGGTCGAACAAATCATCTATCCTGGGCAGAGGATATTTGTTTTTGATGGTGATGGCATTCAATGCCCGGTAGTCAATACACAACCGGACTGTACCATCCTTCTTAGGCACAAAGAGCACTGGTGCTCCCCATGGAGAAGTACTTGATCGAATGAAACCCTTTTTCAACAGGTCATCAATCTGCTCTTTCATCTCTACTGCCTCCTTGGGATTCACTCTATAGCAAGCCCGGAATACTGGTGATGAACCCGGCACTAAATCTATGGTAAACTCCACATCTCTGTCAGACGGAAGCCCTGGAAGATCCTCTGGGAATACATCCATAAACTCCCTAATGATAGGGTGTGGCGGTGCTATGTCCCCAACTGTCGCACAACAATTCGGCTCTAGGCTGATCTCTGGCCCTGTCCTTCTGACACTGAATGGTGCTGTGCCTGGGGGACTGAACAAAATACTACCCTCATGACAATCTATAGATGCATGGGCATAGCTAAGCCAGTCCATCCCCAATATGATATCATAACCGGGGAGTGGCATCACAAAGAATCGTCCCCTGAACTCTCTTCCGGCTATAAAAATAGAACATCTATAGATAGATCTAATAGGCACTGGTCCTCCTTCCGTCATCACTCTACTAATCTCCGCAGTAGGTGTAGCTACTAGATGGTGTTTATGCATAAACTCTAATGATAGAAAGCTATGAGATGCACCAGAATCAAACAAACATACAGCTAGAAAAAGTATGCAAATAAACATGACCTGTGATGACGTCAGCTAAGTAATCTGGCTCCGAAACCTGCTCCGGCTCCGGCTCGAGGGCTAGACTATAAACCCTCCCCTGAGGTCCCTTCTGCTGCTGCAGATGCTGCCCAAATCTCTGCTGCTGAGTCAAAAGCGGTCCTCTAGTCTTCGCTACTGGGCACTCTCGAAGCTGATGGATGGCAGACCCACAAGCCAAATACTGTCCCAACCTCTTCCTGCAGATGGAAGCGTCGTGGCCTACCCTCTTGCAGAATGCACAAAAACGTCCCTTCGGCTGCTGCTGCTGATGTCGGGGTCCCGGGGCTCTAACTGGCGGGGTCGGGTGATGTGATGTAGGGGACGGTAAGTCTGCTGGGGCAGCGTCGGTGCTCTTTGCTGGAAAGCCTGACGCTTGGACGGTCCCTCATGATGTACAGAAGCCGGCCTCTTGCATGACAGAAGACGCTCCTCGTTGCTCCGGGCCAACTCTAGGCTCTGGTAGTAGTCAATCGTACCGTTCGCCACTATAAGAATGCCGATGTCTGGAACTAGACCATGGCAAAACCTACGGGTCATCTCCTCTGGATCTGCAACCAGACTAGGAGTGAAACGACTCAGGCGACTAAACTCTGCCGCATACTCATCAACAGAACGGTTCCCCTGCTGGATGTTCTGGAATCGTAGCCCCATGGCTACTCTAGCGGTGGTCGAAAAGAATTTCTTCTTGAACTGGGTCTTGAACTAATCCCAAGTGGCTCTCCCTCTCGCAAATAACGGCTCATTCCGGAACCAGACTCCTGCCAAGTCTATCAGCAGAAATCCCGCTGCCTCGACCTGGAGGTCACCCGGCATCCTGACTCCTAGGAGCTTCCTCTCTACCGAATCTAGCCAGTCATCTGCTACTACGATGCCCTCAGTCCCTGAGAACTCCTTGGGATTCAGACCCATGAAGTCCTTGATCGTCCCCGCTCTCTGCCGTGGCTCTACAGGTGGTGGGACCACGGGACGCTCCTCAGAACGCTCCATGCTCTGGTGGAGTAGGGCAGTCTGCTCCTGATGGGTTGTTAGGAACCCCTGGATCATAGTGAGCAGCTGGTTCCCGTCGAGTGTGACGGAAGCCTGGGTGGGTATAGTGATAGGGGGTGGTGGAAGTATCGGGGCCTGCTGGGACTGGGATGTGGAAGGTGGTGGAGGCATCTGGGTCTGTGGATCTGTGGAGTGGGGGAATGTGGTAGGTGGAGGTGGGGGTGTATCAGTCAACTGGTCAGCTGACTGGATAGGGAGTGCACCATTCTCAGGTGTAACATACTGGGACGAACGAGTAAGCACCATCTAATTACAATAAAAAAAGACTTATAAGGACTTGTTTAAAGTAAGCAATCATAGGCAAGAAAATCTAATTATAATAGTAAGCATGTGATATTTTCCTATGTTGCAATCCTAGCATTCCTCTAGGTGTTCTAAGCGTCATTCCTAATGTTGTCTAATTATCTTAAGTTCCTAATTGCAGGCATGCTTGGTACAATAACGTAACCAAACATTTTAGTCAGGACCTGCATGGGCCACCACTAAAAATATGTCACGATCCGCTACCCAAATTGTTGGGCCAGGCCGAGTCATGCCCAGCCTACGCTTGAGATAAAACGTAGTAAGCTGTTCTAAAGACAACAGTATAAGACTAAATGTGCTAACAGTTCTATAAGTAAATAAAAGTCATAAATGCTCCAAACACAAAATTCGTCATATATAGTAAAATGTCCAAGTACAAGTCTGAAATGTAAAAACTGGATACATGTCCAGTTACAAAATATGTAGCCTAATACATGACTACTCTCAAAAATCTAAAAACAAAAAACAACTAGGCGAGGTTCCCCGCAGGAACATCCTCGTAAAGCAAAGCCGGGTCCTCGGCAGTATCTCCATAATATGTGTCGCAGAGTAACTCCTCCTCAGTAAGGACACCTACAACGTTATCCTGTCAGGACGGGAGCAAGTACTAAATCTAACAAACATATAATACTGATCATGTGATAAAAAAGAAATGACATATCATGTTTGTTTAGTTTTAGGTACATTTTATCATAGCAATAACTATTCATTTTAAAGTTTAAAACTGTAGTAGGTGAGTGATCAGTCAATAGGTAATCAGGATGTACAGCGGTACATATCAATTTTCTGAAGTGTACATACGTACACTTAACGGCATCGGTGTACATCCATACACAAACGTGGGACCAGACATACGACACAGATACATATAGAATGTAACGGTGCTCGGTAAATACATACGGAGTAGGGGGTCATGATCACGTACACTACTAGCAGTTTCCCCTTAACCCGTTATTTAAGCATGTGAGAGAGATATGAAAAGTAGTCTAAACATGGCAGAGACTGAAAGTAATACAACATGTAAAGTTCTAACTTGCTACCCCAAGGATCAGCATTTAACATGGTTGGTGATTCACAGTTTATGGTTTATAGCAGTATGTAAAGTTTGTAGAAAGTACTTGCCTCTAGCAAAGCAAAGCAAAACAAGCTGCAATAAAAGTGCTATGGATGTCCGGTAACTCATCACTGTAGAAATAAATGTAATAACTTAGTTTTTACACTAAGCTAAAACGCTAAGGCACTAATTGGTGAAACACGACTTGTGACTGGACACCTAGCCAAAATAATAATTTTAGCATAGGAGACCAATGTGTGGTGACACACTACTTTAACTAACTTTCTAGGGTCTTTACACTAGTGAGGGGTGAGGTTCAACACGGCTAAAACTCAAAATAACACAAAAAGTTACAAGTCGTAATTAATCAATAAATAAATCAAATGACCATTGTGTTCTAACAATTTTTTGAGATAGACAAAAAGCTTATTTTTACATAAAATAAAATACCAAAATGATCCTTGTTAATTATAGAAATTTATAATAATTTTTTTGGAATTTATTAACCAGTACAAGTATTTTATAAAAATCAGTTTTCCTAAGTATACAGAAAAATGAGTTTTGGTTCCATATGCCAAACTAGTGGCAAAACTGTTATTTAAATACTATAAAAATTACACTAAATTAGCTAAATTAACATAGTATCTAAATACTATTTTTCCAGAATTTTAACAGTACTTTAAGTATTTATAGAAAATCAAAAACAGCATTGCACACAATTGAAATTAAATAATTAATTATCTGCGTATTTTGTCCATGTATATAATTTGAACCAAAGTTCAAATACAGGATCCAAGGCCATGAATCAAGTCCATTATGACTTGTACAGGTCTTGAATTTGTGAAAACACATTTGGGCCCAAAAATCCATGCTAGGCTTGGACACCAAATGGTTGCAGTAATTTAAATACACTAAAATACAAATTGGTAAAAAGTGCAAAATAAATATTAATATTTTAATAAGGTAGAATTACACATAAAGAATATATACATACATATGTTAAAAGTACATATATATATATATATATATATATATATATATATATATATATATATATATATATATATATATATATATATATATATATATATATATATATATATATATAAGGAAATACTTAATTATAAAGTATATATACATATACTAATATTGTATAAATATATAATAGTATAAATATATATACATATAAAAATATATACATATATACGTATATGTATATAAATACAAATATATATATAAAAAATTTACTAAGTATAAATATATATATATAAAAATACTGCATATATACAGTATATATATATATATATATATATATATATATATATATATATATATATATATATATATATATATAAAATATATATATATATATAAATATAACAAAAGAAAAAAAAAGAAACAAAAAAGAAACAAAAAAGAAAACATACAGAGGGCTCGAACTCGGCCCTCAGTTAAAGGGTGTAGACTTAGAGCCCCACCCGCTGGCCAGTGGGCCTGAGCGGGCTTGCTGTTAGGGTGGGGCTCGGTTTAGTTTTATTTAGGTTTTTGTTAACATAACAGTAGCCCGAAATATCATCCTGTGTCCTGACTGTTTGGGACACAGAGTCTACGTGTCCGTGCCATGCACGACACGTACGAGTGTTGATTCGTGTGTCCAAGCTTACCAAAGGATCACCCGTGTCCTGGCGAGTCACCCATGTGAAATCGAGACACAAATAGACACGAAGACAAACTGACACGTACGTGTCCGGCTAGTCGAGGGTGTTTCGAAGGCCGTGGACGGCGGAGGAGGCGTCGGGACGGCGGCGCTCGGGTGGCGATCGATTCGCCTCGGTGCGGCGAGTCAGACGAGGGTGGTTGGGGGCGGTGACGTTCGTCGGTGAGGTAGATCTGGGGAGTTAGTCGGAGCTAGGGTTCCGGTGATGGGTTTTGGGGAAGAACAGGGCGGTTATGGGTGGCTGGGGAGGATTTAGGGTTAGGGTTTGGTCTGGGGGAGAGAGGGGGGTTTAAATGGGGGGTTGAGGCGGTCCTAGGTCAGTCGGGGCAGCCGGAAATGGCGGGGGCAGGCCGGTCGTCGGTCGTCGGGCAGGGGGGTGGGTAGGAATTTTGCAATAGGGTCCCTAGGGTTTAGGTTATTGCATAAAGGTCCTAGCAGTGTCTAAGTGCAAAATTAAATTTGCATAACCCATCCCGTACTGTTTATGTGCAAAAGAAATTTGCACATAACAATTGGGAAATTGTAAATCAATATATTAACAATTCTAATAATTACAAAACTATATTAAAACAATTCTAACTATTACAAAATGATATTAAAATATTTTAGAAAATTGCAAATTAATATTTTTAGCATTAAAACTCATTTAAAAATCATTTAAAAATTCTAGAAAAATTCCTAAAAATTCTAATAATTATTTTAAGGCTAAAATGACATTAATAATTAATTAACACTAATTAAATAATTTTTTTTAAAATAGGGGCTTACAGACTTCATGATTGTATCAGATTAGCTACGCTAAAATGTAGAGTTCTAGTATGATTATTTGTTCTAGAATTTTACTGTATTTTTATGACATGATTATCGTTATTTTTCTTTGACTTTAATTTTGGATCAACGATTATTGAAGTATGCAGTATATAGTTGGTGTCAGGATAAAGCACATGAAGCTTGTGTCTTGTACTCTTCCAATTATGTTGATAGAATCTCCGAATCAAAGTGAGGTGTGAATATATATATAAAATTTAAAGACAAGAATCGTAGTTCCGGAAAGAAAAAAAAAATTGGCAATAAGATCCACTTGGTACACATTTTTTTTCTCTGGATACTAGTTTCCTCTCAATAGTACCTATGTCAACATATGTATTCTTTCGTGAGTACGGATATGGACACGGAGACAGAAACAATACAGATATGTACCTCATTTTGATGTGTCCTTGCAACATACGGACTGAGTAGAGTTGTAGTTGCCTTATTGTTTTATTTTTTATTATGAAAATATTCATGAAAATATTGTTAAATTATTTTACTGTTAAAATCCATAGCAAAATTGTATTATTTGTTAAAAGGTATATTATAAGTGTTAAAATCAGTTATTCTTATACCAATAATTCCATTATTAAAATGTGTTTATATTCTAGAGGACAATTGTCTCTGAGAAGGAATTGTTGTATTTTTTTAACATGACATTAGATAATTTTACAAAATAGTTGTACTCTAATGAATTTGGATGAACCTATGTGGACATTAGTACAATACTAATGTTATTATCTTATTCTAGAACATTAGTATGATACTAAAATGGCCAATGATCTACTTAAAAGATTTGGTTACTGAAATCAATGAGATGTTTTATTAGATAACATGTTTATTACATACAACAACATTGTAGTGCAAGTTGAAAAATAGGACCTTTATAATTCATCTCTTTTTTTGTTCTCTTTCTCCAATGGGTACTCATCAAATACAACATTGTATAATACAGTTTGTTGGCATATTATATATATTACTATTATGTATGGATGAAAGATGTGTTTTCTGTTGGAAACATATCTGCCCAAATAGAAATGCGCACTACACAACACAATTATGTTGTTCCAAATTGTATTAGTAGTTAAAGAATATGAAGATTGAAATTGTTCATTTCATAGTAAATCATTTACCATGTCGTCTTATAAGCTTTGCTTATTTTTATTTTCAATACTGTTGATGTCATTTTTGTTTAAAAGATCAACCGAGATAACTAATAAAATATTTATTTATTTCTTAGAAGAACAATGTTAGTCATGATATTTGATTCATTATAATTCTATAGAAGCTCAAGTATTTATAGTCTTTAAAGCACTTCAATGTCGTACGCATATAATGTACGTTAGTTAATTTTTATCTCTTGAATCCTTTGGATTCTTTAAACGGATATAACGTTTTCAATTGAATTCTCCATTTATTTGGGCATTCAATGGTTTAAATTTAATAACCATGAATTCATCTTTATGTCCGAATACAAGCATGTCATTGTGGAGTCTTACATTTGTAAGATAGTATAGTCTCTTATGTTGTTGTAAGACCCACATAATCTTGGATATGACACTTCTAATGCATTTTCAAGGATACCAACAACTCATGATGATCTCATAATTTTACATTTATGTTACTTTTAAAGAAACAAATATACAAGATCTAAATTTTGTGTTAAATTATTTCATAAAATGTTGTCTTCCTTAGCATTTACATCTTTCATCCTCGCATCAAATGCGTAGCATACTGTCACTACCCGCACCCTGATTAGGGGTACGAGAAGCGGTTACGTCCAGCCTATGCCGCAGAATCGGCGGTAGAACGCTGTATAGGTCTCCTAGAAAGTATAGCATCTAGACACAATATATAAAAACCTGTCATCTCTGTACGGAGGTATATAATCTCAACTCAATCACAAGACAACTAGAAAAGATAGGCACGAATATAAGATATATATGATGAATATAGAATAATAAAATAAAGCAAGGTCACAACCATAGATGAGTCAAAGACATAACATAAGGTCCCGGATAACATATGTAGCAAAAGTCTAACATAAGCTGGATCGCAGTCCAGACAAACCTAGCTAGTAGATCTAGATAGAAGTACTGTCATCCACTGGCTCCAAGGGTACATGGTCGCAGTCTATGTCCTGACCATACCCATAGTGGGTAGAACAGTCCGCATCTATGTCATCTGGATATATCATAACGGTATCCTGTTAGAAAAATGAACGAGTATAACGCTGGCAACAAATTCTATAGTAATGACAAATGCTCTAACAATCAATCATAATAGAGTACAAGATGAACATATGAAGATGTAAGTATAACAAAATATGTAAACTAGAAATCATGTCAAGGTGAATCATGCAGGGAAAGTAAGTTGAACTGTAATATGTGATTGATGTAATAAATGTAAAACGTGCCTCGAATATTATAGCATAATGTGATCGGTAAGGGTCAAGATCAGGCTTCCAGCCGACCGGCTACAAGTACATGGACTCGGCCCGACCGGGATGGCAAGCTATGGAGCAAGTAGTAGCATAGGTCAGGCTATACCCATCGTGAGGTGAAGGTATAGCTATGATACAAGTAGTAACTCAAGGTGGGCATTGATCATACTATCTATAAAATTCTCCATTTCCCGAATAGTATACGGATCCGGACATAGCACGTCATGACGCGGGATTCCCTAAGAGGGGAGCAAGTCCTCTTCAAGAATCAGCGTCAATACAAGTACAAGAATCAAGGCCAAGCAAGTACCAGTATCCCAAGAAATCCAGGAATGACATCTCATGACAGGAATCCGACAATACTAGTTCGTGCACCAATGTGTCGAGAATCAAGTAAACACTATAACTGAGCTGGTAGAGAAGATATCAAGACAAGTAACTGCTATCAGAGAATGTACTCACCTGCTGTCCTGAGCTGTAGGGTATATCAATGCTCAGAGTGGTAATCAGAGACCTAAAGATGAGATATTGCTTGTTAATTTGGGTTTAACAAAGTTATGAATGATTTCTAATGTATGATATAAAATCTAGGTCAAACTAGGTCCTGTCAAGTCAATCTAAGTCAAACTAAGTCATGTCAAGTCAATCTAAGTCAAACTAAGTCAACTCTAGGTCATACTAGTCATAGCAAGTCAAAGCAAGTCAAACGGGGTCAAGAGTTGACTTATAGTTGACTTTTAGTCAATTGGTCAACTCGGGTCAACTCTAGGTCAACCCTAGGTCAAACTGGTCAAATGTTGACTAACAGTTGACTTTTGGTCAACTGGACAACTCTAGTTTGGATTTGGACCATTTTAGACAAAGGGTTGACTCGTGTTGACTTTTGGGTAAAAAGTCAACTCTGGGTCAACCGAGTCGAAATTGGTTCAAATATGACATTTGTAGGGTGTACCTATCAAGACACCTAAGTTTTAAGTTAAACCGACAATCCGTATCCCGTAATGCCTGTGGTTCGTATTACGTATTTCTGGAATACGTGTACGTATTTATTCTTGTATTGCATGATTCCTTGTTTAGTTTTCTTCTTGGCTTGGCTTGGTTTACTCTCAGTTTGGGTTGGCTTGGTTCGGCCGGCCCAATGCTTGGTTCATCATGGGCCAAGGGTGGAACACCTTAGCCTATGCTTCTCCTTCATTTCCACCACAACCCCCTCTTTATTATCCCCACCAACCTTCTCTCTCCTCCATAATTCTCATTTACTTTTCCTTCCCCCACCATTACTCTTCCCCACCAACCAAGAACACCATAGGCAAGTGCAACTTGCTTCCACAAGAGAACTCCTTTTGATGGTTTCATTAGCTTCTCCTCATGATTCTAAACCACATTAGAACTTGTCATTTTCTATTTTTGAGGCTTTAATTCTTGTAGATATAGAGTCTTGCTATTTTTGGATTTTGGTGTTTTGATCTATCAAACTTGCTTGTTTTCAAGTTTTGATGGTTCCATGTTGTAGGGAATTTCATTCTACCCAATTTTGACCTTTGAAAAGTTGGATTCGGACTTGTTTTGACCAAGATATGGACAATTGAAGCTTTCAACTTTAGAGTTCTTGCTGTTCTTGCCATTTGGAGAAGACAGTGAACAGTGGGCTAGCTTTTTAGCTTACGTCGCTGACTTGGATACGCTGCTCTTTAGCGAGCGTACGCTGACTTGGGTGCGCTGCTCTTTAGCGAGCGTACGCTGACTTGGGTACGCTGCTCTTTAGCGTGCGTACGCTAGCCTTGATACGCTGCCTGTTGGCAGCGTGTCTTTTGCGTACGCTAGCGTGAGCGTGCCCTTGACCCTTTCGTACGCTGGCTCGAGCGTACGCAGTCTTGAGCGTACGCTAGCTTGAGCGTACGCTGACCTGTAGCTTGAGCATGCCCTTGTGCACGCTGACCCTTGCGTACGCTTTCCATTGGAAGTGTATGGACCCTTTGGTACGCTAGCTCGAGCGTACACAGACCTGATGCGTACGCTAGCTTGAGCGTACGCGTGCCTTGATACGCTAGCTTAAGCAAGCAAGGTGTACGCTGGCCTCAAGCGTACGCATGACTCGAGCGTACGCTGGCCTGAGCATAGTTTGACCTGAGCGTATGGCCTTTGGCTGACTTGGTCTCATGTCAGCGTGTCAGATTTGGTTTTATTTTCCCTGAGCTTGGCTCTTCTATAGCCCTGTATATTGATATTTTATTAGATATTTTACGTCCATTTTATATCCTTACGTCTTTTGTCATGAACTTGATAATCGTAAATTTACTTGATATGCTTGGAAGTGATAACTGAGTTTGACACGATAGTGACCCGTAGTGGTGCACTCCTGACATGAGAAACCTGACATGACCTGATAGTGGCCCGTCGTGGCGCACTCCTGACTAGTACACTTGACCTGATAACCTGACATGTTATATCTTGATAAGCTGTTGCGACGGCTACTTGACAAGACATGACCTGTATAATAATCTGGACACCGTGGGCGATTGTGTTTGTATAAATAAACCAGTCCTGTCTTGCATCATGTCTAGGGCAGGGACTCCTGAGTACCACGGTCAGGAGTACCTACAAAAATGGACTAAGGTTAATAACTAGATTAATACATTAGCCATGACGAGATTTTCCAGCTACAGGCAATCCCGTTACCTGGGCACGCCTTGGGATCTGTAGCCTGCCGTCGAGTAGGGCACATTTCCAGCACACTGTCATGTGTTGCACCCTTCAAGCTACCTAAGGGTACATTCGTTTCCTGGACGATGTACCCACCTGAATTCAACTCTAATCTTTTAACCCGGGGAACCTGGATGGTCTGCAGGGCTTGTGGCTGTGGAATAATCTCACTGCATCTTGTTAGTAATTAGGCTTGTGACAACCCTAGTTAGTTAAAGTATCAAGCCGTAATTCTTGCTTGGCCGTGAAGTGATTGGACGGAGTCTAACCAGTCTAGTCCTGTCCTGATCCTGTTCCAGATCATTGAACGACCAGAATGCTTGTATTTATTTTACCGATAAATGGTGAGAATTCCAAGCTCTGTTCAGACGAAGGGTTACAACCCCGGTCCTTGTTTGGTTTACGGGTTGTAACCTGGCTATCTGAATAGTTCCATGGTTATCTCGTCGTATATCATCCTGATGTATTTTCTTATTCCCAGTTCCTACTTTTATTCCAGTTCTTACTTTTATTTATATCTTGTGCTGATTGTTGGTTTTAGTTCTTAAGTGAAGCCCCTTTGTGGTACTTGCTCTTTCTGGGGTCTGACCCAGCTGGTTTTGTGTGGCCAGATTTCGGAGCAGCTCCAGAGGATCTACCGACCTCCCTGCCAGATGGTGAACACTAGAAGGAATTCCGGCAACGAGTGGGTTATTTTTGGCTCTCCCACTCTATTGTAAAAATATTCTTTTTAGACGTTTAGCCGACGAGCACCTGTTTAGCTCGATTGTACTTACTTACTGTCTGCCTACGGGCTGTAACATGATTGACAAATCCTAGGGTTGATCATATATGACTAAACTCTTGCTAGTCCTAACATTTTGTAACGACTAGCTTCATGATCAGCTGAATATGTAATATTTGGGACGCCTTATTATTGTATATTTAATGATCATACATCTTGTAGCATCTATTTACTTGCTTGTGATTGAGACAATAGGCTTGTTCTTGACCTTAAGAGACTGCTGGCTTGTAGATAAACCCTCATGTATCCTAGACAGCCGTGACCGTATAGCGAGATGGAATCCATTTCAATATACGTAGCTGGCTATGTCTGCCCCCGCTCTCCAGTATTCTGGTTCTGGGGCGTGACATGGTTTAAGTGGTGGCCCATGCAGGTCTTGTAATTCAAGATATGTGAGGGTTTACCGAATAGATGTCTCAATCAGTATTCGTCCTTGATCTCTGCTCGTATCTTCTGAATCCCTGGATTCTTGTCCTGATCACATGCTTGTATCGTTGCTCTGTCCTGGTCCTTCCTTATTGTTTCCTATGTCGTCTTCTTCAGCGGCATTGTTCGTGATCCTACCGACCAGCAAGGCGGAGCACCTCCCGCGGACCAGCAGCAACCTGGAGATCAAGCCCAGCATTCCGGAGTAGCCTCCAGAGTCGTGCCTTCTGGCGGAGAGCCACCAGTCCAGCCAGTTCAACCTGTAGAACATGATGACGGCACTTTGGTAGGACTCGTCAGGACCTTGATAGCTTCCCAAGATCGTCGTGGAGATGCCTTGGAACAGGCAGTGACGGATGCTTTGACCAGAGGAGGTCATCAGGGTAACAGCGCGGCCAACAGCTTCAAGCGTTTGAACCCTCCCTTCTTCGACGGTAGTGAAGATGCTATCGCGGCAGATGCATGGCTTCAGGACACAAAGGTGATTCTAGAAGCAGCCAGGACCCCAGAGAACGAGAAGGTGGCCGTTGTGCGCCTGCAGTTGTTAGATCTTGTCCGCAGCTGGTGGGCAGCGCAGGCCGTTGGATTAGCAGCACCCATTGCTTGGGCAGTATTCAGAGAGAGATTCCAGACCAAGTATTTCTCCCCACCTCAACGCAATCCTCGATTCTAACTTAGGAGTCTACCCACAAACTCTATTTCATATTAGCTAAGTCCTATTTCAATTTGGATACGTTCCGACACTCGTATCTCAAAATTCCCCTTTCACTCACCCTCACACAAACACTCACACTCACTTTTACACACACACAAAACTCACTCTCACACACCCACATAGGACTATTTTGGAGAGGGTTATATGGGTATTTATATAGGGTATATAGGTGTATATATATAGGTATATATATGTATATATATAGGGGTTTATGGGGTATATAGGGGTTTATGGGGGGTCAAATGTTGGCTTGGGGGGGGCTGCTACTGCTGTTTTAGCTGCTGCTGCTGCTGCTAAAACTGCTGCTGTTGCTGCTGTTTTCAGTGGGGGGGCAGCAGCCCCTAGCCCCCCTATTGCTGCTGCTATGCTCTTCCTTTCCTCCTCCTTCTCACCCTCTATTCTCCCTTCTTCTAACTCTTCCTCTCTAATTCTTCTTCTCTAATTCACTATATATATATATATATATATATATATATATATATATATATATATATATATATATATATATATATATATATATATATATATATATATATATATATATAAACACACACACTAATATTTATACACACATACACTAATACAAAATATGAAATTTAAAGTGTCTAAACCACTTAGAGGCAAAACTAATATTCTTGGGGTGTCCAACTTGGGGGAAAACTATAGGGAATAATAATGCCTTGTTCTCATTGATGGGGGCTGTTTACAATATATATAGTGTCTACACAATTGGGCTTGGGCTTATGGGCCATATGAACAATAGTTACAAATAAATATAATCTAACACCCCCCCTCAAGTTGGAGCATGCAAGTCACAAATGCCCAACTTGGGAAGGAAAGAATCAAATACATGCTTTCCAAGGGGCTTGGTGAAGATGTCAGCCAGTTGAGAAGAAGTAGGAACATACGAGGCTATTACGGTGCCATCTCTAATAGCATCGCGAACAAAATGCAAATCCACCTCAATATGCTTACTGTGCGCATGAAATACCGGGTTCTGAGCCAGGTGCAGGGCTGACTGACTATCACAATACACCGACATAGCAGACTCCTGGCGAACGTCCAAACACACCAATAACTCCTTCAACCATTTCAACTCAAAAACAAGCGCAGCAAGAGATCGGTATTCAGCTTCAGCGGAAGATCGGGAAACAGTTGGTTGCTTCTTGGTCTTCCAAGAAATATGAGACCCCCCAGAAACACCAACCAGCCTGTGACAGAGCGGCGAGTCAAGGGACAACTGGCCCAGTCGGAATCATACCAACCAGAAAGACGGAGATCATAATCAGCTTTCAAAAGAATACCATGTCCCGGTGCATGTTCGAGATATCTGACAACTCTCAAAGCAGCATGCCAGTGATCTTGTCGAGGCTCCTGTAAGAATTGAGACAAGATATGCACAGCATAGGCTAAGTCAGGGAGAGTAAATGATAAATAAATCAACCTCCCAACCAGCCTCCGATAAGACTCTGTATCCGCCATCTTTGGACTAGTCGATTCTGCCAGCTTGTGATTGGGCTCCATAGGAAAGCCAGCAGGGCGAGACCCCCATCAAGCCACATTCTGAAATGATGTCCAAAGCATACTTCCTTTGACACAAGGAAATTCCTTCTGCACTCCGAGCCACCTCTATGCCAAGAAAGTATTTCAACACACCAAGGTCCTTCATGTGAAAGAAAAACTAAGGTACTTTTTGAAAGCATCTAAAGCACTTGAGTCATTACCAGACACAATCATATCATCTACATAGATCAAAACATGCAACTCTACCTTCCCTTTAAAAGGGGAGAAAATGGAATAATCGGAATGAGATTGAATAAATCCATAGGATATCAGAGAAATAGCAAGCTTAGCAAACCAACAACGTGGTGCCTGTTTCAATCCATATAGAGACTTACGCAGGCGACACACTTTGTTGGGTTCACTATGCGAAAAACTTGGTGGCAACTTCATATACACTTCTTCTGTCAGATCGCCATGAAGAAAAGCATTGTGCACATCCATCTGGTGTAAAGTCTAGCCTCTCACAGCTGTAACAGCAAAAAATGCCCGAACTGTAGGCATCTTAGCTACCGGGGCAAATGCCTCTGAATAGTCGATCCCTTCAACCTGATGATTACCGAACACAACCAGCCGTGCCTTTAAGCGCTCAACACTGTCGTCGGAGTTGTACTTTATCTTGTACACCCATCTACTTCCCAATGCTTTCTTCCCAGGAGGCAAATCGACAATACTCCAAGTCCCATTATCTTCCAGAGCCTGTATTTCGGTTTGCATAGCCGCGCACCAGCCGAAATCTTGCGAGGCCTGGCGATATGAAGTAGGCTCAACACTTGCAGTTATAGCTGCAAGAAAATCTCTGTGTCCAGCAGTAAATATGTCATAACTTAGAAATTGTGTCAGAGGATACGAAGTACCTGAGGAAGTGACGGGAACAGATGAACTGTGGTAAAGGGGAGGACTTTTACTTCGAACAGCATTCGTTACAAAATTTTGTAATCGCACTGGCTGTGATTTCTTTCTCATTCCTCTTTCCAATACTACCTCGTCGGGCACCTCTGGCAACACTGTATCCCCTGTATCATCAGTAGAACCCGCTTTACCCCCAGCAGACTCTCATGTCAATACTTCTGTAGCTACCTGTGCATCCTCGCCACTCGGCGCCGAGCCGCCAGCAACCACTTCGGCCTCAGAAACCGCAGCCGGCACCATCCTAAAAACCTCGATATCGTCTTCCGGCACCCCAACAGATGTATGACGTGT
Organism: Iris pallida; assembly: GCA_029216955.1. NCBI lineage: Eukaryota > Viridiplantae > Streptophyta > Magnoliopsida > Asparagales > Iridaceae > Iris > Iris pallida. The sequence continues at coordinate 8,783,080 of JANAVB010041017.1, forward strand.
CACAGAAGACAACTCGCTAGCAGAGCCACACCCAGGAAATTCTTTTTCATAAAAAGTAACATCACGGGACACAAAAAATTCACCAGTCCCCAAATCATACAGTTTCCATCCCTTTTTATCAAGAGGATACCCAACAAAGATACATTTTTTCTTCCTGCTAGCAAATTTATCATTTCGGGATTTCAAATCATACGCATAGCACAGACAACCAAAAATACGTAGATGATCATACGAAGGAGCCGAACCATATAAAACTTCATAAGGTGACTTAAACTGCAAGATACTAGAAGGTGTTCTATTTATCAAATAACATGCACCCAGAACACATTCTTTCCAAAAATCCACAGAAAGAGAACCCTAAAATCTCAATGCCCGGGCTACATTTAAAATATATCGATGTTTTCTTTCCACCCTTCCATTCTGTTGAGGTGTCCAAACACAGGATGTTTGGAACAATAGACCTTGAGATGAAAAATAATCTCGTAAACAATTAAATTCAGTGCTATTGTCACTCCGCACACGACGTATATCAGCCCCAAACTGACGCTTCAACATAGCAATGAATTTAAGAAACATAGAATAAACAGCACACTTATCCGTTAATAAAATAATCCAAACAGCTCTAGAAAAATCATCCACCAAAGTCAAAAAATATCGTGCCCCATTAGATGACGGAACACGATATGGTCCCCACAGATCACAGTGTATAAGTTCAAAGCATCTCAAAGCACGACTACTACTATCAGGAAAAGCATCACGAGTCTGTTTAGCTTGATGACAAATATCACAAGCCTTATGAGAAAACATTCTATTACCAGAGAGAAAAGGTAAAGTCTGTATTACTTTATCTGAAGGATGCCCCAGTCTACTATGCCAAACCTCGGAATCACTCTCTTTGCATGCCAGGATCACCGAAGCCAAAGAAGCTGGAACTTCCCCCAAAAAGTAAAGTCCACCCCTTTGTTCACCTGCTCCAATCACCATCCTCGTACTTCGGTCCTGAACAAAACACAAATCAGGAGTAAATAACATATCACAATTTCTGGCACCAATCAATTGTGAGACAGAGATCAAATTACAAGGCAATATCGGAACATAAAGAACATCCGTCAACACCAATGAAGCAGTCAAAAATACTTTGCCTCTCAGAAAAGCCTCAATAGTGCTCCCATAAGGCAAAATTACAGGACATACAGGGCCCTCAAAGCAATCAACTAAACAGTCACGAGAACCTGTCGCATGAAGAGTAGCCCCAGTATCGAATATCCAAGTGACAGAAGAATTCTTACCCATCAGACGATCAGAGTTTGAAGAACCAGGGTTGGAAGAATTGTCGTTACCCAGCAAGCTCATCAGTTTCTGCCATTGTTCACCTGAGAGTGGCGAAGGATACCCTCCATGTATCATATCCGCCGAACTCCCAGTAAGACTAGTATGGACACCATGACCAGCAGCGGCGACATGATGAACAACCCCTGCGCCACCAACCCGCGTCCCCCATCACGTCTCTACTGTGGTGCCAGGTCTCTGCCACCACCAGCACCACGTCCGCCCTCACGCGGAGGACGAGTCTCCCACCACTCTGGATAGCCAATCTTGGCAAAGCAAGTTGCAACATCATGACCTGTTTTCTTGCAATGAGTACATATCATACCTGATTTGTCCCTGGAATCTGAGGTCCTACTATTAGAAGTAGTAGAAAGACGAGGTGAAGTCTTGATAGCCAGTGCCAACACCTCCTCAGCAGCGGATTGGACCTGAGTTTTTCGTATATCCTCCTCCTCACGGACAGCCTGGTATGCCCGATCTAAACTTGGCTGAGGATCCTGAGCCAGAAGATTAGATCGGGTATGACCATACAACTCAGCATTCAACCCACACATAAAGTCCTGAAAGTGGTCTTCATCCCTCATAGCCTGTAGCCTTACAGCAAGTTCACCACAGGTACAAGAAGGCAATGGAAAATAAGCAGCTTGTTCATCCCACAAAGACTGCAAATTTCCAAAGTATGTTTCCACAGACATCGAAGCTGTCTGTTTATACTCAGCCAAAGCCACCTTAATTTGTTGCTTCCGAGTGCCATTGCTAACAACAAATCTTTTCTCCAACAAGTTTCATAATGGATAAACCTTCACAAAGTACGGCAAAGATTTTTTCAGAGACGGATCAATGGTATTAAGAACCCATTGAACCAATAGCGCTTGCACGTATCTCCAATCAAGCAATTTACTAGCATCATTAACAGGTTTGACTTCAGTACCTTCCAGAAAAGTGATCTTTCGCCTAGAGATCAGGGAGAGACGTATCGACCGAGACCACTCAGCATAGTTCGGTCCACGAAAAATAATAGGAGTAATAATATTTCTTGGTTGATCAGCAGAACTCAGAAAATATGGATCCTTCGGATTAGGATAATTTTGGTTGTGTGCACCGCCATCGCCAGTCGCGACGGAGTAGCTGGACGCAGCATCATCTGCCATTGCGGATGTCGGGTGTACAAAATTTTGTACAACTCCGACGAATCGGTCGCTGATGGACGGGGTCGGCGGCGAATCGGCCGCGATCAGGGGCGCCGGATCTGGCGCGTAGGGGTCAGCTTACGGGAGCGGTACGGATGTCGGGTGTACAAAATTTTGTACAACTTTGACGAATCAGCCGCTGATGGACGGGGTCGGCGACGAATCGGCCGCGAACAGGGGCGCCGAATCTGGCACGTAGGGGTCAGCTTACGGGAGAGATGCAGATGTATGGTGTACAAAATTTTATACAACTCCGACGAATCAGCCGCTGATGGACGGGGTCGGCATCGAATCGGCCGCGAACAGGGGCGCCGGATCTGGCGCGTAGGGGTCTCTGTCGGGTGCGGTCGGGCGTGGGCAGCGCGATCAGGCCGTCGGATCAGGCGCGGATCAGCGCGGTCGACGAATCGGTCAGGCACGGATCAGGGTCGGCACGGTCGACGAATCGGCCGCTCGATCAGGCGCGGATCGGCGAGCGCGGGCGCGGTCGGCGCGGATCGGTCAGGCGCGGATCGGTCGAGCGCGGTCGGTCCGCCGAATCAGCCGTTGACGAATGATAGTCGAGTGTACGGGCGCGGGGGGGTCGGCGCGTACGGTGGTCGAGGATTCGACCGCAACGCGGATGGTGAAGATGACGGCTAGGGTTTTTCTGGAGGCTCTGATACCATGTAGGAAATAATAATGCTTTGTTCTCATTGATGGGGGCTGTTTATAATATATATAGTGTCTACACAATTGGGCTTGGGCTAATGGGCCATATGAACAATAGTTACAAATAAATATAATCTAACAAACACTAGGACACAAGCAAAAATTCTAACTCTTACTAGGACACACCAAATGGACTCAAATTTGACACAAATAGGGACACAACCATGGGGATCAATCCTACTTGGTCAAAACTATTCTACATGATGAAGAAATGAAAATAGAGGATAGTTTGTACCTATTAGGAGATGGATCCCAATATAAAATCCTTCGACACGGCTCTGACACAAAGTGAATTATTTAGGACACACCTCTTCTCCTCTTGCTCCCAAAAGTTTGTAGAAGCACCACTTGAGGTAGAGGGAGAAATCTATGGAAGAATATTTGGAAGAGAAACTTTATTTGGAGATGATTCCAAGAGATTGCTCTTCTTTTCTTTGGCAGAACACTTGGAGAAGAAGATGGGAAATTTTGAAGTGTGAATGGAAGAAAAGGGGGAGGGAGATGGCTGCCATATAAGGGGGATATTTGTCCCCTTGTATAATTATAAGTTTGCCCCTCTCCTTTACTTTATGAAGGGTTAAATGTTATTAGGGTTTGGGGGTTAGAAAAGACCAAATAAATATCATAATTAGTTCTAACCACTCATGTGGGATTAGACCAAACTCCTAGACCTAAATGATGAGATTTGTGGGCCCTGGCTAATTAATGTGTTAAGCACAACTTAAGTCAAAATTCTCCGAAATCTCGAAACAAGTCGGAATGAGATGAAATTCGAACCCGACTCCTATAATCATTAAATATTAACATTCATGAAATAAAAATCCCAAAATATTCAAAAAAATGGAAAATTACTATTTTACCCCTAACTTGGAAAAGTGAGGGTGACACATACGAATCATACGTAAATATTTATAGATCATTGCTTTTGTCAGAGACTCAGACGTATGCTTTGTTATGTTTTTACTTCCCTAAAACTAATAATTTTTTCTTTAGATAATTATTTGATAAACTTATTTTAGTCTACAGAAACTTTACATAATTGTATGTGCTAGCTCATATAGTTTCAGTTGTTGAATCATTGCTTCCCATTAACTAATGTCATTGAATCATTGAATACTATTCAAGTATTTTTCGTTAATTAGTTTTTGTCATGTGTTACATGAATTATGCTCACTCCATTAGACATTAGTCTATTTTTTTTTCATATTGATAATTATTCCACAAGTATATTTTTGGAGCTTTAATCAGAATAAACTAGTTGTGCACTGTTTCATTTATACTAATATACAAACTTCAATTTTTTGAAGAAGTAATCATTAGAAATATTTTAAATGTTTAGGAAATAAGAGACATGTTAACAGTGACAATAATACAAATTATTTTTGTACTTTTACTCTTAACATGATATTTATAATATCTCTTTAAGCCAGAAGCATCAGAGATTGTGACTTGATTAGGAAAAGAGCAAACATGCTAAAGATGAAGGTATATAAAACAAAAGTTCTTTGCTCCATCTTTCTGAATGTGTTGTTTTGTAAATCTTATTTTCCAAAGTCTTGGATACTAATGATTATTTAGTGAGAATAATGGAACTACTTAAAATGATATACAAAATCATATTTCTTTTGAAGTGTTATTACTAAGATAAAAATCAAGAAGACAACGGGCTCCGATCAATTGAAAAGGTAATTTTCATATGTACAACCTACATTTTGTAATCATTCTTTATTCCTAAATTTAATTAGAGAAATATATTGTTGAAATATGAGCCAATCTTATTGGTTTATATATATATATGGTTCTATATATTGTTGTACTAAAGTGATATTCTTCGCATGTTAGTTTTGCATGTTTGAATCTTATCGATTATATTATCATGATATTAGAATTTCTAATCAGACAAAGAAATCACAACATTGTTCTATCACAATACTTAGAATATGTTAGACAAACATTGGTTTGCATATAATCCATGACATTATAATTCCTTTGACACATTCAAACAATTTAGTCACAAGAAAATAGTTAGTGAAATTGCAAATTCCTTTAAATTTGAAGTTTTAAAAGTTGAGATTATTTTGGGTACAAGCCGAAAGGGTCCTTCTGTCAACCGGACGTAAATAGTCCTAAGCGACACGGTACTTAATCATCCCCCTGTAGACCTCCGCTAGCTGGGAACTGGCCCCTACAGCTAATCCAAATTAATCAACACTTGATAAACTAAAGATTTTTTAAGGTTGATTAGCAAAATCACTTAAACTATTATTCTAGTACTTTAAACTGTCATTTTTGCAAACATGGCTAGTAAAGATAAATCTTTAGAGCCATGGATACTGTGTCAGAGTCAAATGATTTTTGACTCACTATTCTAAGACTTATATCAGTAATTAGTAAAATCACATGAGTCTGATGTCACTAACTCTGATTTCTAAATCAGCCAAACCAGTTATTTTATTCTATATAGTAATAGAAAAAATATTTTAAGGATATTCTAGGCTATAAATTGTATCATATTAGATACTCTTATGTCAGAGAAATGTCATTTTAAATACAAACTGGGTAACTGATTCATATGACATCTAATCCATTTATGGATTTTTTTTTTTTTTACTCTACGAAAAGTTGTCATCTCTTGAGGTTTGTGTAACAAATCTATCATAGCTAAGACTATTATATAGTCTGAAATGTTATCTTCAACCACATGCATCTTATACTGAAGCTAGCTGTACGGCTCAACATTTTATACTACATATTTTTGTACATGTCATTTGTTTTAAAATTATGCTAAAAGCATTATCTTGTGAACTCTAAGATGAACATGTACATGCAGCTGCGTGTCAAGACATGTAAAGAGCCTTAAAAAACAAAATTATAGTTCTTGACTATAAAGTCATAAAAGAACTTTACAGATCTCTTGACGAAGAGTCTGTTTACTCTTGACGAAGAGTTTGTCTAGGACATTGATCCTAGAATCATCGAGGGGGATGGGGTTAAGCCCATAGTATAGTCACCAGCAGTGGCAACCCAACCGAGTCTGACTGGAGATCCCAAGAAGCCGGTTCAATGGGCAGAAACAAGCTGGACTAGGTGACTATTATGGAACACTGACATGAGATTAAATTCTCTTTAAAATAAAAGCCCAGGAGGCTGTACATGTGTACATTCATATCCCATCCCTATGGTGACAGTGTTCCTTTTGTGATATGGATATGTTGAGTTTAAACTCTTAATAAGTCCGAGCATGATATGCAGGGTTGATTCCTATCACCAACCCTTAAGGACTTACCTATATGAGAGGTCGTGAGGGCCGCGACTATAGGACAAGGCGATCCTAGACAACTTTCATGAATGTGTAAAAGTGTGCATGGCCAACCAAACGCGCCACCCGATAGACCCAAGTACCTCTAGTGTACTATGTGTGCTATTTTCGAGTCTGGTTCAAGAAGACTGATTCAAGGCGTAGTCCATCAAGCTCTTCTTCAGACAAAGACAATAGTCACTACGTGAGATTCAAGGCTGTAGTCCATCTCATTTATGCATAGTATACAACTGTCCAGACATTCTCTTATTCTTGTCTTACTTTCTTTCCTTCTATTACTTCGGGATTTGACATTTGGGGGGGATTGTTAGTTGTATGTGTGTTGTGTTCACACACACATGAGCTAGCAAAAGCTCAACTCCCTTACAATAATTTTGACCGTTATGAACCCATTAAACTTGTAACATCAACTCATGTCCAGGTACAATATACCACATGATTTTTTATTTGAATTTTTTAACGTTCAGTATTTATGGCCGGATTAAATTGTCTTCATTCTCCTTTATTCCCTAACCTTAGAGAAAAGCCTATATATTGAGGCCAATCTCAATACTTTGAACATACTGAAAATTACTACAAAACACTCTCTCTCGCTCTTTCGAATTCTTGTCACTCCGAAACTCCTTTGTTCTTGGTTTGTTGCTCTGGACAGAGCTAAGTCAGGGTCAATCTCCCCGAGTTATGTGCGACGACGGGATACCGGTAGAACGGGGGTTTTACCACTAGGAGCATCCGGAAAAGTCTGCACATAGACCCGGATTAACTCTTAGGGCAGTGCTTCGTGCATGACTTCCCCGGAGGCCGGTAACTTTAACTTCTTTTATTTTGTTTGCAGATTATTGGAGGAGAAGAGCAATATTTTTCTAACAATAGGGAGGTGACATGTAGCCACCCTCCATAGGGTAGCACCTCACCTCCCTCATCATATATATATATATATATATATATATATATATATATATATATATATATATATATATATATATATATATACATATATATATATATATTGGAAATAATTTACTATAATACCTCCAATATAAACCTTAAATAACATTATAGGGGTATTTTGGTAAATCATCCCTCCAACAGCCATGTTAGCCTAAAACGGGTATTTTTATCAAAATACCCCAAATAATATATCTAATTTTTAACCATTTTAAGGATATTTTGTTGAAAATAACTAAAATATCTTTATAATAACTATATTTTAAGAGTATTAGGAGTAACTTGGCACCCGATATTTTTTTTTTAATAAATATGACATATTTTTTTCAAATTTGCCACAACAAATTTTTTATTATACAAGCACTACTCTTAATCTTTGTTTTGCTAAAGTTTCTAGATTTACTATTAGAGCATAAGTTGTTAAATTTTTTTTTAAGAAAGGCAGCTTTGTAAGAAAGTTTTGCAAATATTAGTAAAATTTCTGTAACTTCTGATATATGGACTAGTAAAAACAATTAGCTTTTTATTTGTATCACGACACATTATTTAGATGTAAAATAGATTTTGCAAAAAAGATTTTTTTTTTGTCTATGACTATTGGAATTTTCACATACCAATCGGTAACTATAATACAAGTTTTACGTGAATATGATAGTCACAATAAAAAAAATTCTAGTTTTTTTGATAATGCTAGTAATAACAATTCTTGTATTTGTCGTAAGGCAAAAGCTCAAACACACGAAGACGAAGATTTCTCGTATATTATCAACCACACAAGTGCATATTACAAGCTATCCCAACCTCTCTTTATATAGAGAGAGAGGTTGGGGGTTATGAAGAAACGAAAGGCCAAAGGTCTTTTGTATGTTACAAGGAGATGAAATGAAGGGCCATATGAGTTACAACACTCCCCTTTGGCTCTCCAGAAATTCTGCTTGTAAATATCTCTGAGTTTCTTCGTCTGTCTGTAGCTTGCATCTTCAAGTTTGACCATCTACTTGCGCCTCGTCAAAACCTTGCCAAAGAAAACCCAGTGGGAAAAAAACTTTGGTCGAAGGACAAAAGAGTACACACAGGTCGTGATGGGGGTAAACTAACCATTGCAAAGGTGCCTCGTCAAAACCTTGTCAGGGAAAACCCAGTGGAAAAAACCGCTGATCGAAGGACAAAAGAGTACACGATGGTTTAGAAGTATACAACTGGATACTCCCCCTGATTATAATAATTCTTAGTGAATAAGGGATTTGAACTGTGTCTCATTAAAAACCTTGCCAAGGAAAATCCAATGAAAAAAAATTTGGTCTAAGGGAAAAAGAGTACACAAGCATACATCAGGATGCTCCCCTTTTCACTCGCATTCGACAGGGCACGGGATATACGCACAACAGGACGTTTGGAGGTGCTCGTTGGAGTGCTCCCCCTCACATGCACATAACAGGGTGTAGGAAACATGTTTCACTTAGGCTAGCTCTGAAAGCTTCCTAAGTCCAATCGCTCTGACATGTTTCTGGAACGAGTGTTTTGGCAGTGACTTGGTGAACAAGTCTGCACGGTTATTCTCCGATCCAATGTGTTGCACTTCAATCTTCTGAAGCGCTTGTTGTTCATGTGTAAAGAACAACTTGGGCGATATGTGCTTGGTAGCATCCCCTTTGATGTAACCATGTTTTGCTTGATCAATAACAGCGGTATTGTCCTCATAGACGACAACAGGTTCATCTGGGTCATATGGAAGATCACATGTACTTCGAATATGGCCAATAATAGCTCAAAGCCATACACACTCTCTAGTCTCCTCATAGAGTGCAAGTAGCTCAGAGTGGTTCATTGAAGTAGCCACTAAGGTCTGTTTGTGAGACCTCCAAGAAATCGTCGTGTTCCCAATGGTAAAGACATAACCAGATTGGGAATGTCCCTTGTGCGGATCAGATAAGTATCCCACATCGGCGTAGCCAACAAGGGTCGCGTTGCTTCGAGTGCCAAGAGCGTTGGACTCACTCAAAACCGCATAGGGATAGAACAAGCCCAAGTCCGTAGTACCCTTAAGGTAGCGAAAAATGTCTTTTATGCCATTCCAATGGCGGCGTGTTGGCGCGGTGCTGTGTCGAGCTAGACAATTCACAGCAAACGAGATGTCCGATCTAGTACATTGGGCCAAGTACAATAAAGCGCCTATTGCACCCAGATAAGAGCACTCAGGACTCAATATCACTTCGTCGTCCTCCTTTGGACGAAATGGGTCCTTAGTAATGTCTAGAGAGCGGACGATCATGGGAGTAGCGGACGGCTTAACGTCAAAATGACTAAAGCGTCTCAACACCTTTTGGGTGTAGTTCGCTTGATGGACAAGAATTCCATCTTTATGGTGCTCGATCTGCAGGTCGAGGCAAAACCGTGTCTTCCCAAGATCCTTCATCTCGAATTTCCTCTTCAGGATATCAGCAGTTTCTGACAAGTCTTTTTCGGTTCCTATAAGATTTATGTCATCTACATAGACCGCGATGATTGCGTATCCTGAAGTAGATTTCTTTATGAACACGTATGGGCAAAGTTCGTTATTAATGTATCCCAAACCGATCAAGTATTCGCTTAGGCGGTTATACCACATTCGCCCGGATTGTTTCAATCCATATAGCGAACGCCTCAGTCTAATCGAGAACACGTTCCGTGGTCGGGAACTACTTGATTCAGGCATCTTTAGTCCTTCAGGGACTCTCATGTATATCTCTGTGTCCAGATCCCTGTAGAGATAGGCTGTGACCACATCCATGAGCTGCATATTCAGTTTTTCGGAAACTACTAAACTGATTAAGTAACGAAACGTTATAACGTCCATTACGGGAGAATACGTCTTCTCGTAATCAATTCCAGGGCATTGTGAGAAGCCTTGTGCCACAAGGCGAGCCTTGTATCGTACAATCTCATTTCTCTCATTATGCTTCCTTAGGAAAACCTATTTGTGACCAACTGGTTTAACATTGGGTGGTGTTGGAGCAACAGGTCCAAACACGTTTCTTTTCGCTAAGGAGTCTAGTTCAGCCTGGATTGCTTATTTCCATTGTGACCAGTCCATTCGTCGTTGACACTCGACAACACTACGAGGTTCCATGTCATCATTGTTCATAATGTCAGTGGCCACTGAGTATATGAACACATCATCGATGACAGTTTTATTTTGCTTCAAAATATCGTCTAAGCTAGCATACTCGACAAATATTTCTAGGTTATCGGCATGATTAGGAATAGGTGTTTCATCTGGAACGCGCTCTTCTAATACATCGTCGTGATCCTTAATGATCTCATATGGCAAAACGATTTTAACAAGATTTCTTCGCTTCCGGGGCAGAACATTTTTGGAACCAACCGGTCTTCCCTTCTTCTTGGAAATAGCGGCGGACTGGACGGCCGATGGCATCGTCCTTTGCTCGGCGGGTTCGACCGGAGCAACATGTTTTACAGAAACATGGCGTCTCTCAGGAACGTCTATCCTTGCAGGCACATTTGCAGCAGGTATAATTGATCTCGTGACTTTTGCTAGGTCGCTAAATGCGTCTGACATTTGATTTGCAATATCTTGTAGACCTAGAATCCTCTGCACTTCTTTATCACTATGTGCAGAGGGGGGATCATGATGAGCAACAGCGGGCACATGCAACGCTAATTCACGTCGTTCCTCATCAACGTTAGCGTACATTTCTCTCCCTAACGACGGAAAGATTGCCTCATCAAAGTCACAATCCGCGTGTCTCACGACAAAGAGATCATCTGTCAAGGGCTCTAAATAGCGAATGATGGACGGAGAGTTATAACCGACATATATTGTCACCCTTATTTCTCGTATTTCCTGTATTTTCTCGTATTTCGTATTTATACTCGTATCTGAATTTTGGCATGTATTTTTTTTATTTTTCTCAACTGGTGGAATTTCGGTATTTCTCGTATTTTGGGTTTTGTCATGACTCGGTTTTAATTGGTTTGGGTTGGTTTGGTTTGGTTTAATGTGTATTGGAACACCTTAGCCTATGCTCCACCCTCAACACACCACATCCCACCCTCTTTAAAAACTCTACCAACACTCTCTCTCTTCATTACTTCCTCCATTAAATTTCTTCTTCTTCCTCTACCCAACTCTCCACACCCATAGGCAAGTGTAACTTGCTTCTACATGAGAACCCTATTTTATTTGTCTATTTGCTAGATTAGGACATGGTGATCAACATTAGAACTTGTTATTTTCCATTTTGAGGCTTTAAATCTTGTAGATCTAAAAATTTGTTATTTTCAGATTTGGTGGTTTTGATCTATCAAACTTTTTTGTTTTCAAGTTTTGATGGTTCCATGTTGTAGGAAATTTTCTTCTACCCAATTTTGACCTTTGAAAAGTTGGATTTGGACTTGTTTTGACCAAGTTATGAACTTTTGAAGCTTTGGGTTTAACCATGGAGTTCTTGCTGGTTTGGAGAAGACAGTGAGCAGTGTGCAGAGCTTTTTAGCTTACGCCACTGAGCTGCGCGCGCTCTTTAGCGCCGCGTACGCAGGCTTGGGTACGCTTTCTGTTGGAAGCGTGTCTCTTGCGTACGCAGACTTGGATACGCTTCCTGTTGGAAGCGTGTCTCTTGCGTACGCAGACTTGAGCGTGCCCTGGTACGCAGACTTGAGCGTGCCCTGGTACGCAGACTTGAGCGTGCCCTGACTTGAGCGTACGCATGTCCTGAGTGTACGTTGCTCTCCTGCGTGCGTGCTTTTGTGCGTACGCTTCCCCCTGTGTGCATGCTTTTGTGCGTACGCAGCTCTCCTGTGTGCGTGCTTTTGTGCGTACGCAGCTCTCCTGTGTGCGTGCTTTTGTGCGTACGCAGCTCTCCTGTGTGCGTGCTTTTGTGTGTACGCAGCTCTCCTGTGTGCGTGCTTTTGTGCGTACGCTGCTCTTCTGCGTGCGTGCTTTTGCGTGTATGCTCCCCTGCGTGCGTACTTTTGTGTGTATGCTCACCCTGTGTGCGTGCTCTTACGCGTACGCCCAACCCCCTGGCCCCTTGCTTAACCCATTGGCTCTTGGAGTATTGGTTTTATTTCTCGATTTGGTTTCTCTTTTGTGGATTGGGTTTCCTGAGATCTTGTTCAACACAGTACGACTATCTTGACCCGACACGGCCTAACACGATTTTCAAGTAATTGTTTATGACTGGTACAGTTTTCGGGATTTCTGTGAATTATGATCCTGGTATTCTCTGATCTCCTTGCTAGTGACCCAGTGGGGTGCACACCTAACTTGTAACTTGTAATTAATCCTTGTGACTTGATAACTTGATAGTGGCCCGTGGCGGCGCACTCCTGACTTGTAGCATGACTTGATAACTTAACGCCGTTGCGACGGCTAACTTGATATGCTAAGTGAATTCTTGACACCGTGGGTGATTGTATTGAATGTGCTTGTATAAGCAACCCGTCTTGTCTCGCATCATGTCTAGGACATGAATCCCTGGTTTCCCACGGTCAGGGATTCATACTGAATCGGGCTAGGTTAATGACTGGATGGATCAAATAGTTCATGGAGAATTCCTCAGTTACATGTTGCCCCTTTGGTCCCGGCCTTATATATATACATGGGATTTGTTGCTATCCGTCAAGATGAGCGCACTTCCAGCCCGCTGTCGAGTGTGGTACCTTAGGACACATGTATCTTACTACAGTGTGTCTGCTATATCCTGCTATCTTTTTCTTTTCTTGCTGGAATCACTCAGGTAGTAACAAACAGGTAATCGGACTTGGAATTCTCATTGCATCTTGCTAGTAACTAGGCCTATGATAACCCTAGTTAGTTAAAGTAGCAAGCCGTACTTATTGCTTGGCCGTGATTGATCGTATGAGAATAACCTGTCTAGTCTTGTCTTGATTCTTGCACAAGAATTGCTACCTGTCATGATTTTCTTATATTTTGCTGGTAAATGGTGGGAGAATCCAAGTTTCGTTCAGACGAAGGGTTACAACCCCGGTCCTTGTTTGGTTTACGGGTTGTAACCTGGTTATCTGAATAGTTCTATGGTTTTCTCATCGTATATCACCTGTTATGTTTTTCCTTAATTCCTGTCTTTATTACCTTATTATTATTGTGCTAATTGCTGGTTTTGGGTTCCTAAGTGAAGCCTCCTTTGTGGCACTTGCTCTTTCTGGGGTCTGATCCAGCTGGTTTTGTATGGCTAGATACCGGAGCAGCAGCAAAGGATCTACCTGCTTTCCAGCCAGATGGTGACCACTAAAGGAAATCCTGGCAACGAGTGGGTTTCTTTTGTTCTCCCACTGTAATTGTACATTATTCTTTTGAGACATTTAGCCGACGAGCACCTGTTAGCTCGATGCACTTTACTTTCTGTCTGCCTACGGGCTGTAAACATGATTGGCAAGTCGAGGTTGATCATGTATGACTTAACTCTTGCTAGTCCTTACATTTTGTACGACTAGCTTCATGATCATCTAGATATGTAATGTTTGGGATGCCTTACAATAGTACATTTGGTGATCTGATATCTTGTTACTATCATTACTTATTGAGATTGGGACATTAGGCTTGTTATTGACCCTAAGAGACTGATGGCTTGTAGATAAACCCTCATATTTCTAGACAGCCGTGACCGTATAGTGAGATAGATTCCATTTCATTATACGTAGCTGGCCATGTCCGCCCCCGCTCTCCAGTATTTTGGTTCTGGGGCGTGACACGGTTTAAGTGGTGGCCCATGCAGGTCTTGTCAATCAAGAAATGTGAGGGTTTACCGGATAGATGTCTCAATCTGTACTCGCCTTTGATCTCCACTCGTATCTTCTTATCTCCTTGGATCCCTGACTTGATAACATGCTTGCATTATTGTTCTATCCTGGTCCTTCCTTAATATTCCTGACGTCATTGCTTCAGTGGCATCATTCCTGTTGATCAGCCAGAAGAAGTTCGGCCGGCAGACCAGCAACAACAAGAAGATCAAGATCAGTCCTCTGCAGCCGCCTCCCGAGCCATGCCTTCTGGAGAACCAATGCCCCCAGTCCAGCCAGTTTAGCCAGCAGGGTCAGAGGATGGGGTCTTGATAGGGCTCATCCGTGAGTTGCTTGCATCTCAGGACCGTCGAGGTGATGCCTTGCAGCAAGCAGTACAAGATGCTATGAACGGAAGTGGACCTCGAGGGAACAGTGCGGTCAACAATTTTAAGCGCCTGAACCCTCCCTTCTTCGATGGCAGCGAGGATGCAATTGCTGCAGATGCCTGGCTACAGGACATTGAAGTTATCTTAGAGGCAGCCAGGACTCCTGAAGCAGAGAAGGTGGCGGTGGTGCGCCTGCAGTTACTAGACCTAGCCCGCAGCTGGTGGGCTATACAAACAGCAAGTTTAGGTACGCCTGTCATGTGGGCGGTATTCAGTGATATGTTTCAGACCAAGTACTTTGACGCAGTGGCTAGATATGACCTACATACCAGGTTTAGTAATCTCAGGCAGATGAACAGGACGGTCGACGGATATGCGGCCGAGTTTTTAAGGTTGAGTCGGTTTGCTCCTACTTTGGTGGCAACCGAGCTAGACAGAGCACAGCAATTTCAGTAGGGGCTCCACTTGGAGATCATATTGGCAGTAGAGCAGTTCGAGCACAGAACTTTTGATGTCGTCTTGCGAGCAGCGAGGAGGCATGAGTACACTTCCCGAAGGATAGCGGACCGGACCGGAGATCGAAAACGGTCTCACGACCAGATGAACCAATCCTCAGCTCCGGCCCCGGCAGCTAGGGCCCTGACCATTGGAGCTACGAGGACAGATTCGGTTACCTCCTTACAGCATTCTGCCCCGACCTATCCCCAGCAGCAGAAGCAGAAGCGGCCTTTCGCAACGGGTTGTTCTCATTGCGGGAAGCCGGGGCATGTTGTTACTGAGTGCCGCAGAGCACAGGGATTGTGCTTGGTTTGTGGTTCGTCGGACCACATGATGGGATCTTGTCCATTCAGAAATAGATCATCGTCGACAGTAACTAGTCCCTCGGTTATGGGACCAGTACCAGCACCAGAATCAGCTCCAGTTCACCAACCACAGCAGCTTCCGTTCCCGGGTCCATTGCCGTCTCAGGCCCTGGCCTTCCAGCAACAGAGGCCACAACAGTTCGCCCTGGCCCAGTCCCAGATCCAGAATCGGCAGAGAGGTATCTGTGTCCTATTGTCTTGCTTTCCACCGTCGTTATACGGGACACATGTCATGTTTTATGTATCCTAATTACAACGGTATATCCCGGCCCGAGCCATGTCCTAGATCATTCGAAAACGGTTATTGGTACCAACCTTTTTGTATGAGGAGAGGCCCGTGTCCCTGTTTGACCAAAGAGAGAGACCTTAAGCGCAAGACTATCAGTTTAGTTCGTGTTGCTTGAGTTCATCGCTCCTTGGGAGAGTCAAACGTAGGAGTGTGAGGATGATATCCGATCACGTTATCCCAATCGGTTTGGCTCGTGAGGTGTAATATCTTCCTTATGCCTTGCACTTCGATTCTTTGTTTGCATGTATGATTGTATGATTGATTGGTAGCATAGATTACTTACGATAGTATAGATGTCCCGACATCTCTAGCCTCTTGATTAAATTCCGAGGACGGAATTATTTTAAGGTGGGTAGAGTTGTCACCCTCATTTCTCGTATTTCTCGTATTTCGTATTTATACTCGTATCTGGATTTTGGCATGTATTTTTTTTATTTTTTTCAACTGGTGGAATTTCGGTATTTTTCGTATTTTGGGTTTTGTCATGACTCGGTTTTAATTGGTTTGGGTTGGTTTGGTTTGGTTTAATGTGTATTGGAACACCTTAGCCTATGCTCCACCCTCAACACACCACATTCCACCCTCTTTAAAAACTCTACCAACACTCTCTCTCTCTTCATTACTTCCTCCATTAAATTTCTTCTTCTTCCTCCACCCAACTCTCCACACCCATAGGCAAGTGCAACTTGCTTCTACATGAGAACCCTATTTTATTTGTCCATTTGCTAGATTAGGATATGGTGATCAACTTAGAACTTGTCATTTTCCATTTTGAGGCTTTAAATCTTGTAGATCTAGAAATTTGTTATTTTTGGATTTGATGGTTTTGATCTATCAAACTTCTTTGTTTTCAAGTTTTGATGGTTCCATGTTGTAGGAAATTTTCTTCTACCCAATTTTGACCTTTGAAAAGTTGGATTTGGACTTGTTTTGACCAAGTTATGAACTTTTGAAGCTTTGGGTTTAACCATGGAGTTCTTGCTGGTTTGGAGAAGACAGTGAGCAGTGTGCAGAGCTTTTTAGCTTACGCCACTGAGCTGCGCGCGCTCTTTAGCGCCGCGTACGCAGGCTTGGGTACGCTTCCTGTTGGAAGCGTGTCTCTTGCGTACGCAGACTTGGATACGCTTCCTGTTGGAAGCGTGTCTCTTGCGTACGCAGACTTAAGCGTGCCCTGGTATGCAGACTTGAGCGTGCCCTGGTACGCAGACTTGAGCGTGCCCTGACTTGAGCGTACGCATGTCCTGAGTGTACGTTGCTCTCCTGCGTGCGTGCTTTTGTGCGTACGCTTCCCCCTGTGTGCGTGCTTTTGTGCGTACGCTTCCCCCTGTGTGCGTGCTTTTGTGCGTACGCAGCTCTCCTGTGTGCGTGCTTTTGTGCGTACGCAGCTCTCCTGTGTGCGTGCTTTTGTGCGTACACAGCTCTCCTGTGTGCGTGCTTTTGTGCGTACGCAGCTCTCCTGTGTGCGTGCTTTTGTGCGTACGCAGCTCTCCTGTGTGCGTACTTTTGTGCGTACGCTGCTCTTCTGCGTGCGTGCTTTTGCGTGTATGCTCCCCTGCGTGCGTGCTTTTACGTGTATGCTCACCCTGTGTGCGTGCTCTTACGCGTACGCCCAACCAAACCCCTGGCCCCTTGCTTAACCTATTGGCTCTTGGAGTATTGGTTTTATTTCTCGATTTGGTTTCTCTTTTGTGGATTGGGTTTCCTAAGATCTTGTTCAACACAGCACGACTATCTTGACCCGACATGGCCTAACACGATTTTCAAGTAATTGTTTATGACTGGTACGGTTTTTGGGATTTCTGTGAATTATGATCCTGGTATTCTCTGATCTCCTTGCTAGTGACCCAGTGGGGTGCACACCTAACTTGTAACTTGTAATTAATCCTTGTGACTTGATAACTTGATAGTGGCCCGTGGCGGCGCACTCCTGACTTGTAGCATGACTTGATAACTTAACGCCGTTGCGACGGCTAACTTGACATGCTAAGTGAATTCTTGACACCGTGGGTGATTGTATTGAATGTGCTTGTGTAAGCAACCCGTCTTGTCTCGCATCATGTCTAGGACATGAATCCCTGGTTTCCCACGGTCAGGGATTCATACTGAATCGGGCTAGGTTAATGACTGGATGGATCAAATAGTTTATGGAGAATTCCTCAGTTACCTGTTGCCCCTTTGGTCCCGGCCTTATATATATACATAGGATTTGTTGCTATCCGTCGAGATGAGCGCACTTTCAGCCTGCCGTCGAGTGTGGTACCTTAGGACACATGTATCTTACTACAGTGTGTCTGCTATATCCTGCTATCTTTTTCTTTTCTTGCTGGGATCACTCAGGTAGTAACAAACAGGTAGCCGGACTTGGAATTCTCATTGCATCTTGCTAGTAACTAGGCCTGTGATAACCCTAGTTAGTTAAAGTAGCAAGCCGTACTTATTGCTTAGCCGTGATTGATCGTATGAGAATAACCTGTCTAGTCTTGTCTTGATTCTTGCACAAGAATTGCTACCTGTCATGATTTTCTTATATTTTGCTGGTAAATGGTGGGAGAATCCAAGTTCCGTTCAGACGAAGGGTTACAACCCCGGTCCTTGTTTGGTTTATGGGTTGTAACCTGGTTATCTGAATAGTCCTATAGTTTTCTCATCGTATATCACCTGTTATGTTTTTCCTTAATTCCTGTCTTTATTACCTTATTATTATTGTACTAATTGCTGGTTTTGGGTTCCTAAGTGAAGCCTCCTTTGTGGCACTTGCTCTTTCTGGGGTCTGACCCAGCTGGTTTTGTATGGCCAGATACCGGATCAGCAGCAAAGGATCTACCTGCTTTCCAGCCAGATGGTGACCACTAGAGGAAATCCTGGCAACGAGTGGGTTTCTTTTGTTCTCCCACTGTAATTGTACATTATTCTTTTGAGGCATTTAGCCGACGAGCACCTGTTAGCTCGATGCACTTTACTTTCTGTCTGCCTACGGGCTGTAAACATGATTGGCAACTCGAGGTTGATCATGTATGACTTAACTCTTGCTAGTCCTTACATTTTGTACGACTAGCTTCATGATCATCTGGATATGTAATGTTTGGGACGCCTTACAATTGTACATTTGGTGATCTGATATCTTGTTACTATCATTACTTATTGAGATTGGGACATTAGACTTGTTATTGACCCTAAGAGACTGATGGCTTGTAGATAAACCCTCATATTTCTAGACAGCCGTGACCGTATAGTGAGATGGATTCCATTTCATTATACGTAGCTGGCCATGTCCGCCCCCGCTCTCCAGTATTTTGGTTCTGGGGCGTGACATATATTCCCCGTCGCTTCTGAGGTCCAAATTTTGAACGCCTTATCGGCTCAATTGGAACATTGACTAGGCACCCAAACACGCGTAAATGTGAGATGTCATGCTCACATCCAGTAACCAGCTGGTACGCAGAAAGTGGTTGGGTGGCCATGGGCCTCAGACGGACCAAATTTGCAGCGTGCAAAATTGCATAGCCCCATGCAGATAGTGGGAGTTTGGTGCGCATAACCAAGGTCCGCACTATCACTTGCAGTCGCTTCATAAAAGCTTCTGCTAGGCCATTTTGGGTATGAACATACGCAACAGGATGTTCAAGATTTATTCCCAAAGTCATGCAATAGTCATCGAAAGTCTTCGATGTAAACTCCGCGGCATTATCAAGTCTAATAGACTTTATCGGATAATCCAGATGGTGAGCCCTTAACTTAATGATATGGGCGAGGAGTTTAGGAAACGCTGCATTTCGGGTGGACAACAACACTACGTGTGACCATCTAGTCGATGCATCAACCAAAACCATAAAGTATTTAAATGGTCCGCATGTTGGTTGGATTGGTCCACAAATATCTCCATGAATTCTCTTAAGAAATTGAGAAACTAATCTCGTAGGTTTCATATGGAGTGGCTTGAGATTCGTCTTCCCAATCGAGCAAGCTTGGCATAGGCTTTTCGGATTTATAACGAAATTCTTTCCTCCAAGAGGATGCCCATGTGATGCATTCATAGTACGAAGCATCGTATTTTGACCCGAATGACCCAGTCGGTCATGCCATAGCATAAAAGTCCTCTCATCAACTGGCGCTCGGCGAATGATGAGATTACTCTCGATGTGTTGTATTGTAGTGAGATACAAACCACTTGAAAGACTTTTCAACTTCTCCATGATACGCTTTTGGCCGTACTGAGTGGAGGTAATGAAAAGATACTCGAAGCCATGTTTTCGAGCAGTTTCAACATGAAATCCGTTTTCTCGAATATCCTTAAAACTCAGTAAGGTACGACTGGACCTTGGAGATTATAAGGCCTCTGATACTTCAATGGGAGTACCATTGGACAACGAAAAACGGGCTTTGCCAAAACCTTGAACAAGGGTTGAGGGTCCCGAAATGGTTGTCACTGAGGTTACTTTAGGCGTATAGGAGATAAAGTATGATTTATCTCTCAAGATAGTGTGAGTCGTTCCACTATCAACCAGACAATCTACTGCCCCGTGGTCCATGCCTATAAGTAAAGAAAATTAAAGTTTGTCACACGTTTGAGGAAAGTGCTCGAAATATAACTTTAATTTATCGAGAAAACAGAAAATACAAACCACCAAAAGTTTCATGACTTAAATCAAATATAGAGAGAAAATGGAGATTCATTCTTCCATTTCTGCTATAAAATTGGGGGTCTCAAGATTTAGATTTTCGCACTCGTTGACCAGATTTGCTTCGGCCCGACGCCCCTTGTGATAGTTATCAACTTCTTGGGGGGTCGCCCTGCAAGTCCGTTGCATATGACCATAAGCACCACATTTGTAGCAGAGAGTAGGCGCTTGGCCTTCCACTCTCGCTTTGGGACGACTGGCCCGTTGGTTCTTACCAGGAGACTGCCTAGGAGTCAAAGGTCCTTGGTTCTTGTTAGAACCTCGCTTTGGGTGGCGAGACTTAAACTCGCCTCTGTTCCTTGGTTAGGACGACTGGCCCTTGTCTCGTTTCCACCGGGGATTTGGTCCACGGAGAGCGTTTGCATCAGGCATTGGAATTGCCTTTGTTCCAGCAGGACGAGAATTGTTGTTTCTCATTAAAATGAGACTGTTCTTCTCGTCTAGTAAAAGCTGGGTGATGAGCTCGGGAAACTTGGTGAACTTAGACTGACGGTATTGCTTCTGGAGCAAGTTGTCAGTGGAAGAAAATGTGGTGTATGTTTTCTCCAAAAGATCACTGTCGGTTAATATCTCACCGCAGTATTGGAGAAGTGATCGAATCCTGCAGACTTCATTGTTGTAATCAGTTACACTTTTGAAGTCTTGGAAACGCAGGTTCAACCAGTCATGGCGTGCTTCAGGTAGCCAAATGGTCTTCTGGTGGTCGAAGCGCTCTTTTAGAGAGTCCCATAACGTCTTCGGCGAGGAAATTTCAATGAACTCCGCCTTCATGGCGTCAGATAAATGCCTGCGGAATAGAATCATCGCTTTGGCGTTCATTGAGCGAGTGACTTCTACTTCACGCTCTTCCTCGTTATAGATGACATCCAAGAGGCCCTGCGCATCTAGATGGTTCTTGATGTCTTGCGTCCAGTCCAAGTAGTTCTTGCCAGAGGCTTCAAGGATGGGAAAATCAATCTTGATCGACATTTTTCTACAACAGAAGAAAAATCTTGATCAGTCATCATATAAAACGACAAGTTTATATGGATTTGGTTTGCATAAGTAACAACAAACAATTGTAGATAAAACAATTGTTTTGAAAAAACAATTTTTGTTAAAAAAATCCTCTTATAACGATCGACGGGCCAATATAGAGGCAAATTATTTGCTTGCAAAAATGCATAAGTATAAATACAATTTGAGAAAAAAATAATTTTCGGTCAACCCCATTCGGTAGCTCTACGTGAATATGACCAGGCGGGAAAATGAGGGAGGAGGGTCACCAGGGACCTCTTAAGAACCAAGCCCCAAGTTCTTTCTGACATCATATCCAAATAGGTGAGCCTATTCGGAGAGACTTCGTAAAATTTTTTTTAAATGTAAGAATAAATAAGATTTTTCAAGAAATTCACACTATTTGCGAACAGTGCAAAATAGGTGACAATTTAGTGCGTGTTCAAAATGAGCGTTGCTTTTGAAAAAAATTAGCCAAAAATTTTATTTTGGACGGCCCAAATTTGGCGGTGCCAGAATTTGTTTATGTAGCCAAAACCATTTTTCAAATTTTTCAAGTTTATTTTTTTCCGTAATTACGCAAAAAAAACGTACAACATAAGCAAGCAACAGCACACAAAAGAATTGGTGCATAAGCAAGTAGCACAAAAAAAATGTCAACTATTTTTCCGACGTCTAATGAAGCGACGCCAAAAAAAATAGCGAGAAAAAATACAATTTTTACTACCCATCTTTTACAATAATTCACTGAGTAACATAAAGAAAATAAATGCTACTGAGGTGCTTGTCGGGGCGCATATGGCACTGAGGCGCTCGCCGGGGCGCTCTAAATCCATCATTACCAAAAAAAATGTTAGCATCTAAAATTTCTTTTTCAACATGAAAATTTGCTATCAAAAATTTATTTCCTCAGAAATTAACTAACAAATATTTTTTTTTCAAAAAAAAAATAGTATGCTAAAGGCTAGATTATAGCAAAGTTATACATAAAAGCAAATTAGCACTGTTAACAGAATGTTAAAAGCTGGATTAAAACAACTAGAAAATGATAACAGTATAATGAATTATGTATTGGGCTCACCAACTCAAATGTCCAAATTCAAAAAATCAAAATTCACATACAATCTAAAAGAAACTTGACAAACACTTCTCAATCTCATTTCATATAATGCTGTGAAAAAATAATATAGCATTTGTCATGTTATGTCATGCAATACCTAGATGAAAAAGGTTTGATCATACTAATGAATGTAAATCAATTGGAAGAGAGCAAATATCTCATTTTCTTGATGTCCAAAACAACAGTAATATTGTAACAACAGGAACAATATATTTCTGCTATCAAAAATTTTCCAAAATTTTTTTTACCTTTCTTACCGTACGGTGGAAGAAGGTGAGAAAACAATCGGTACGTCGGGTCTCCGGCGTTGCACGAGCAACGTGCTGATAACGTGTCGTAAGGCAAAAGCTCAAACACACGGAGACAAAGCTTTCTCGTATATTATCAACCACACAAGTGCATATTATAAGCTATCCCAACCTCTCTTTATATAGAGAGAGAGGTTGAGGGTTATGAAGAAACGAAAGGCCAAAGGTCTTTTGTATGTTACAAGGAGATGAAATGAAGGGCCATATGAGTTACAACAGTATTAATATTTTAAGATCTCAATTTTTTTGCCTATACTAGAAGGACGACATTTTTCATATAAGTTGTGCTTGTCATATTGTTAATCTAATTTGTACAAGAATGGCTTCATTTTTTAAAGTAAATTTAAAAAATATTAGATCATGTCTAACTAGTTTGAACACTTCTCCAAGTAGACAACAAGTGTTTAAAATATTATGTGCACAATATGGTTTGGCATTTTAGGAGATTTGTTAATGATGCACCATATAGTAGAATTGTACTTTTTTTTTTTGGAAGAGAATACGCAGATTTTATTGCTAATTCAGAATTGTACTTACTTGATGCTGAAATCTTGTATTAAATTTAGATATGTTATTATATACTATAGTAATGTTAATCCAAGTTTCGAGTTCCAGATAACTGAGAGTGATTGGATAGCTGCTACTTCAATTTATGAAATTATAAACATTGTTTTACAATGTTACATGTATTTTATCCAAAGTTTATTATCCAACTTCTCCTTTAGTTTTAACTAAAACTGTTAACATGTCTGGTTTTGATTATGTCGTTTCTAAAATGGAAAGAATTTTTTTTTAAATATTGGCCTGAAATACCTCTTTTAGATTTATTGCCTGCAGTTTTTAATCCAAAAATCAAATTAGATGGCGTATTTATATTGTTAGGCGATTTTCACGATAATATGAACGTTGAGGTAAGTAGCTAGCTTAAAAGTAGAAATTAAAGAATGTAAAGTTGTATCGAACTAACCCGGTATAACCGCTCAAGGTAGCAGTAGCTCTAGTTTAATATCTAAGTTATCCCATGCTAAGAGTATAATACAAAGAAAGAAAGAAAAAATATTTTCTACCAACTCAAGAATTGTTGTTTTATTTAAATTCTGATGATGATGATGATGATGATAATTCTTGATTGTATTTTTCAATTTTAGAATGGTAGAAAAGACAAAAAAAAAACTTATCATATATTTTCTTCTTTAGCACGTAACTTTCTAATGGCTTCATGTCCAGTGTCCATGGTAGCATCAGAATTTTCTTTTAGTGCAGGTTCAAGAATACTAAGAAAGAAGAGAAGCATGATGCTTTCAGATATTTTGGAAGTCTGTGTTTGCGTTTAAGATTGCATGTGTGCGGAAAAAAACTCAACACTTAAGAGATGAAGGTGCTAATAATAATAAACTTGACTTTCAATCTCTTACTATGGACGATCCTACTGGAGGGGGAACTGAACAATAAACTAGACAGAAGACCGAAGACTTAAAAATATTATATAAAAAAATATAAATAAAAATTTTATTTTTATTTTTAAAAGTTTTAAATAAAATGTTATGTCAACAATTTTAATTTAATCGAATTAATAAAATTTTGCTTTCATTTTCTTATTTCCTTCCTTCAATTTTTTAATCCTTAAAGTTTTTGTTTAGTCTATTCGGGCCAACATGGACCAGGCCCGGTCCACCTCACATCCGAGTTCGGGTTCAGTCTGGATTTGGTCTTCCAAGCCTCCGGTGTGGACCAACCCGGCCTGATCCGCTTCCTCTTCCTCTTCGGACAAGGCCGAGCCCGATTAACACCTTCGAGTTATAATCTATGTTGGACACAAAGATACATACAATAAACAATATGATAACAACAACAAGGACATGAGACATTTTTTAGGAAAAGAATCTAAATGAACCGACGCGAGGGACCACGCAGCTGAAACCAGCGTTACGTGTCGCCTACGGATTGGTTGGCTGTTAGGCTCCAGAAAAACTAGCCCCTGCTAATGTCAGCGTACATGCTCGACCAATCGGACGCCGACGCGTGGCTTCGGTCGCCCGCGCTAGGGGTGAGCATTATTCGGTTTTGGACCGAAAATCGAACCGAAGAATAGATTCGGTTCAGTTTGAGAAAAATTCGGTTCGGTTTACCGAAAACTGAATAAGACTTGTGCAATGTTGTGTTTTTAGCCTTTAGTTTTGGTTTTTTAGTCCCACATCGGCTAGAAAGGAATGTGTATCTCCATATATATGAGTCTTTGCTCTTTATGGAGATGCACATGTAGTGCACATGGGTGTGTGCCATGTGGGATTAATTATTAATGGTATAAAGGCTTAATCAACAATTAAGAAGCTGTAAGCTTTTTGCTCTTGGAAATTTATTTCCATGGAGCTAAGCTCTAGCGACTCGGACTCGGACTCGGACTCGGGCTCGGACTCGGGCTCAAGGGCTCATGAGGCGTAATGTGGCGTTTTGTTGGCGCACTTTGCACTTAGCACGTCAGCATCGTCGTGCGCAGAGTACGCAGTGTGCGTAGAGTGCGTATGTGCGTATGGCTGGCTGCATATTAGAGCGGGAACAGTTGCAGCAGTTGCTGCACGTTCAGGAGTGGTTCAGCCACTACCCTGAAGTTCAGGCAAATCAGAATTCCAGGGAGAAAAACTCTTAAGTGTTCTTTAACACAACAGAGTAGTGAGCGTGTTTTTTAACACAAACACTAGTACTTTTTAATACGCGTGGGTTCTGTTATTTCAGAAACAGAGAGAGAAGAGTAGAGCCATTGCCAGAGGAGTTCGCCGTCTTCCGAGGAGTCAGAAGAGCAGGAGTGTTCCAAGGTTTTCCGTCAACCTTGCTGGTTCCTGGAAGCTGTTCGCAGAGGGCGAATAAAGCTTTGAGCAACGGTGATCATTCACCCCAGCAATTCCATCTCTCGTCTGTCACCCTTCTGTTGCCTTTAGCAGTTCTGTCAGTATCTTCTTTTTAGAAGGCACTACTGCCAGTTTGCTACGATCACGAAAATCTCTTTAGATTATTTGTGAATTACGATATCTTTTTAGATCTCGTAATTTGCAGAATCCTTCTGGATCTCTGTTGCAAAACCTTCTTTAAGGAATTGCATTTGAAACATTGTCTTTACAACTGTTTCAGTTTCTGTATTTTCTATCGAAAAGCGTGCCCCGGCGTTCCCGACAATAACAATCTCAAAGCTTTATTGCTACGATGGAAAATATTAATGCTTCACTCCTCAATACTGACTTTTGCAAATCAGAAAAGTTTGATGGAGAGCATTATCAAGTCTGGAAGAGGAAGGTTTATCTCACTCTTCAACTTAGAGATGTTGATCACGTATTGCTTGAAGAGGAACCTACTGTTCCAGATACTGGGTCTGCTGCCGCAATCACTGCGGCTACTAAACTTCAGGCCAAGTGGAGAAGGGAGAATAGCATTTGCAGGTTGCTTATACTGAATGCTATGGAGGATTCCCTAGCAGAATCCTATTCTAAGAAGAATATCGCTAGAGACATATGGGAGTCTCTAGAAAAACTATACGAAGAAGACAAGAACAGGAGCAAAATATTTGTGGTTGAAAAATATCACAAATGGCTCTTTGAGGACGAGAAGTCCATGCTGCCGCAGGTCAAAAAATTTCTGAAGCTGCAACAGAAGTTGGAAGACGAGGCTATGCCCCTCCCCGACAAGTTTGTTGTTGGAGGGATTGTCTCAAAGCTCCTCGCTGGGTGGAGTAAGTTCTATGCAAACATGCATAGGAAGAAGCTGGAGATCACCCTTGAAGATCTCCTGCAGGAAATTTATGTTGAAGACCAGATGAGGGCTCAACATAAAGTTGACACGTTTTCCAAGCAGATGGCTAACGCAAACTTAGTTTCATCAAAGGAACCAAAGGGAAAGGGAAAGCGTGCAGATTTTCAGAAGAAGAAGAAGAACCCTAACAACTTGAATGTTAAGGGAACTTCTTTCAAGTCAAAGAAATCTAAGGTAAAGATGCCTTGTTTCAAGTGTGGCCAGTTGGGCCATTTCAAAAGTGAATGCACAGCACCGGCCAAGAAATCAGAGCAAGGTGAGCCTAGCAAAGTCTCAATGATTACTGATGTAATTGCTATGATTGGACAGGTTGATGTTGTAGGATCTGATTCAGACTGGTGGGTAGATACTGGAGCCACCTGCCATGTCTGCTCCAGTAAGGAGTGGTTCACCACCTACACACCCACTTCTGAAGCGGTTGTGATGGCGAACCAAACACAAGCTGAAGTTCTAGGGATCGGGACGGTTATTCTGAAGCTGACTTCTGGCAAGTCTCTGACGCTTCGAGGCGTGAAGCACGTACCTGCTATCGCCAAGAACCTGATCTCGGGAGGCTTACTCTGCAATACAGGCCTCAGGATGGACATCAATGCTGGCCAGATGGTGATGTCTATCAAGGAAATATATTTCGGGAAAGCTTTTTATACCGAAGGAATGTTCAAGATTCAGCTTGTAAATCAGTCCAATATAATTAATGTAATTAATGAAATCACTCCTTCTGCTTATACTCTTGAGTTGTGGCATAATAGGCTAAGACATGTTCATTGTAAACGAATAAACAGAATGTCTAGTCTAGGACTTATCTCCAAGTGTGGGGGTAAGGTAGAGAAATGTGAAGTTTGTGCTCAAACGAAGATCACAAGGAAACCCTTTCCTCGGGTTAATCGAAGTACAGATCTTCTGGAGTTGGTACACTCAGATATCTGTGACTTCAAACAGTTCTCTACAAAGGCCGGGATAAAGTATTTCATAACCTTCATCGACGACTTCTCAAAGTATGCGTCCGTCTACTTGCTGAAGGCTAAAGACGAAGTATTCGAGAAGTTCAAGGAGTTCAGAGCCGAAGCTGAGCGGCAGACTGGACAACAACTCAAAAGGATAAGAAGTGATCGAGGTGGGGAGTACAGGTCTCATGAATTCGTATCGTTCTGTAAGGAACATGGAATTGTCAATGAGACTACGGCTCCGTACTCTCCTCAATCAAATGGAGTAGCTGAGAGGAAGAACAGGACGTTGACAGAAATGATAAATTCAATATTGTTGACTGCTGGCCTTCCTAAGTGCTACTGGGGAGAAGCTGCATTGACGGCCACTTATATTCTAAATAGAGTGCCTCATGCAACTTCAGACGTTACTCCTCATGAACTCTGGTTCAAGGTCAGACCTAACTTGAATGTCATTCGAGTGTGGGGGTGTCTGGCGTATGTCAAGCTTCCAGATCTAAAGATTCAGAAACTTGGGACAAGGACTACAAAGACGATCTTCTTGGGGTATGCCGAGAAGAGTGATGCTCGAAGATTTCTTGATATTGAGTCAAATCATATCATTGAATCTCGCGATGCAGAATATTTTGAAGATAAGTTTGCAAGGCACAAGAATATTGTTCTTCCGGATGTTCCGGAGAATAATGAGGGTGCACAAGAGACTGAAGTCTTCAATGAAGATGTGGTCCAAGAAGATGTTGTTGTTGAAACAACGGTTGAACCAGAACAAGCTGAGCCGTCAGCTAAGCGTGTGAGGAGGCCGAAGGACTTCGGAAGTGACTTTGTCACCTATCATGTGAAAGCAGATCCGCTTACCTATGATGAGGCGATGAAGACCAGAGACACGATTTTCTGGAAGGAGGCGATTGACAATGAGATTGATTCCATCACCTCAAATAACACTTGGGTGTTGGTTGATCTTCCTGAAGGAGCGAAACCCATCGGATGCAAATGGATCTTCAAGAAGAAGATGAAAGCAGACGGAACTATTGACAAGTTCAAGGCTAGGTTGGTAGCCAAGGGGTTTTCTCAGAAGCAGGAGATTGACTACTTTGACACATATGCTCCAGTAGCCCGGATGACCACCATCAGAATATTGATTGCTCTCGCAGCAATAAATAAGATAGTGATACATCAGATGGATGTGAATACGGCTTTCCTAAATGGCGAGCTGACCGAAGAGATTTACATGCAACAGCCAGAGGGATATGTCATCAGAGGTCTTGAAGACAAAGTCTGTAAGTTGGTGAAATCCTTGTACGGTCTTAAACAGGCTCCCAAGATGTGGCATGAGAAATTTGACAAAGTTATAAGGTCAAATGGCTACATGGTCAGCGATACGGACAAGTGTGTTTACACGAAGTTCGCTGATGGAAGAGGTGTGATCGTTTGTCTGTACGTGGACGACATGCTTATCCTAGGTACGAATATTAGATGTGTCACGGAGACAAAGAAATTCATCTCAAGCAAGTTCAGTATGAATGACTTGGGGGAAGCTGATGTGATCTTAGGGATCAAGATCATCCGGACAGACACTGGACTAGCGCTGTCACAGTCTCATTATATTGAGAAAATGATCACTCGTTATGGGTATCGGGATCTTCCAGGGATCGATACGCCGTGCAGGTATGATCTGTCGCACTTGTCTCCCAATTTTTTTTTATTTTAGAGAGCATTTTTTTTAATTTTATTTATTTATTTTATTATTATCATTTATATGATGGTTTGAATCGTAGGTAAATAGAGAATTGATTTGGGATCACAAGGGTGCGTACCTAGGCCTATAGCTTAAGTATAGTAAAACTAGGACATATGTGGTCCCCAGGGTCCCCAGACAGCCCCTAGTATATTATCTCACCATTTTAGAATTTTCAGGATTTTATGGAGATTTTTAGAAAATTTTCTATATTATTTTATTAATTTTCTAAGCTTCTAGGAATTTTTGTGAGAGCACCCGAGGGTATTTTTGAGGTCAAATAATTTATTTGGGCTCTAGAACCCCTAAAATATTTTCTAGATTTTTCTAGGAATTTTTAGGAATTTTTTGGGATTTATTTGGAATTTTTAGGATTTTTCCTGATTTTTATTTAATTTTCTGTAATTTAAAACCTATTTTCCAAAACATTTACCCAGTCAGCCAAGAGGGGCCCACCCGTCAGCCACTGAAAGCGGGAGGGCGGGCCCCACGTGGCAGTGAGAGAGGGTGGGTGGAGCTCGGTCTCCGAGCCAAAGTGCTAATCCGAGCCAAGCTCGGAGCCGAGCCAAGCTCGGTCTATTATGGACAGTTGGATCCAGCAGTGGGCGCACAGGATCGCGCCACGTGGCAATCCGAAGCCGACTCACTAACGGCTTAGCAGCTCACCCTATATATATATATATATATATATATATATGTTATTAGCTTTTTCCGAAAACCCTATTTTATTCAGCAGTTTTTTTTGTGGGAGAGTTCGGGAGAGATCTTCGACTTCGCGGAGCGATTGCCGTTGATCTAGACATCCTTTTGGCGCGCCGTTTTTTTTGTTAGAAGCATATTGAGGTTAGGTTTCTGAATATATATTTTAATTTCTGTAATTTTGATCTCGAATTTTTGAATAATTATTTGAGTGTCGGTTGTCCAAAAATTAACACGTCGCACGGGTTTCGAGATTCCGAGCGATCCCGAACTCCGTTTTGCGATTCGTTTGAAGTTTTAGAAAGCTGACACCAAGCTCTACAACATATAATTTTTTTAGAAATTCAGAGTTTCATCTATTATTTTATTTTATTCATAGAAGTCAGATTTGGTCAACGGTTCATCGATTTGGTCATAGTTAGCCATAATGGCGATAACTTTTGACCAAGTCGTGATTTTGCGGCACGGTCGATTCCGGTGCACTCATGGCGCTGAAATCTACCATGTTGCACACTCAAACTTGGAATTCATATTATTTGACCAGTTAGTCAACAATATGTCTCGGTTTGCGTGCCACGAGTCCCAATTTTGGAACCGTGTATTTCCTTGGCCAAATTTTTGTGTGTAGATTATTATTTCAGAATTAAATAGGTTAAAATAGGATTTTAGATGATTTAGTCCAGAATTAGATTAGTATTAATTGATATAATCCATTAGCCACTTTCTAGGATTTTTAGAGTGGGAATCGTTGATCTAACTTGTGGTTTTTATGTGACGGGGTAGATCGGACTACGACGTCTTGACTTGTGACTTTATCATCTATCGGAGCAGGCAAGTATCACTATGACCTATGTTTCCTTTATTTTATGCTGCATGTATCTTCGTGTCGTCGTTTCACTATTACTTCCCTTTGGTCCATGATTGTCATTGCTCATGATTAATATTGTGCACGAGAGTTAGAATCGTTAGGATATATACATGTTCATCTTTTACTCATTGTTTTCTATTGTTTACAGTTTATCGTATTGCTAATGTTTATCGTAGTGGACATGTATTGTAAGTGAGTCGGGCGGGGGAATACAACAAGTAAGCATGTGGTCAACGAATTGAATACAGACCCCCTATACATTGATTGCATAATATCAGTCATGCACCACACGTATGACTGACGGATATCCCAAGCCGTCTACATGCTGAAAGTTGGTATTCTAAAACACACAGTACACGTGACTTAATTATTGTTGCCGTGTCGTCTATTGTTCTTCTTTCGTCAAGTTACCTTCTTATTGTCATCATGTCTTAGTGGTATGTCAAAGTCTACCTTCATATTGTTATCACGTCTCAAAGGTACTTTCTTATCATACAATGTCATGCCTATATTTATCTTCAGTTAAATTCCTTTTATCTTTCCTTCATGCTTGTATACTATATTGTGTAATGTAGTGTTATGGTGATCTTGCTCCAATCCTGACTGGATAACTATTTTTCAGCTTTAGACGAAGAGATTTGCCCCGAGGTCTACGGTGAGTATGTTGGCGACCCTGACGTCACTGGCGTACCCGGTTCCAGCACTGATGCGAATTAGCATATTTTCTTCCTTGTGGATTCGCATTAGTTAGTAGTTAGAGTTATGGAGTTAGTGGTCTATTTTATTTTTCTGCTATCCGGGTTTGTTCCCGAGACTTTCTGAGTTGTAGTGGATTTTTCATATTTACAATATTGAGACTATTAAATATTTTGGTGATTATTACTGGCTTAGTTGTGGATGATATATATGTGTGTTGTGCTTGTTGTGGACCATTGTTATCATAGACAGCGTACTACCGCCGATGCTGCGGCGTAGGCTGGACTTGGCCACGTACTCGTATCCCAAAATTGGGAGCGGGTCGTGACATGATCTGAAGCTGAAGCCTAATTCAGGGGAAAGCATCAGGCAGCTGGAGTATGCAAGCATAATCGGGAGTTTGATGTATGCTACTACTGCCACAAGGCCTGACATAGCTTTCGCCGTGGGAATGCTGAGTCGTTTTACGAGCAATCCAGGTGTTGAACACTGGAAAGCTGTGGAACGGGTTATGAGATATCTCAAGAAGACTCAGACATATGCACTGTACTACAACGGAGATCCGTCGGTAGTGGAAGGCTTCAGTGATGCCAGTTGGTGCTCAGAGGTGGAGAGCGAGAGGTCCACAGGTGGATACATTTTCACAATAGGTGGAGCTGCTATATCGTGGAAGTCGAAGAAGCAGACTATGCTCTCGCGGTCATCCATGGAATCTGAGTTCTTTGTACTTGATACCGCAGCCGAGGAAGCAGAATGGCTTCGGGAGCTCATGTATGATCTTCCAGTGGTTGGGGCGCAAATACCGGCGATACCGATATACTGCGACAACCAGGCGACTGCGGCGGTGGCATCAAATGACCTTTTCAACGGGAAGAAGAGGACTGTATGGTTGAAGCACAGGGCAGTACACGATCTTATCAAGAGAGGTGTTATTACAGTAATTGATGTTCGGAGTCAGGAGAACCTGGCGGATCCGTTCACCAAGGGCCTCAAGCGCCAGCTGGTCGATGACACAGCTTGTAAAATGGGCTTGAAGGCATTCTGATATTGTATTATTGTATTCCTACCATAAAGTTTTATGCTATTAGTTCAAAGATTTATCTACTAGGCATCTAGCTTTTGGTTCAAGGGAGGACCACTAATCGGAAGAATATCAGGAACGGTGGGTACATGTTCTATTGGGCATGGAGAGGTTACGGACCTATAACCACTGTTGTCTACTGTTGTTTTCTGCGGAAAACAGGTCCTGTGGGAGGTTGGCTTAAATACCTTAATGAGTTCTCAGGCATTTGGAATGTCTGTTATGCTTTACAGGAAGCGTGGTAGCACAGCACTACAAGGAGTGTGACTCCTTGCTATGTGTGGCAGTGACTCCACCATGAGGTTCTCGAAGGAGGTAAAGCCTCGGCTATGTTAGCCAAGTCACAGCGGCATAGCACCGCAAATAGGCAGTTGGCCTAATGCTGTATATTGAATTAAAGAGGGATGTAGTCAGCACTACAAAGAGGAGGTGTTCCTCATGTTACGGGTGGCACGACACCACAATGAGGTAAACCCGGCTAGGGATAAAGCCTCGGCCTTGCAAGCCATGTCGTAGCGGCGTAACACCGCACAGAAGCGTAAGGCTTCATGCTGGGTAGTTTGGCACTACAAAGGGGCTAGACCTCATGCTACGGGTAGTATGACACTACGATGAGGTTCCCGGTGATTCGGGGTAAGGTCCTCGGCTTAAGGCCATGTCATAGCGGCGTAGCACCGCAAAGGAAGCGTTGGACGCTTCATGCCATGTCTCTTTAATAAAGAACTCACCTATAGTGTATGGACAAAGAGATATCAGGCCGTCTCTTGAGGGTAAACTTGTAGACGCCCAATATTATACACTGAAACCAGGCTGGCACACGGCCTTAAATGTGCAGCCAGAAGCACATGTAACTACATTATGTGAGTGGAAAGAATTTCAGCTATGATGCAGAATTCAAGGCTTAGTCCATTCTTGTATTATAGTTTGATTTTTGACTCACGTGGGAAGATTCAAGTCTTAAGTGGCATCTATCCTAAAAGCATAATGGACAGTTACTGTGGGGAACACTCGTACTCATATATATAGAGATATGTGGGGGATTGTTGTGTTTTTAGCCTTTAGTTTTGGTTTTTTAGTCCCACATCGGCTAGAAAGGAATGTGTATCTCCATATATACGAGTCTTTGCTCTTTATGGAGATGCACATGTAGTGCACATGGGTGTGTGCCATGTGGGATTAATTATTAATGGTATAAAGGCTTAATCAACAATTAAGAAGCTGTAAGCTTTTTGCTCTTGGAAATTTATTTCCATGGAGCTAAGCTCCGTAGGAGCTTAGCGACTCGGACTCGGACTCGGACTCGGACTCGGACTCGGGCTCAAGGGCTCATGAGGCGTAATGTGGCGTTTTGTTGGCGCACTTTGCACTTAGCACGTCAGCATCGTCGCTAGGCGCATAGTGCGCTTAAGTTGCGCTCGTTGCGCGAGCCACTTGCGCGACCACGTTGCGCGGCCCGTTACGCGAGCCCAGTTACGCTGGCCCAATTACGCTGGTCCAGTTACGCAGCCCAGTACGCCCAGTACGCGCAGTGTACGCAGCGTACGCAGCGTGCGTAGAGTGCGCAGTGTGCGCAGAGTACGCAGTGTGCGTAGAGTGCGTATGTGCGTATGGCTGGCTGCATATTAGAGCGGGAACAGTTGCAGCAGTTGCTGCACGTTCAGGAGTGGTTCAGCCACTACCCTGAAGTTCAGGCAACTGCTTGGCAACCGCCCTGTGGGCTATATATGCAGGTTCTCTCCTCTCTTTCAGTGTGGGAGAAATCAGAATTCCAGGGAGAAAAACTCTTAAGTGTTCTTTAACACAACAGAGTAGTGAGCGTGTTTTTTAACACAAACACTAGTACTTTTTAATACGCGTGGGTTCTGTTATTTCAGAAACAGAGAGAGAAGAGTAGAGCCATTGCCAGAGGAGTTCGCCGTCTTCCGAGGAGTCAGAAGAGCAGGAGTGTTCCAAGGTTTTCCGTCAACCTTGCTGGTTCCTGGAAGCTGTTCGCAGAGGGCGAATAAAGCTTTGAGCAACGGTGATCATTCACCCCAGCAATTCCATCTCTCGTCTGTCACCCTTCTGTTGCCTTTAGCAGTTCTGTCAGTATCTTCTTTTTAGAAGGCACTACTGCCAGTTTGCTACGATCATGAAAATCTCTTTAGATTATTCGTGAATTACGATATCTTTTTAGATCTCGTAATTTGCAGAATCCTTCTGGATCTCTGTTGCAAAACCTTCTTTAAGGAATTGCATTTGAAACATTGTCTTTACAACTGTTTCAGTTTCTGTATTTTCCATCGAAAAGCGTGTCCCGGCGTTCCCGGCAATAACATGCAATTATGTAAATACTCTCAATTATATGCCTATGTTATAATTAAGATGTGTATATTTTGAAAGTAACAATTCTATTTATGTGTTTTGAAATTAAATTTTGGTAATTTAACAACTAGTCTAACTTTAGACGCAAATGCAACAAATGTGTGCATAAAAATTATAATTTTTAATATTATTTAACCACGATTTCGATCTTGGACCCTACCAATTATACAAAAGAAATAGTCCAACCGAACAAACCGAATCGTCATTCGATTCGATTCGGCTTCGATTTTGGGTAATTTCGATTTTAAATTTTTATAATTTTGGTTTATTTGATCTTGACTATTTCAATTCGGTGTAAACCAAATAAACAAACGCTCACCTCTGGCTGTGCGGTCTGTAAGAACGCACTCATTTTTTTAGTATGCTAAATTGTATTTTGGAGTTTTTGAAACGAAAACGATTCCGACTTCCGAGTTTGTAAATAAATGAGCAACTAATATGTACATTTTTTCTAATAAATGTTATGACAAAAATTCTTGCTTAGTTTGTATCGAAATGTTAGTGGTGTTGTCTCTGTTATTTCTATTACTTTGGACCCTAAAAAAATATGGATACCCACATGAAAATTTTCATGAAACAATCAAAGAGAAGGCAATTATAAATCAATTGACCCTAATGAGAGGTGGTTGGCTGACGGACGGTCTCGAGCCACGGCTTTGGTGATGCAATATTTTTTAAAAAAAATAAATTATAAATCAATTGCATAACATAGGATCACAATGACAATTGACAAGGATGATAATCAAGTATTTCCAAATTTTAATTGGATGATAGCGCGAGTAGATTTCCCCCTTTTGCATTCCTGGACAGGACGAAGAGACGTCATAAGAGCCGCGAAAAGCCTGCACGCCTGGAATGGCCCTCACCTCTCCGACTGGATTGTGATGTTCCGACGAAACTCACATGGATGAACACCAGTGTCGGAATGAAAGAAAATGAGTGAAACCATGTACCGTTATATTTAGTCCCACATCGGCTGCACAAACGTAAAGAAGTTGCTTTATAATAATTTATTGGTTTCCGTTGTGCGTGTTAGTTTCATCGGGAGAGAAGGTTGATTTAAGGTAATTATTCGCTGCAAATTTATAGTTTAAGTCATGACTTATCCAATTGAAAAGTTTAGACTCCTAAACTGATATAAAATTGAGAAATTTTGAGTTGTATCACACTTGCTCTACCCAAATTCAAGGTGCACCCCTCCCGATTACCATAATGCAAGACACTTTCCATTTTTGATAGTTTTGGTCCTTCACTAACGAACCCAGTTTTTTTGACAAAAATGTCATCTTCTTCCCCCTCCAATTTCCATCCAAAATAGCAGGAATGTCCAAAACGCACGAAAAGCTAATCAATTGTATTCCTTTTCTTGTGCAAAGTCGTTGTTGTGTCCTGGAATCAAACTAAAATGACCGAGTGCGACTAATATTTACTACCAACACTGCAAGTCTTAGCCATCCAAAAGTCCCAATTTTTTACTATAACAAGACGAGCACCGAAGAACTTCTTCGGAAGCAGGAATTGAAGAACGCCAGCACGAAAGCTACAACTTTTAACCCAGTAAAGACCAATCTACCACTATATATAGGTATGGGTCAATTTGATTGCTCAAAGGAATCAACAAATTTAGGTAGAAGAACATCAATAATTATGAGAAAGGAAGGAGCTTTCTTGTTGGTTACCAGTAGAGGAAACTGGTGTTCGAGGAACGGAGATGCCTCTGCAGGATTTGATCAGATATACGACGATGGAGGTCACAATTGCTGCCGCGCTGCTGTTGCCCTCCCCCCCCCCCCCCCCCCCCCCCCCCCCCCCCCCCCCCCCCTCTGTCGGTGCCGGAGAAGGGGGGGAGGGTAGGAGAGAGAGTGTTGGGGGGGGGGGGGGGGGGAGAGAAGACAATGAGGGAGGAAGGATATTTTTATCAAAAAAAAGGACCAAGCAGTTGACCGTCCATTTGAAACGGTTTCTGTCAAAAGTGAAAAGTCTTACATTATGATAATTGTGTGGGATACATTTTAAATTTGGATAAAAAAAAAGGGGTATAATTCAAAATTTATCTATAAAATTCAAGATCTAAACACTAATTAGCCCTTACAAAATCCAGCCTAAACCCTACCTAACAATGAGGCCCATATAGGCCGACTACTCTAAACCCAAACATCCTCAGCCCAACCCAATCTCCTCCAAGTTCCTCTCTCTCTCTCTCTAAAAAAAAAAAAGAAAGGCTTTTTATAAATGCACTGCACTTTTTGATCAGGGCTAGCCCATTTTAAAATTTTGTATTATTTACAAGTTTACCATCGAAAAATTGATCAGGGCTATCCCACTCTTTGGTATAAGTCACTAGTGCAAACAAGGACTGCCCAATTTTCTGGTAGTCCTACAAACTGAATGGACTGCCAGAAAACTGGACAGTCCTAACTCACAGCATGTGAAACAAAGGACTGTCCATTTTTCTGGCAGTCCTTACTGTATGTAGGGCTGCCAGAAATTTGGACATTCCTTATTTGCACTAGTGACTTATACGAAAGAGTGGGATAGTCCTGATCAATTTCTTCAATGACAAACTTGTAAATAATACAAAATTAAAAATGGGCTAGTCCTGATCAAAAAGTGAAGTGCCTTTATAAAAAGCCAAAAAAAAACCCTAAATCCATCTTCATCCCCATCGCAAAAACCCTAACCCTAGCCCTAAAATCCCCTCAATGGCCGCTTCCTACGACTACGACGACCCCCCCTACGAGTCCGTCCGCCCCTCCGGCGGCGGCGGCGGCGGCGGCGACCTCCCCTACGACCCCAACTTCGTCCCGGACGCGGTGAAGACGTTCGTCGCCCACCTCTACCGCCACATCCGCGACAAGAACGTGTACGAGATCCACCAGATGTACGAGTCCAGCTTCCACCGGCTCACCGACCGGATGTTCCGCGAGTCCCCCTGGCCCTCCGCCGACGCCGTCGCCCCCTACGTCGACAATGACCACGTCTTCTGCCTCCTCTACAGGGAGATGTGGTTCCGCCACGCCTTCGCCCGCCTCGCCCCCACCGCGCGCCACCGCGTCGAGAGCTGGGACAACTACTGCAGCCTCTTCGGCGTCGTCCTCCACGGCACCGTCACGATGCAGCTCCCCAACCAGTGGCTCTGGGACATGGTCGACGAGTTCGTCTACCAGTTCCAGAGCTACTGCCAGTACAGGGCCAAGCTCAAGAGCCGCACCGAGGACGAGCTGCAGCTCCTCAAGCAGTACGACCAGGTATCGGTTCGTAGAGCAAACAACGTTGATCTTGGCATGTTCTAGTGTATTTTCGAATGCCTGTGTCCGTCTCCGACACCGATGCGACACGTACACACAACACTGATATAGTAGGGATTTTTGATCCTTGTCGTCTCAGCGTCTCAAACTACCTTAACAAGCTTGCTCGAGTTAAAAACAGCTTTCAAGGGAATTCTTGATCCCTCAATTATTTATGCAGTTGATAACTAAGGGCATCCCCAAGCCCAATGTGCAGTGAAAGAGTTCGAAGCCAATAATTCAGCTTCAATTGTATAATTAAGTGATATGTTGTGAGCTATACTTTAAATGTTCATAGACATTGGTGGATCTTACTCTGATCTATGATACTAACTCTATGCACATTCGACCATACTTGCATATTGATGCAAGTGATTTTCTGGCAGTTAATAAAGACATCAAAAAATGATCGTAGTTGTAATGAGAATGCGAAGATGGATAAGTTGCAGGACAGAGAAATGAGTGTATTTGTGGGAGGATGGGCATAGGGCCAGATGAGGATTAGATGAGCGAAAATCAGATGATTTGAGTTGGACGTGTCCATTGCAGAAAATGTACCAATTAGTAGTGATAGGACTTTAGTTAAAGGAGCTACTGTGAATAAGGATATGGTATGTTCCAAGTGTAGAGGGAAATGACCCTTAACAGACACCATATAAGGATTCGAATATATGACCCTTGAAACTTGAGATAATGAATTTGTTGTTACTGAGGTCATTGGGCTGTCTGGTGTATGATAATGGGTTTTAGTACTTTCATCTGCTGGTAAGGAACGGACTTCGGTGTAATGCTCAACTTTTTTCACTTGTTAGAGAAATGAAGAAAATAATGCTTCTGACAATAGATTGGAAAATTACTGACATGTGTACTTTACTACTTTTTTCATGTAGTTAAAGCCAAAGGTTGGTAAGGCAAAATACATATTTGTGATCAATCTCTATTCTCTAAGAAGTTTCTGATTGGATCAGACGAACCATGCCACTTTCAATGCAATTCACAATTGATTCATATTTCAAGAAGATGAAGAATGTTGATCCACATCCTGTCTAATTATTTATATCGCTTTGTCCAATCTTGTTAAGAGAGTTGTTTGATCTTGTTTTGTTGGATTTATCTGGTGGTGTAAAGTCAGTTACAAAGAGGTAAAAAAATTGTGTTCGATATATTATCTAAAAACTGGATTTCTTGGTGCTTTCTTTTACTCCTCCATGTATAAGAAAAGAAGTGAGGGGTAGGCTTCAGTCACACCTCCAGAAAAGGGCTTTTCATCCAACTTGAATCACACAATGTTACACTAACCATTCATATGCTTCCATGAAGGGTTAACCTGTTAAAGGTTGCATTATACCATCTTTGTTCAGCTAACATATAGTTTACAGAAGAGTTTCACTAATGGAGGAAATACAGCTCACTGAAATAAAAGTCAAACTAAGAAAATCGCTTCCAGACGTGGAAATAACTAGGCAAAACTGAAATAAAAATCAAGTAACTCAAATAAACTCAGTTTTACTACCGAACTACAACTCTATTGGGACCAACTCAGAAGAATGATTTGCTTCTTCTGGAGAGATCTTATAAGGTGTTTGATCCCCATCATGGTAAGAATACAGAGTTTACAGACTGTAGGTCAAGTTTATTTTGTTGGTAAAGAGTTGAAAGAGACATTCCCAATTTACGTTTCGAGTGATTATTTTCCTTGGTTTTAATTAACTTTACTATAGATTCTCTTTTTAGGTACTGGTGGCATATCTGTTGTGCAATTATTTAATTATTGTTATGTTCTTCTTTAGTTTTCCGAAGTTTTTCATGATGCCTGCACAAAATTTAATCAAGGCAAGCGTTTATATTACGTCTAGAAGTTCTCTTTTGATTATCAGAAAATGAGCAATTCCGTCTTCAACACGTGCAATATTGTCAAAATGCTCACTCCTTCTTCAACACATGCAATGGTGTCAAAATCAGATGGGTAGTAGAAGCATAAAGGGGTCCAGATAAGATCTAGATCCAGATTGTAGGATATAAGAGCAAATCCTAAAAAAAAAAAAAAAAAAATCATAAAAAGAAAGTATGGACAATTCATATCTTTACTATATCATGCATATTTGAGGTATAGAATATCAAACCAAGTAGGTTAACGCACTATTTCACAAAACATATTCATTTTCTCTAAACATTAACTGTACTTCTATTAATATGGCATTCTCCAAAGAGACAGAGCAACAAAAGAAACTAAAATGACATCAATTATGAGCTCCATTCTTCGCTTTCACTTGAGCTGGAGAGAGGATCTTCGTTGGAATCATCCATACAAGGAATGTTAGTCTCTTCTTCCTCAAAAGATGTCATCTCTTCTTCATCATCAATATCAACCTCTACAAGCATAAATGAATTCAGACGAGCGAGAAGGAAGAGGTCTAACTTTTTCTACTCATTTTTTTTTTTTGAAAAGGAGAGAAAGGAGAAGTTTAGATCTACGAGGTTGGCAAAATAAATAGGTTCGTTATGTTAGGAAGGCCCTCCCTAACATATACACGATTTTTTTGGAGAAAAAACCCACAACTAAATCAGGCCCGCCAAGCTCTGGATCCTACAATCAGGGTTGGATTCTGTGATCCACGATCCGGGCGATCCTTGGCCAGTGAGATTTTTCCTTATGGCCATAATCGGGTTGGAACCGACCAACAGGATCATGTGATCCACAATCCGGATTGTGCGATTTTGACAACATGGCGCACATGTTTTATGCCATACTCTCTCTGGTTTAGCATATTTCAATGCCGGATAAATTTGTGTGTGTTCTTACTTATTTTATTAATATTTCCCCTTTAACTCTTGTAGAATCAACCATCAGCTTGTCAGCGATCATTCATTAACCATGTGCCAGTAACTTTTAGTTGCAGAATGTAGGATTCTTTTGTTACTTTGTATCTAAACAAATAACATATTTTAGAATCCTGTTTTGATTAGTTTGTACCCATAACTTTTGTTAGGCATGGAACGTGTATGGTGTTCTCAATTATTTGCAAGCTCTTGTGGAGAAATCCCAGATCATCCAGATCTTGGAACGTGAGAAAGAAGGCCTAGAACAATTCACTGCCACTGATGGCTATGATTATGAAGGCGGAAGCAGCAACGTTCTGAAAATGTTGGGTTATTACAGCATGGTAGGTCTGCTGAGAGTTCACTGTCTTTTAGGTGATTACCACACGGGTTTGAAGTGTTTGGCCCCTATTGACATTAGTCAGCAAGGTGTCTACACTATAGTGATTGGAAGCCACATATCCACCATTTACCATTATGGATTTGCCAATTTAATGTTGCGGCGGTAAGTGTTCCTCTTTCCTGCTTTTTTTCACGTCAACGACAGATCAACAAATAATTCTGGATCCTTATATTTCAATTGCCTATTATTTTTCTTGATAATGAAGTTGCTCGATTTAATATTTTATTTTTTACCTATTATAAAGATATCTTATGATAAGTATATCTATTATAAAAAATAGTAAGTGGAAGTAATAAATAATATAAGTAGTTAATAAGCAAGGAATGGGGAATTAAGTGTACCTCCCTCTCCTTCTACACGAAGATATGTTTGATTTTCTACCCTTCTATTTTCATTTTATGGTCGATGGGTCATAACTAGATATGTTATCATATTACAGTTAGTATTTTACTTATGATTTTTTTATTTATAATTGGCTGTAATTTCATACCATTACATGTACAAGATTGATAATAACAGTAGTAATGTTTATAAAATAATGTTGATTTATCATGGTACTGTTTGTATTTAGTTTATACTCTATGATGAAATGTTATTAGTTTTAAAAGTTGTCATATGGAGGATCAGAGTTCTACTGAGTGAAATTAGGTTCTCTTTCCCTATGAAATAGGGTGATTTTGTTATAGGCTAATTTTAACCTAAATACCCTGAACTATGATTTTCTTTTTCATTTTATTACCCTAAACTATTTTTAATCAACTCTTATATTTTTAATTTAAACATCTGTTATTCAACCTTCAGGTCCTTTACACATAACAGTCGTGCATATCATACAACTGTTTAGGACTTTTCCCCTCAATTACTGCAGAGAATTGCCAAAACAACTTGATTGCTAATTTGCTACTATGTTAGTACCAAAAGAAAGCAAAGGAGACACAGAAACACTACTTGAGACAGCAAGAGAGGGGAAAATTAATAGAGAAAGCAGTACTTGAGAGAGAGAGAGAGAGAGAGAGAGAGAGAGACTCATATTTCCATGTACATTTATATTCTAATTTCTATGTTGCACGGACATGGAAAGTAGTTTTATCATGTCCTTAACCTATCTGTGTCCATATTCGTGCAACACAATAGGTGACTACTTATCGTACACATTTGGCAATGTATGTATCCTGTGTATCCTGCCTTTATCTCTACTTGTGTCCGTATTTGTGCAACATAGTTTATAACAAATAAGTCCCCAATCCATGATGTCTTTTGGAAATTGAGGCACCAGTCAGAAAATGTGAATTTTCAATTCCAACAGCGAAACAAATTCGAAAGCTTGATCCGAATCCATGGGCCCCTTAGGCGATGATAATGTGTCTCATACTCAGATGGGTGGCTGCATTTATGTCGCGGTCCGGTCATAACAAGCAGTGTTCTAAATGGCGGACGCCTAGGCGGTAGGCGGTCTCCCTCCGCACCGCTTTTCGGTAGGCGGTAGAGTAGGCGGCCAATGGAGGTTGGCGGCATAGGCGGAGGTGAGGCGGCGTAGGCGGACGCCTAGGCGGACTAATACCTAACAAAATATTTCAGCCAAAAAGGTTCTGTAAGCATTATGGGCCTATGGTTCACTTTTACAAAACTAAAACTTTATAAATATTCGTTCTACAACTTAGTTATGCATGGAATACCCTTAAAATATGCATATTATGGAAAAAACAGAGGTAAAATAGTAAAAAATATCCAAAATGTATCGACCGCCTAGGCGGCTCTCTCCGCCGTACACCCGCCTACCGCCGTTTAGAACCTTGATAACAAGTTTCAGTTGGTAAGGTATTTGGTCATTCTCTCCTTTCCCTCTTGATATCATTCGGAGCTCTAGTTTGAACAACTCAGAACTCTAGTTTGAACACAGTTTCAGTCCTTAGGTATTGCTTTCTTTGTTATTCTTCCTTTCTTTTGTTTCTAAACATCATTTCTGGGCAGCTTTCTGCTAGTGCATCTCAATGAATTGAGTGCAATTGTGGGCTTATTGTATATTGCACATTAAAGGGAATATTGCTCTAGAAAAGGTATTATGTGCCTTGTCCTTCATCTTTAGAATATTAGTCATTGGTCTATCCTATTTCCCATTAGCATTCATGTGACTTATGTCAGATTAGGCCTGTCAATGGTAACGGATAAGTGATAACCCATTAACCTGACCTCAAATTTGGATAACAATTTGGGTTTGGATGTAAAAAGTAAAACCTGAATTAATTTCGGATCGGGTTCGGGTACGACATAGGGAACCCAAAAGTATTCCCGTTTGTTCGAGGTTTGATTAAATATAAAAAATGTTCTTTATGTTATATAGGTGCTATTTGCACACACGGATACAATAAAGGTACCAGTAAGGGATACTGACATTTTCATATAAGTACAATAGTAGCCAACTATGTTGCATGAATACAGACAACAGTAAGGGTACGGACACAATGCAGGTTTGGATACCATTTTTCCGAAATCCGTGCAACATAGGATAGGTATGAATTGATGTGTGGCTGATTGGTTAAGGCTTGAAGTTTTCTTCTATGAGGTACTTAGTTTGAGACACATTCAACATTGGAAAATCTTTTATATATATA
Organism: Iris pallida; assembly: GCA_029216955.1. Classification (NCBI taxonomy): domain Eukaryota; kingdom Viridiplantae; phylum Streptophyta; class Magnoliopsida; order Asparagales; family Iridaceae; genus Iris; species Iris pallida. The sequence goes on from JANAVB010041017.1 coordinate 8,827,272, forward strand.
TATATATATATATATATATATATATATATATATATATATATATATATATAAAGCAATCGGGTGCAGATTTGGGAAACCGAATATTTTGGGTCGGATTCGGATTTTACGTAAATCTAATCCGAACCCGGCCTGTTGACAGCCCTATGTCAGATGCACATGACTACTTTGGACATATTTACCCCCACAATTAAAAAGAACTATTGCTAACCTTACCTGAACTCATCATCTCCTTAAACCCAAACTCCACAACAACCAGCTGCAAGACCCTGTTGTTCCACTAATGGCACACTCCACGCCATGTGGGACCTTGTACTGACGTCATTTAGAGTTGCAAAGTGCAAAATAAGGCACTTAAGCCTTTTTGATATTTTCCACTAAGTATCCATGAGGGCGGAAGTGAGTTATCAATGAGAACTAAATAGTAAATACACAACAGAATAAGTGGCAGTAATGATTTTGTGCTCAACACGGAAGCAGTGCAAGGGTAGAGAACATTTTAGCAATTTTCCGTTGCTACAGGGACAAAAGTGTCTTGCGGCAGCTGAAAATGATGGAAAGGTACCTAAACAGGTATATCATAAAGAGCTTATGGAATATGGGCAAGTAACTTTGCATATATTCAAAGATTCAGGTTTCGATTCAAGAGCCACAGTGTGGCACCCTTATAAAATTTTGTAAACTTCTTGTCTCAATTGATACTACTGGATACTTTTTTTGAACATCTGATAAAGACTGCTGCTTCTTGGATTTTGGCCGGTCTATTTGAAAATTGTCGTACCATCATATACCACACATATATATTGCCAATAAGCAATAAATTAGCTGAATTAGTAATAGTGTACAGAACTAGCAAAGTTCAAACCTGACCCACCTAAGATTTGTTTAATCTTCGGTATAGTTATGTAAATTCCATTCCCACCCAAAGGGGATTGGGTCCAGATTTAAACGACCAAACCTGGTTTATGATATGAATCCTGTCGGGTTATCATATTTCAACAGTGGTCTGCTTGTTCTCAATGGTCTTCATGAGTTCATGTATACTGATGATTCATTCCCTTTTCCTCTCTCTTCTTTCTGATTCCTTGTTCAAACCTGATAATTCCTACTGTTTCACCCTCGTTCTTGTTTTTAAATCTGCTGCATCCTCTACTTTCATCCACCACCATTACTAGTATTGTTGTCTGAAAACTCAGATCCTTAGATATGATCTTTTTATCATGACCCAACATATCGTGAGTTGAATAGGAAGTGAACACTACTGGAGAACCATTGTAGCCGCGGCAGTCATCTTTCCACATTGCCATCTCCCTCCCATTGCCAGAGCCTCAAGATTACCCTCTATAACGATCCTGCTCAAATCTCTTGTCCAAATGGGCATGGTTAAATGTCTGTATCGAACTTTTATTAGCCAGTTAATGCATTGTAACAAAGCTAACATGTGGTGCTAGATTGTGTTTTTGGATCTGATTCAAATTCAGTATAGTCCTGGTTCCATACATGAGGAAGTTTGGCCAAATAACTTGAAACATAAATTGGTATTATAGCTCATGTGAGCTCCTCTGTGACGTTTTTTTTTACAAAGGGTGTAGTCATGGGGAAGCCTGAGTTGTATTGTGACGCAGCGTGATAGCGGAACGGGCTTACCTTCGTGCTTGGCAATGGCCTAGCCGATCGGTGGTGACGATAACTGGACCACCGTTGCTTGGTGGGAGCGAAACATGCCGTGAAAGCTCCGACAGATGGCCTGGTGAGGGGTCCGTACGAAGGTTACTTGAAAACCTCAAGCGAAGGGCTTCTGAATCCACATAACAGCCGAGTCCATGACTAAGAAAAGAAGAGAACAAATCTCAGAACTTAAAGAAAAATTTTATTGATTAAAAAGTTGTTCTCCAATTGCATACCGAATGTGCCTATTTATAGGATTTTATGACAATCTAATCTTAATAAAAGATAAATTCTAATCCTAATCAAATAAAGATAAAATTCTAATTCTAATAAAATAAAGATAAAATTCTAATCAAATAAAGATAAAATCTATCCTAATAAAAGATAGAGTCAAAATAAGTGTCCTAATAGAAATATGATTCTTATCAACTCTATAAAAAAAGATAAAGCAAAAAAGAAAAAGAAAAAATCCTAAAAGGATTCAGAATTGGAATCCACGCTACATCAGTCTCCCCTGCTTCAAAAGAACTTGTTCCCGAGTTTTTCTCAGAGTAAAGCGGTTCGCCAGGTGGACAATATTCGTAAAGATCGGTGATATTGAAGGTTGGGAGATCTGCATGTGCATTCTGTCACTGGTGTTACGATACGCTGAATTTGTGGATGAATCGTTGGTAGAAGTTGGCGAGACTATAGAAGCTTTGAACTTTAGTCAGTGTCTTTGGAGTAGGCTAGTCGCGAATTGCTCGAATCTTTTCTTCATCAACACTGAGTCCATCGGTGCTAATCACAAATCCCAAGAAGATGAGTTGGTTAGTAAGCTACACTTCTTAATTCGAAGAATATTGAGAACTTTCATGAGGTGCTTCAGATAATCAGCTTGGCTCTTGCTATAAATCAGGATATCGCCAAAGTAGATGACTACGAACTTTCTTATCAGTGGCTTCAAAATATGATTCTTGAGGTGCACGAATGGACTGGTTGACTCCATTGAAAATTTCTGATTGTCGTGTAAACTTTTGCTGATATTTCTTTTCAAAATTATTTGTGGAGACCTTTCACCATGTGCTTGACCGTCATCTTTGGAAAGGACCTCGTCTTCTCTTGGGTGTTCTTCTTGAGGGGCTGAAGAATTTATCTCCATAGCAGCCACAAAGGTTTCACCGAAGATTATCATGTCCTTTTCTTTTCTGTTTCTTGATTAGAATCCGACAACTTCATCTCTTCTTGAGGGGTTGAAAATTTCAGCTCAGCGTCTGCAATGGGTCCATCCGACTTTGATATGTTCTTCTCAATCTCGTCATCTTCATAGTCAACGACGACCACTGGTGCTCTGAGTGAACAACTGTTGTGGACACGCTCGAGTCCCTTTTGTGGGCGGCTGGTAGTAGGACGAGCTTTTGTGCCTCTTGTCTATGTGTGTGGTATTCCCGTGAAATCAACCGTAAAGTTATATTTGATACCAAGAAAATCTAGTACTTTGTCCAATTTGTCAGACATAGCATCAAATTTGTTTGACAAGATGTCAACGTTGTTTGAAAGGGTATCAACTTTGCTTGGCAAGATTTCAACCTTGCTTGATAGAGCATCAAACTTCTTGCCGTGATTGACTTCGCCATTGTGTTTTGAAACAGAAAGATTTCCAAAGGTTTTGGAATCCTGGATCTGTGTTTGCTCTGATACCACTTGACACAACGTGATAGCGGAACAAGCTTACCTTCGTGCTTGGCAGTGGTCAAGCCGATCGGTGGTGACGATAATTAGACCACCGTTGCTTGGTGAGGGCGAAACGGTGCCGCGAAAACTCCGACAGATGACTTGGTGAGGGGTCTGCACGAAGGTTGCTTGAAAACCTCAAGCGAGAGTCTTTCGAATCCACGGAATAGTCGAGTCCACGACCAAGAAAATAAGAGAACAAATCTCAAAACTTAAAGAAGAATTTTATTGATTAAAAAATTGTTCTCCATTTGCATACCGAAGGTGCCTATTTATAGGACTTTTATGATAATCTAATCTTAATAAAAGCTAAATTCGAATCCTAATCAAATACAGATAAAATTATAATCCTAATAAAAGATAAAATTTTAATTAAATAAAGATAAAACCTATCCTAATAAAAGATAGAGTCAAAATAAGAGTCCTAACAGGAATATGATTCTTATCAACTCTATAAAAAAAGATAAAGCAAAAAGAAAAAAGAAAAAAGAAAATCCTAAAATGATTCGGAGTTGGAATCCACGCTACATCAGAATGGAGGGATTTATATTCAGCTTGGCTGTCACATCACTGCTTATGTGCCTGCCAACTGCACGGGCCACATGTGCATCATCACTTGGCCCACTTGCCATTAACATGGTTCTCTTACTAAGTTGGAATGGAGTGATTTCTATATTCAGTTTGGCGGTGTGCCTATAACTCACTTCAATGAAAAAATGTGTTAAGAGTTCTTTTGTCAATGATGACTAATGTATCAACATAACCCTAAAGATAAGCGCTACAATTCGTCAAGGTGAGGATTCAATGTCTTTTGCGAGTGGATGAATTTCAAGGCTTCAAGGAGTACAATATCCCAATGCCATTCAAATTTCTGCGAAAGTCTTCACAACTGTATTATTAAGCCATAAGGCATTGTCTTGCTTCCTTTTGCCTGAGAGACTTAGTTTGGCACCTTCATCGCCCCTTGTTTTTATGTTTATCATTCCATCATTTACTAGTCTTGCATGATTTTATACTACAGTAAAAATAATTATGATGAAGTATTATCCATTAAGCTTTCTGTATTGATGTTGTCATCTGCTTTGCATCACTGAGGGTTATTCATTTAAGTGATAGTATAAGAGGGTTATTCATTTAAGTGATAGTTCATTTTATTATCCGAGTTACTTAATAAGCTTGGTTCCATCTGATTCCCAAACTTTTTGGTGGCTTTGTTCTAAAGCTATGCTGAGGCTATACGTGAATTCAATAAGATTCTTCTCTATATATTGAAGTACAAGCAGTACCATCAGAAATCTCCACAATATGATCAGATACTCAAAAAGAATGAACAGATGTATGCACTATTGGCAATTTGCCTTTCTTTGTGCCCTCAAACAAAGCTTATTGAAGAGAATGTGAGCACACAGTTGAAGGAGAAGTACAATGACAAAATGTTGAAGATGCAGAGATGTGATGATGAAGCATTCACCGTCTATGATGAGCTTTTCTCATATGCCTGTCCAAAATTCATTACTCCGTCAGCTCCTGCTTTAGAGGAGGCCCTTGTAAACTACAACCAGGTAGATGCTTTCAGTTTTACATCCTATTTGATGATTTAGATCTGGTCTTAAGTGTCTATATGCATGAACCATTACTCTTCCACCCTCCCTTCTTTCTTTTTTGATAACACTGTTTTGGGTATGTATCAATAGAAACTAATGGGCGAGTTTAGGCCATCTGATTAAGTTAAATTTCCAAAGCTACTCCCATAACTGGGAATTGATTGATGGGGTCAATTTCGCATTCTTATTTTGTAGGCAGCTTAAATAGGTGCGTCAATGTAAAGCAAAGGTTTGCTTGTTCTGTCTGCGTGGGACTTGTGTGAATCTATAAATGCCTTGCTGCTTATCTGAATGATTGCTCACATATTAGGTTCCAACCTAGTATCAGTGAATAGTTTATTGGTTTAAGGGAGGATTACTGATGACAAGGGTTAATTGCTGCAGGATGCTTACAGGCTGCAACTGAAGTTGTTTCTTTACGAAGTAAAGCAACAACAGTTACTCGCTGGTGTATGCAGTTTCTTGAAATTGTACTCAACCATATCACTTGGAAAGCTTGCTACATATATGGAGGTCGATGAACCCACTTTGAGGTTGGTGTTTTCTTCCTTCTAGACCAATTGTCAAACTTTAAACAATGGTGCATGTTGTGTGAGTATCTAATTGGTGTTTAGAGTTGCATACAAAATTTTCTTGTCTGCTGCTCTAAGTTTCAAGCCAAATTACTCTGATTGACCTTTTTTTGTTGTTGTTGTAATGACCATTTCAATATTCGATTGCTGGCAGAACCATCTTGATGACATATAAGCATAAAATGAACGCAGTCGATAATGCTGGAAAGATAATATCCAATGCAGATGTGGATTTCTACATCAGTGAGGTCAGTGATCTCTTTTGATTGCTTCAAACAATCTCATAACTGCTATAGGACTTTGTTATGTTCTTTTTGTAAGGGCCCTCTGGGATCTTCTGTTCTCTAGAACATGTCCTTCGGAGACTTGCTACATATATATATTTCCTTCGCGTATATATCATTTCACTGAATATATAATGTTATGCGGCAATTTTTCTTCTGGGCAGCTGCATTGATTTAAATTCACTTCGTGAAACTTGTTCTTGGATGCAGGATATTGTACATGTCATCGAATCCAAGCCAGTAAAGCGTTATGGTGATTATTTCTTGCGTCAGATTTTAAAGGTTTGTAGCCCTCATTTCTATACCCCTTCTAATATCTTTTGCATTATAAGGGACGTGGTTTTATGAATTGCATGTACATACTAGACTGTTTGTTAATGTCATTCCACACAATGATTTGTGCAGTTTGAGGATATAATTGGTGAGCTGGACAGAGTAAAACTAGACTGATCTTGTCCAAATGGAGAACCTTGGTGCTTTTTTGCATGTCAGTGGTTAATTTCCTGTATTTGTATTCTGTGATCCTCTAGTGAGCCTTATTTTCCCTCTTGAAAAGATATTGATTGGTTAGAGCAAGGGTGATTCTAATTGTCTTATATTTTATACACCGATAATCTGCATTTTGAGGCTTGTGGATCTCGAATTTTCAGTAGAAGTATGAATGGAAAGGCACATCATTGTACTATGAAGTTGGCGCCGCATACAATAAATTGATATTGATTTTGAGCTTAGAAAGAATTTGATTGCGGAAGAGGAGAATATTACAGGAATTGCAAGAACCGACTTATTTTGTTGCTGCAGCTTTTGCTAATTGGTCTGGATACACCTATGATAGAACCTTCTCAGCAACCAACCCAATTTGGAGTGAGCCTACTTGACCTGACACCTTTCTGTGTCGGGCTTGGTTAGGTTGCGCAAAACCTAGTCCTACTTTTAGCAAGATTGTCCTTAGTCGTTTGAAGGTTCTTAAGCAAGTTAGCATGATAACACAAGTGGGACATTATCTATTTGATTTTATCGTAACTTTTATTATTCTTATATATTGAGGCCTTCAGTTGGAGAAGAATATACACAAAAGAAGCTTATTTTATTACTCTCTTTGATAGACAAAGGCTGAAGTTGTTGAAAGTATGTCGACAATGGTTGCAATGATTTTGTAAGGATACTGGTGAGCCTCATATTTAGTCTTTAAGCGACATCAAAGGACCAACGCCTATTTTATCAACTCAGCGACATTCTGTTGTCGATGCCATGCACGTTCTTCTTTCTTGTAGCTCATTATTTCTTGTAGTGTGATTTTTCTTTAATATTGTCAAAATATTAGAGAAAAATATCACCCTCGCAAAGCTAATAATTAAAAAGGGTGCGCTTAGATATGTTTAAACTATTATACATCACATGTTAACCGTCTATTTTGCTCTGTAAATAACTCTTTCCAGTGCAGCTTCACTCATGTGGCTTGTCACATGACATAGCACACACCCTTTTACTTTGAAATTCTGTCACAAAGAGGTTGGAATACTACTACTGGATTTTTTTTTTTTTTGAGATGTCTGGCGATACACACGGGACTTTGTGCATGCTATATTGCATGTGTATTGGGTCCACTGTTCCTAATTTTCACCAAATAAATGTTTGTATCTAGTATCCACATTTTCAAGGACGGATTTACATATGAACTAAGGTGGGCTCCAGTCCAACCAAAATATTTTAATTTATTTTTTAACCATATGATAAGTTCAAATTATAGTTTAGTCAAAATTTATCTCAGTCTAGCCCAAGTGCCAACTCTTCCAACTATCCAACCAAAATACAACAGTCCATCGATCCAAAAATCAAAAAAAAAAATTTAGTTCAATCTGAGGCGGCTCGAACTAAACTTGTGGATCCATCCTTGCATATTGTATCGTTATCTGTATCTGTATCCATATTCATGCAACATAATTTGGAGTAATCCTAGACAAAGAAGTGATGGTTAATGGTATATATACTAGTTTCATATCTCTTATATCAGATGAAGTTTGTCGCATAGCTTATTTGTAAGATAAGGTTAGCAGGACCGGCTCCAGCATTTTGGATACCCTAGACAAGTTTTAAAATTGAGGTCCTTATCCCTCTATATAATTTTTATTATTTTATTTATAGGTAACGAAGATATATTTACTTTGCGTTCTTCTCCTTTAATGCGCTTATGTCATATCTTTAATCAATTAATATTAGAAGTTTTACAAGACAAAAAAAAAGAAATTAGCAACTAGAAATGAGGGAAAAAAACATGCATGGACGCATTTGTTGAGGGAGGGAGAGACCGTTTTATTTTTATTTTTCGTAGGAGAGATTTTTTGCAGAAAAGTGAGAGAGAAGACGTAGAGGCGGCTTAGAAATAGGTGCAATGTTCTATTTTTCTTTTGAATATTTTATTTGATTCTTCTCGATGCAGCCATTGGCTTTACCAGACCTACAATTTTTTTGTTTGATATAAAATAATTAAAAATTCAAAAAAAAATGTAGGCTCCTTGTGGGGAGGAGGCCCTAGGCGGCTACCTAGCCCGCCTCTTCTGGAGCCGGCTATGAAGGTTAGGGTCATGTTAATTTTGTATATCATTCATTCATTCATTATACAAAAGCATTAATTATAGGAACTTTAAAACTGAAGAATTAGATAAATCCAAGATGTTGTTACAATTTTCTCTAAATTTTCAGACCAACTCTGAAGTCTGAAGTAGGAAATGTGGAGTTATTTAAATCAAGATCAACAAATTATCAGAAGCTACAGATCAGTATACAAAACGTTTTTTTGAGCATAGCAGCACCAAAATGCTATTCTACAGGAGAGGAGAGGAGAGGAGGCCTTCTTCTTCCTTCCTCTTCTTCTCCTTGTGGCTCTGAAACTATATACATCTTTGGAACATTTACGTGTCAGTAACTGTGTCCCCTCCGTTACGTATCGACTCGTCGTCAGTGTCGAGCCGTCGGGCTTCTCATGCCCCCCAAGTTCTCTATATAGGAGAACTTCTTGTTCGTCGCCACGTCCGCTGGCGGCGGCTTCCCCTTCGTCTTCCCGGCGTCCTCCGAGGCGCCGAGGATGTCCTCCAGGTTGCCCGAGTCCTTGTTCTCCGAGTCCGTGTCCTGGTCGTGCCAGCCCATGAAGTCCGAGAGCGTCATCGACGCCGGCGCGTCCATGTTGTTGAGCTTCTCCATCTCCTCCTTGGGGTCGAGCTTCTTGACCACGCCGTCCGTCGACGACTGCCTCCTCTCGAGGCTCCCTCCCCCCTGGGCTTCGGAGTCGGCGTACAGCACGTCCTCGATCCTCGACATCACCGTGAAGGCCAGGCTCTCCAGAATCCGAGAGTAGCTCTCAAGCACGGCCTGCCCCACGTCCTACAAAAAAAAAACAAAAAAAAAACAGTGTTTTCAATGACAATCCGGTCGACGGTATCAGAATTGAATGAAATTTACGTGTCGTATGACAGGTTCGACGTTATACATCCAATGGCGCATTCTCGGCCTCGTCGCTATCCAAAAAGCGTACGAAACATAATTGCAAATTTTTTGGAAAAAAACGACAATACGGTGAAGTTCAACATATACGGACCAAATTCGTCGTGCACAGTCGACGAATGGTTGAGGAAGAAGCTCTTTGAGAAACCAAGAACCTGAGCTTGAGCCTAAGCAATGAGTTATCTGCAGGCTTAGATGATTCTAAAAATTTGTAGTCATTTTAGTCATTTTTCTATCTTTCGAGTTAGAAATTAATTACTAGCATAATGCTTGTGTACATATTGTAACGTGACATAGAATTTGTAACGATGACTTGTTCTTTACTATAGAACATGGCTTTGGTGGCTTTGTAAGTTCATGAAAAAATAATGTTGATGACACTATTAAATGAAGTTGATACAAATAAAGTACTATTGGAATATTAGAGTTCTACGTAGTCGTGATGGAGGGAGCATGACATAGAATGCAAAATTTCAGGAGACGCAACTGCGACCCCTCGGGACCAGCTAGTTATGTCCCTTGTTAGCAATCATCTGAATAAAACTTGTATTATATGCGATTTTTTTTTCGTATCTTTTAAAAATGTATAATACTTGTGTACTTTTGACATATTCAAATCAGTACGTAAATTTTAAATATGTGAAATTTTAAACGTGTTTTGTATAAATTATTGAAAAATCTGACAAAAAAATGTGGTAGAAATCTGTTTAATTAACCAAATTTGACAATATGAACTTTCTAACCTCAATATTTACATTTGTTTGAGTATTTGACCGGATTTTTGAACGTAATTTATTTGCATTGGGCCGATTTATACTCTTATTTTTGCCGTCCCCAAAAAAAAAAATATATGGGTCTCAATTAAATTGCTTACTCTGTTGTACTGTATCTTGGTGATGTCGAGGGAGGACTGAGGGATCCCCGGGAACCTGTGCTTGAGGAGGTGCAGGATCGTCTCCGCCCTCTCTTCGAACTGCTCCCTCTTCTCCATGCTCACGGTCGAGCCCCAGGAGGACTTGCCGTCCTTGTTGTGCATCTTCCTCTTCCAGATCACGATCGACGCCTCGATCCGGTTCTTGAAGTCGAGGACCTTGTGGTCCGTCGACATGTCTATCGACGAAAGCAGCGCGTCGGGGTCGAACGCCTCCACCGTTATGCTCTTGTAGATCGAATCTCCTAGGCTCGCCCTCCCGTTCTGTCGATCGGAACGAGATTACGTTCGTAAATGAATCAAGTCGATCATTAGTTGAGCCAACAACAATACACAAATATAATAACGTATATATATACGAAAATGCTTTTTTGCCATCAGGCTTGGACCGCAGTCCTGGTCCGCAGGCCACGTGTCACCAAACGATTGCCCTCCTGCTAACTTTTGGACCCATCCGCTCTAGGGCCAATCGGAAGGCGACACGTGACCCGCGGATCAGGACTGAGGTCTAAATCTGCGGGGAATGTAGCATGTCTATATATAGACCTTTGGAAGGGACTCGATGTAGGCTTCGGGGATCTCCATTTCCATGAGGACCTGCGCGTTGATGGCCATGGCCGCCTTGAGCACTTGGTTCACCGAGTCCTTCTGGAACAGCATCCACTTCCTGGAGACGTCCGAGAGCCCGTCCGGGGGGACCTTCACCAAGGGGAGCCACCACTTGTCGTCCTTCCTCTTCGCGTTCCCCTTCTCGGACTCGTTGGCGTCTCTTTTCACGTACGTGAACTCGTTCTGGTCTTTGAAGTTGTCCAGATAGCCCTGAACACAAAGTCGTCAAGCAAGAGTTTGCAGTATCGGTATCGGTATCGGCAGTATCTTCGGATTCGAATATTTTGATTTCAGAAAGCAAATAATTATTAATAAATTATTAACATTTTATAAGAAATATTTTATACGTGTAGCCATAATTTAAAGTATTTTTCTATGCTGTTTTTTAAGTACTTCTGAAATTGAATGAAATAGTAGTCATTCATATCAATAGATACGTTAAATTCTTTTATAAGACCCCCAATGTTAGTATCGGATATCGGTCGGTATCGGATCGGCCGATACTAGGAACTATAGGCAAAATTGTCGATCGAGAAGGGGGTCGGCTCTCTTACTAGCAGCATGGCGTCGAGCTTTCGCAGTGCGGGGATGTTCATGAGGAGATCCTTGCGCTGCTGCGTTACCATGATCTGCAAAAAACGAGCGCAGGTGTTCGTGATTAGAACGAAAAAGCATTACCCTCGGCGAGCCCGCAATCGAACAGACAGAGTGTCGATCTGTAACCTCCATCTTCGTTCCGTCTTCGGATACTTGCTGCGAAGGGACGAACTCGACGATGTAATCGGTGACCGACAGGAGCCAGTCGATCTCCCTCCTCCACCTCGCCTTCCTCTCGGCAGGCATCGGCTCCAATCTATTTTGCTCGGCGAACACAGACGCTGAGTCGCAACGTGTCGTGATCGTGTCGACGACAATGTCAGTACCTAGTAGCAGGAAGAACGACATCAAAAGAAAATGGCGAGAAGGCCTACCGGCCAAGTTCGTGATAGCGTTCGACAGAGCCAGCGCCGACGAGACGCCTTTGCCGCCGCCGGACATGTCCTCGCCGAGGAGCAGCTTCGCGAACCTCTCCTTCATCAGGTCGATGTCTGAAACCGCACCCGACCGAAAAAATGGGTCATCATTGTACACGTAGGATACGTGTCCTAGTGTATTTTGGAGTGTTCGGAGGTACCTGATGGGGCCTCGCGGGGCCCGTCCTTGCCGAGGCGGGACTTGGGGGCCTTGCTCTGGGCGCGGTCGAGCGCGGAGCCGATCTGCTGGCCGTCGATGGGGGCGGACATGGCCCCCTGGCTCCGGAACATCCGCTCGTTGCCGTCCGCCCCATCCGTGCAGCCCGAGCCTTCGAGGATGACGCTGTGCGCCTGCCGCTCCGGGACCTCGAACATCGCCGCCTGCAGCTGCAGCTGCTCCTCCCCCTCGTCGTCGTCGTCCTCCTGCCTGAGAGACTTGTACTTGTTGTTGTTGTTCAGGCTCTGCCCCCGCTTCAGGAACTGGACCATCGCGCGCGCGACCGACACCAACCGCACGCGTATGCTCTCGACGGCGGGCGGGAGGTCATGGTCTCTTGCGGCGGCGCCGGGCTCTCGAATGATCGGCACGAATGTGAACTCTTCTCGTCGTCGTTGTTGTTGTTGTTGGTGGTGGTGCAATATGATTGATTGTGTGTAGCTTTTTTTTAAGAAGAAGAAGAAGGAGACGTGGGGCGCATGTTAGCTTGATGATGAAGAAGAGGAGAGTTGGTTTTATTTTTGGTGGTTGACTGCAATGTGTGAGGCTCGGCTCTGTTCTCAGGAAAGGGTTATATTTTTGTGTTTTTGAATGTGGGAGAGGCTATCAGAAAGCCCGGGAAACAAGCGAAACCAAAGCTTAAGAGGATATGGTGAACTCGCGGTCAAGAAATAGCAAATTATTATTTATTTTTTATTTATTTTATTTATAGACATTATTTTTTGAGTTTTACCATGTAGCTATCATCTTGCAACTCTTCGAAAGTGTGAAAGTGGCATTTGCAGAACTTTGACTTTTCGGTGCACTTGTAGCATGTACGACTTTTTCAGATTGTGTTTGGATATAGTCATTTTTGTCCCCTGCAGGTGAGGAGAAAGGCCTTCGGTGTTTGGACGTCATTCCATGTAAGTGGTATAATCACCTAATTAATTGCCAAACAGTCCCTTTATAATCACCAATTTAATTAACTACCCAATCCAAAATTCACACCATTCCAAAAATTAACAAAAAAATAAATAAATCACAAATCTGGACCCGTCGGCGCAGGAGACACCATGGCCACCGCGGCCACTCCGGCCATCAAATCTCCTCCAACTCTCTCTCCCCCCCCCCCCCCCCCAAGGTGGAGGAGGGGTCGGTTTGAGGGGTTGCGGTGGTCGTGGAGGAGGAGGGGGAGGTGACCAACGTCGGTGCTTCGCATGGCTACGCCCTCAGATCCGATCCCCTCCATGTAGAACCCTAGAGGGGGGGTGAATAGGGAAATAAAAAATAAACTATAACAAATGATGCAATAAAGAGTAAATAGTAGAAAGATCAAACGCAAACGCAAGGATGTATCCTGGTATCCTCTTTTGAGGCAATCCAGTCCCGGAACTCTCTCCGGCTTTAATCCACTATTATGCAAATAGTACACACGAGTTTGGATCCGAAGAACTCGCCAACTTCAACACGAGTTTGGATCCGAAGACTCGCCAACTTCTACACACGAGTTTTCTTACGAAGGCTCGCCAACTTCAAACAAAAGAGAATGAGAACTTGCTGATCTTCTAACACGTGAAGATCGAAATGTACAACTCTTTAATACTCTAGCACTTTGGGAGAGGATGACAATGAAAAGCTTTGAGAGAGTATTAATGGTGGAGCTCTTGGTTGTTGAAAAATTTATGGAAGAGTTGGTGAGAAAGCTCAAGAGAGAGAGAGAGCTTCCTTTTATAAGAAAACCAAGAGTGGGTGGCATTTAATGCTTCTGAGTGTACGCAGACCGGCATGCCGTCGGTATGCCGCGGCATACCGCCGGTATGCCGGCCAAATAGTAACGGTCATATTTATGACCGTTCAAGAGCATTAAATGCGGCCATTAATGCATGTCAGACCAAATCGAAAAGCAGATTATTCGAAATTCGGTATACCGCCGGTATGCCGGAGCATACCGTCGGTATGCCGACTAAAGTCACAGAAAGTTTTAGAGCTATAAGAAACGGCATGCCGCCGGTATGCCGTAGCGTACCGTCGGTATGCCGACAATAAATCACAGCATCTATTGTGTTGCTAGGAAACGGCATGCCGCCGGTATGCCGCAGCATGCCGTCGGTATGCCGACAATTCGAGACAGCAACTTTCTGGACACAGAAAGCGGTATGCCGCCGGTATGCCGAAGCATGCCGTCGGTATGCCGCTTATTGTCACAGAAACATTTCTGGACACGAAAACGGTATACCGCCGGTATGCCGTAGCATGCCGTCGGTATGCCGCTTTTTGTCACAGAAACTTTTCTGGACACAAGAACGGTATACCGCCGGTATGCCGGAGCATACCGCCGGTATGCCGCTCTGAATAACTTGATTTTCGATTTGTGCTTTAAGTTATCATCCATCCTTTAGTGTTTACAGAAATACCTAGACCAGTACAGACTCGAAAACACTAAGCATGAAGACGCCGACTTTATGCAGGGAATGCCGGTGAACGCCACAGTCTTCAAGAAATCAGAAAGTCCTTGATCTTCTGAGAGAATTAGAATCTGAAGAGCAAAAGACTAAAACTACGAAGATGCTGTTAATTACACAAAATAAAATGTGCCAACAAACTCCCCCATTTTGATAATTGACAAAATAGAGAGATAGCATCTTCAGGGAGTATCTCCCCCGTAGGTAGACAGCTCCCCCTCAATACGATTTCTCCCCCTTTGTCACTTATTCAAAGATGGGGATAACTAAAGTAAACAGTGCACATATAAATGTAAAAATACGAGAAGAGTGATAAAAGCATGCAGGAATATATTGAAGGAAAAGTTAACATACATGCTTGACCCATACAAAGCAGAGAAAAAAAACATAAAGACTCTCCATTACGAGAGCCGGACACTTGAGACAAACAAGGATAAAGTCCCCGAAGGACTGCAAAGAGCAAGAAACAACCACACCGGTCCCCGAAGGACCACAAAAGACAAACAAACAACACATAAAAACAAGAACCACTAAACCACTGAGACCATCACCAAAGGAGAACCATCCCTAATCCTCTGCCGGATCATCATCACCATCATCATCCTGAGCCTGCTGGAGGGCGCCAAAAGGATCAATGCCGTCCGGGTACATAAACCCGTAGGCATTGGGGTCAGAGAAACGCGGGGCCGTGTACATGGGATCCTGAAGATTAAGATCCAGAAAGGCATCCCGGTCTTGGAGAGTGCGCTGGATGAAGTAGCCCTGATCGTGGAAGCGAGACTGGATGAGGGCGCCAAGTCCACGAGTGTGGGTCCGCATCTGCTCCTCCGCCTGGGCCATCCTCAGATCAAAGTGGTGCTGAGTAAGTGGCATATAGCGGCCCGTAGATGGAGGGGTAGATGCAGGGGCAGCAGGAGTGGAACCCGGTTGCTCCTGGGAGGAGGAAGCACGGGAAGAAGAGCCGCCAGCAAGGGTACGGGAGACGGCCAGAAAAGAGGGGACCCCATCCGAGGAGCAGAGAGACAAGTCAACCTGTTTGGCCTCCATGAGTAAGGTGATGAAGGAACCATAGAGGAGGTTCTGCTTCCCCGCAGGCATGGTACGCCGGAATTGCAGAAGAAGAGTCTTGGGGAAGGAGAAACGCTTCCGGGCATAGAGATGGTACATGAGAACAAGAGCGTCACCAGTGATGGCGTCATAGTTCCCGCCCTTTGGAAACAGAGTGTGGCACACGATACGGTGGAGCTCGTAGTAAAACGACTCCAGCTGGACGGAGAGTGCCGGGATGGCGGGAGGGTTGGGACCCTTGCAGATGATGCGACAGAATTCGTCGAAGGGTGATGCCGCCGAGGAGGTGAGAGCTCCCAAAAGAGGTAACGCATCACCTCTGTCCGGGACGCCCAAGATAGCCCCCACTTCCTTAGAGGTGAGACGGAAGTGGCGGTCATTCACCATAGATTGGATGGCGGAAGGGTCGTCGTCATCCGGTCTCATGTTGCAGTAGAATAGACGGACGGCAGCCGGGTAGACAGGGATTTGGCGCCGAAGAAGAGAGGAGAGACCGGCATCGTCAAACAAAGGGACGTGACCGGGGAAGAGGTTCCAGTTGATGGCCCGTCCTTTGAAGACGTTGTGGTTGGCGAAGTGTTGGAACCAAAGCTCGGCCGCCAAGGCGTTGGAGAAGACGCGTTGGTCATAGCCGGAGGGAAGCGCCACCGGAACGAACGGGTTGAACATGGTGGAGGAGGATCGGGGGCGCTTTGGGTTTGCCATGAGAGAGGAGCAGAGCTATGTAGTGGAGAAGGAAGGAGTAGAGAGGAGGAGGAAGAAAGGATGGTATATAAAGGAGAGAGGGAAGATGAAGAGATGAAATTTGAAAAAAGAAAAGGGGGGGAGGGGGGAACGGTTGTAGAGGAGTGTTAAATGGGGAAGGTGAAGGGAGGATGGGAAGTTAATGAGGGGAATAAAAAGAGGAGAGAAAAGAGGGAAGTGATAAGAGAGGTAATTAATAGGAGGGGAGGTGAGGAGATGGGTAGTTAATGATGGAAGTGATGGGAGAGAGGGAATAAAGATAGTATGGAAAGATATGATGGAAGGAATAAAGGAGATAGAGAAAAAGGTGGGGCCCAGCTCAGAGTTGGTGTCCTGTCCGCAGTCGTCCGGTATGCCGTCGGTATACCGGAGTATACCGCCGGTATGCCGAAGAACGAAACAGAACGTTATTCTGGTTCGAAAAACGGCATGCCGGTGGTATGCCGTAGTGTACCGACGGTATGCCGAAGATCGAAACAGAACCTAATTCTGCTTCGAAAAACGGCATGCCGCCGGTATACCGCAGTATACCGTCGGTGTGCCGAACGAGAAACGGTTAGGGATCAAAGGATAAAATGCCTAGTTCACGGCAAAGGAAAGAGAAGCGATCTTCCGGGAGGGGCTTAGTGAAGATGTCGGCTAATTGATAGGTAGTATCAATAAATTCAAGATGGATATCTCCTTTTTGTTGATGGTCACGAAGAAAATGGTGTCTAATTTCAATGTGCTTCGTGCGTGAGTGACAAATCGGGTTTTTCGTGAGATTGATAGAGCTAGTGTTATCACATTTAATAGGGGTGCAAGAATGAGAAATACCATAATCTAAAAGTGTTTGTGACATCCAAAGAATTTGTGCACAACAACAACCAGCCGCAATATACTCTGCCTCAGTGGTTGAGAGAGCGACAGAGTTTTGCTTCTTACTAAACCACGATACCAAGGACTTCCCGAGGAATTGACATGTGCCACTAGTGCTTTTTCGGTCAATCTTGCATCCGACAAAATCCGCATCCGAAAAGCCGTGAAGCTCAAAGGATGAGGATTTCGGATACCAAAGACCCATGTTAATGGTGCCTTTGAGATAACGAAAAATGCGCTTGACGGCACTCAAATGTGATTCCTTTGGATTGGCTTGATATCGTGCACACAAACAGACACTAAACATGATATCCGGACGGCTAGCCGTTAAATAAAGTAAGCTACCGATCATACCTCTATACTTACGAATGTCGACCGATGTGCCATCTTCATCATTGTCAAGCTTGGTCGTTGTAGCCATAGGGGTCCTCATTGATTTGGATGAGTCAAGGTCGAAACGCTTGAGGAGGTCCCTAGTATATTTTGCTTGATTGATGAAGGTTCCTTTAGGTCCTTGCTTGATTTGTAACCCCAAGAAGAAGGAGAGTTCTCCCATCATACTCATTTCAAACTCTTCCTGCATAACTTTGGCAAACTCTACACAAAGTGTGTTGTTAGTAGAACCAAAAATAATATCATCCACATAAATTTGAACCAATAAGAGAGTCCCATCATGGGATTTAATAAAAAGTGTGGTGTCAACTTTTCCCTTTGAAAAATTGTGAGACACAAGAAAAGAGCTAAGACGCTCATACCAAGCACGTGGAGCTTGTTTGAGGCCATAAAGGGCTTTATGAAGTTTGAAAACGTGGTCAGGAAATTGAAAATCTTCAAAACCGGGAGGTTGTTTAACATAAACTTCCTCCTTAATAATACCATTAAGAAAAGCACTCTTAACATCCATTTGAAATAGCTTAAAGTCATTAAAACAAGCAAAGGCACAAAGCATACGAATGGATTCAAGACGTGCAACCGGAGCATAGGTTTCGTCGTAGTCAATACCTTCCTCTTGGTTATAGCCTTGGGCAACCAATCGGGCTTTGTTACGAGTCACTAACCCATCTTCATTTAGCTTGTTGCGAAACACCCATTTAGTTCCAATAATGGGATGATTGCTAGGTTTTGGAACAAGTTCCCAAACCTTGCTACGCTCAAATTGATTAAGCTCCTCTTGCATAGCTATCATCCAAAATTCGTCAAGAAAAGCATCATGAACATTTTTAGGCTCTATTTGAGAGATGAAAGCCACATTGGCACAAAGATCACGAGTGGCGGATCTTGTGCTAACACTTGAGGAAGGATCCCCAATGATGAGCTCCTTAGGATGATTGGTGACAAATCTCCATTCTCTTGGGAGATCCTTTGGAGGAGGCTCGAGAGGAGGAGACTCTTTTGATGGGGTCACAACTTCATTGTGAGATGAAGAAGGACGATCTTCAATAGAGGAGTTCTCCAATCCAAACGAGATGTCATCAATATCCTCGGAGGAGGAGAATGTAGAAGAGTTGAGTTCATTAAAAGAGACATTGATTGACTCTTCGACAACAAGACTTCTTTTATTAAAAACACGAAAACCTTTGCTATGAGTAGAGTATCCAAGGAATATTCCTTCATAGGCTTTTTCTTCAAACTTGCCTAGGTTATCCTTGGTATTCAAAATAAAACAATTGCAACCAAAAACCTTGAAATATTCAATAGAAGGAATTTTGTTAAACCAAAGCTCATAAGGGGTCTTCTTAGTAATAGGTCTAATTAAGACCCTATTAATAACATGACACGCCGTATTAACGGCTTCCACCCAAAAATATTGAGGGAGCTTATATTGGTTTAACATGACCCGGGCCATATCGCCAAGGGTTCTATTCTTTCTCTCCACAACACCATTTTGTTGAGGAGTACGGGGACAAGCAAAGTCATGTCCAAAACCATTCTTTTCACAAAATCTTTTGAAATCAACATTATCAAATTCACCTCCATGATCACTCCTAATTTTGTTAATAGAAAAGCCTTTCTCATTTTGAACACGATTACAAAAAGCAACAAATTCACGAAAAGTATCACTTTTGCAAGCAAGAAAAATAACCCAAGTAAATCTTGAAAAGTCATCAACTAAAACAAAGGCATAGAGTTTGCCACCAAGGCTAGCTACTCTACTAGGCCCGAAAAGATCCATATGAATAAGTTGAAGGGGTCTTGTGGTACTCACAGAGTTGATGGATTTGAAAGATGACTTGGTCAACTTACTTTTCTCGCATTCTTCACAAACCATATCCTTCTTGAAGGGGATGCTAGGAAGTCCTCGTACAAGCTTCTTGGAGGCGAGACGAGAGATGGTATCCATGTTAGCGTGTCCAAGCCTCATGTGCCAAAGCCAACTCTCATCGTTCTTTACAACTAGGCACCTGTCATTGTTAGTACCTTCAACAAGATAAAGAACATAAATATTGTTTTCTCTAATGCCTTCATACACAATAGTTCCATTGGAGCTATCGGTAATGTAGCATTTGAGTTTAACAAACTTGATATCATAGCCATTATCGGTGAGATGGCTAATACTAAGGAGGTTATGCTTAAGATTAGTGACAAGACATACATTATTGATACAAGGATAAGGAGGAGAACCGATATTACCATTTCCAATAATATAACCTTTTAGATTGTTACCGAAGGAGACATGTCCTTCCTTCTTCATCGATAGCGTTGTAAAAAATGAAGCATCACCGGTCATGTGCCGTGAACAACCGCTATCGAGAATCCACTTGCTTCTAGCATGAGAAGGATTCGTCACCTACAACATAAGTTGAAGATGAACATTTTGGTACCCATGATCTTATGGGTCCTTGAGTGTTAGTCTTAGGAACCCATTTAAGAACTCTCATGTCAACTTGTTTTCTTGTATAACAAAAATTAGAAGTATGACCAAGCAACCCACAATAATTGCACATTAAGGAAGATCTAAAAGAAGAAGTGTGAGTGTTGTGCATATGTGAGTCTCTAGTGTGAGATGTTCTGCCATGAGTGTTATGATGATAGAAAAATGCATGATGAGAAGTTTTCTTTTTAACAAAAGGTCCTTTTCTAGTGTTAGAAGAGGAGTTGTGTGTAGTGTTCATGTAATGGTTATGCCTAGCATTGTGATGAGTGTGGGGAGGTCTAGGAGCATGCATGTGAGTGGAATTCTTATTACTAGAATTCTTACTCCGTGTAAGAAGATCATTATACTTAATAGAAGTGGAATATTCTCTTCTATTTGCATCTTGACATTTGCGCATGGCAAACTCATAAGAGCTTCTCATGGATTGAATCTCATCATCCTTTTTCTTGATGGTGTCAAGAGATTCTTGAAGTTTTAGTCTCAAAGACTCCACTTCATCCGTGTCGGAAATAGGAGATTTTCCCTTCACATCACTAATGATGCTTGAGAGCCTCTCTACTTCAAGTTGAAGAGCCTCGACCTCCTTAAGAGATTTCTTGTATTTATTCCGAACACCTTTGTGTTCTTCATGTAACTCAAGAATGGCTTTCTCCAAATCATCATAGGTAAGAGTGTTTAAGGAAAAATCATCAAGTACCTCATCGGTTGCCATGAGACAGACGTTGGCATTGTGTTTGCACTCCTTGTCATTGTCGGAGTCGCTTGCGTCGCTTTCACACCAAATGCTAGTGTTGGCGAACTTTCTGGAGGACGAGCTTCCCTTGCTTGGCTTCTCGTACTTGCTTGAATCTTTTCGTACCATCGGACAATCCCTCTTGATGTGTCCGGGTCTTCTGCATTGATAGCATGCCGGGTCATCTTCATTGTCCCGTCTAGAGCGGTTGGCCTTGTTGAACTTTAAGAACTTCCTGAAGTGCTTAGCTGTGAGAGCTATTTCTTCATCGTTGTCCGACTCATTGTCGTCGGAGCTATCCTTGGAGTAGGACCTTGAAGCTTTGAGAGCAAGAGTCTTTTCCTTTTCTTTGGTCTTCTCCTTCTCCTTCTCTTGAATGGAGGATTCCTCTTGATCCTTCATGTCAAGCTCGTGAGTCATCAGCTTACCCATGAGGGTCTCTAGGTTCATGACGGTAAGATCGTTCCCCTCAATGATTGCGGTAGCTTTAGGACTCCAAGCTTTCGTCAAACCTCTAAGAATCTTCCTTATCTTTTCATGAGCGGGATATTCCTTTCCAAGAGAAGAGAGAGGGTTAATAATATCACCAAAGCGAGTAAACATGCTAGCAATAGATTCATCATGCTTCATTTTAAAAGACTCATATTCTTGCGTGAGTCTACTGATCTTAGATTCCTTCACTTGTGAAGTCCCCTCGTGTGTAACTTCAAGCAACTTCCAAATTTCATTGGAAGTCTTGCAAGTAGAGATTCGATTGAATTCACTACTGTCGAGAGCACAGTAAAGAGCGTTCATTGCCTTGGCATCTCGACAAGCAAGCTTCTTGATGTTTTCAGTGAGTGTTTCCCGAAGGGTGTCAGAAGCAATATCCTCTATAGCTCTGGAAGGAGTAGGGATGCCATTTATCACGCAATCCCATAAATCGAAATCTATGGACTTGAGATAAATGCCCATCCTAATCTTCCAATAGTTATAGTTGGTACCATCAAATAGGGGAGGCCTATTTGTGGAGTGTCCCTCATTGTGAAACGTGTTGATGCTAGGGTTAGAGGCCATGGATCACTCAAGGGTGTAAATCCAAATCAAGAGAACAAAGCTTTGATACCAATTGTAGAACCCTAGAGGGGGGGTGAATAGGGAAATAAAAAATAAACTATAACAAATGATGCAATAAAGAGTAAATAGTAGAAAGATCAAACGCAAACGCAAGGATGTATCCTGGTATCCTCTTTTGAGGCAATCCAGTCCCGGAACTCTCTCCGGCTTTAATCCACTATTATGCAAATAGTACACACGAGTTTGGATCCGAAGAACTCGCCAACTTCAACACGAGTTTGGATCCGAAGACTCGCCAACTTCTACACACGAGTTTTCTTACGAAGGCTCGCCAACTTCAAACAAAAGAGAATGAGAACTTGCTGATCTTCTAACACGTGAAGATCGAAATGTACAACTCTTTAATACTCTAGCACTTTGGGAGAGGATGACAATGAAAAGCTTTGAGAGAGTATTAATGGTGGAGCTCTTGGTTGTTGAAAAATTTATGGAAGAGTTGGTGAGAAAGCTCAAGAGAGAGAGAGCTTCCTTTTATAAGAAAACCAAGAGTGGGTGGCATTTAATGCTTCTGAGTGTACGCAGACCGGCATGCCGTCGGTATGCCGCGGCATACCGCCGGTATGCCGGCCAAATAGTAACGGTCATATTTATGACCGTTCAAGAGCATTAAATGCGGCCATTAATGCATGTCAGACCAAATCGAAAAGCAGATTATTCGAAATTCGGTATACCGCCGGTATGCCGGAGCATACCGTCGGTATGCCGACTAAAGTCACAGAAAGTTTTAGAGCTATAAGAAACGGCATGCCGCCGGTATGCCGTAGCGTACCGTCGGTATGCCGACAATAAATCACAGCATCTATTGTGTTGCTAGGAAACGGCATGCCGCCGGTATGCCGCAGCATGCCGTCGGTATGCCGACAATTCGAGACAGCAACTTTCTGGACACAGAAAGCGGTATGCCGCCGGTATGCCGAAGCATGCCGTCGGTATGCCGCTTATTGTCACAGAAATATTTCTGGACACGAAAATGGTATACCGCCGGTATGCCGTAGCATGCCGTCGGTATGCCGCTTTTTGTCACAGAAACTTTTCTGGACACAAGAACGGTATACCGCCGGTATGCCGGAGCATACCGCCGGTATGCCGCTCTGAATAACTTGATTTTCGATTTGTGCTTTAAGTTATCATCCATCCTTTAGTGTTTACAGAAATACCTAGACCAGTACAGACTCGAAAACACTAAGCATGAAGACGCCGACTTTATGCAGGGAATGCCGGTGAACGCCACAGTCTTCAAGAAATCAGAAAGTCCTTGATCTTCTGAGAGAATTAGAATCTGAAGAGCAAAAGACTAAAACTACGAAGATGCTGTTAATTACACAAAATAAAATGTGCCAACACTCCAGTCATACCCGAGCCCGTCCGTTCTCGAATTCGTCGTCGGTCATAGATCGAGAGGCGGGCTGTCACGCCCCGCTCCCGTAGGAGCGATCGTCCTCGCTAAGGCGTGATGCCGCACGAGCCTAGATTGCGCTCGTGCAAGGCGGGTTCCATAACGGCCGATTACAGCGGCTGCGACGGGGTCGTCGCACAGAAGTCCCGTGCAGAGACATTGAATATATTGCAGCGGAATTTAAAGAACACATGAACACAAGTATTTCAAAGAAAGCTCTTTTATTGGTATTGAATTCAAGGATTACATTGTGGGCGCAAGGCCAATTACAAGTCTCTCAAGTCTCACTTTTCTCTCATTTTACAAGTCACTCTGCTCTCTCTCATCTCTCGATACAATACTTGATTCCAGCGGAAGCTTCGGAAGGCGATGTCCATACATTACGTCCTGTATAAGTCTTCAGATCACGCGACCGCACGCTTCGACTCGCCAAGGAACTCCGTGCCTCGACGCATCCAAGCGAGCTCCGCGCCACGAGCTTCTACCTGTGCCTGCACATGAAACACTGTGTGGGTGTCAGTACCACTGTACTGGTGGAGTGAGCTTCTCGCCCACCCATACAAAACCTACACGTTCATTTACTTTGTGCAACTTAAATCCCTTTCGATTGTCTTTCTAGTCTTGCCTTAAGATCAGTTTTAGGACCGGCGCCTTAGCGCAACTTGTGTATCGGAACCATCTCGTGCTTGCAATGTCAACGTTAACTCATACTTGTCACTAGACCACTCCTCGTGCCCACAACGTTAACCTATCAAGTCGTGTTCGCCTTACGGCCAAAATCAGAGACGCAACTACACGAAGGACTCCATTTCCTTGTCTCTAGACCTTTCTCGTGCTTGTATTGTTGACGCACTGACTTATACTCATCTTTTGTGCCAAACTCTGGGACGTAACGACTCGGTCGTGCCATACTCGATTCGTGCTTCAATATCTCTGAGGCAGCGCCTCCTCGCTTAGTCTCACCTACACTTGTGTTGTGACAACGCGGCCGTGCCTCATATTTCGAAGCCGTGCCCAATAACTCAACGTAACTTCACACAACTTACCCTACGGCCCTTTTTGACTTAACTCGCAATAGCTTAAGCCTAACTCATGCAACTCTATGCCATCAACTTAACACTCGCCGCCACATCTAGTGCCGAAGCACGCCGCTACACGCTGTAGCCAAATCTTAGGCCCAGGCATTGTGTTTACTAACTTCATACACTTTTAAACTCAACTCAATCCAAAGGCACGCACGCGGATTTGCCGCCCGTGCCGACACATCTATATGAAAGGTCACTGGCATTAACTAGCCATCTTGGACATAGCCTGGTAATACGGGACCCTTGCAACGCGAGTAGCGAGCCCCGATGCAAGTCCCCGTCTTACCGATTGCCTATTACCCAGCTCGGCTATACCTTGTTTCTTCCTAGGCCGAGACGGTCCCATGGCCCAGGGTGTCCGCTCGAAGAAACCATCCCTTGTCGACAAGTTGTCCATGACCACGCACCTACGCTAACTTCTAGACTTAACGTAATGCATGGTCTCATCATCATCACTTAGTCTCTTTCCTTTACTCTTTCCACTTTTTCATACTTCATTCGCAGAGCCCAAACCAGGGTTGCCTCGGCGACTGAACCACAGTCCCGACATATTTCCTCTCGGCGACTAATCATCGCTTAGACTTAACATTCTTTGAACTCAGGGAACGGCTACTGCATAGCCTTCCAACTTAACTTGAACATAGCGTGTTTCCTTTAAGTGTCGACCGACCGTGGATAACTTTCCACTGAACCAACCGTGGCTCGTGCCTCTAAACCGACTCGTTTCTACGCAACGCTGTCGCCCAAGTCATACTTCATATGACGGGCCTTGGAGTCGTGGGACTATTTATCTTGACAACCGCAGAATGAGCGGGACAACACATAGAATAACTTAGGTCGACCGGCATAACTTTTTGCCTAACTCACTCAAGCCTACAACTTAACCCAAGGGACGAGCAAAGGCTATGCCAAGCCTTGCGGGACAGGACCGTGCATGCTTTAGCAAGCATTTGTGCGGGCGACGCCTATGACTTAGGCTAACTCTCAGCTTTTGCACCGAAGACCAACTTTCCTTCTCCCAAGCCACGGGACGAAGGACCGAGTGTCATTTTCAAAGCACGCCGTGCACCAACTCTAAGCCGACAGTGGGACGTCTTCCATGTTCTAACTCGATTCAAACCGTCGGGATTATTCCCTTAGCTATGTGGATGCGTAGCTTTTATTATCAAGCCTAACTTGTGCAAGTTGAAAACACGATTTATTATGTGAAGGCAAAGATGAGGAGAGTTCACCGAAACTACCCCACCTGAGCGATGTCACCGAGCAAGCCGTTGCAAGGCTAAGGCCGAACGCCGTCGGCGTTTCGATTCCTCCGATTGACTTTGCGGGACGGGGCACTACATCATACACCACTCAGAACAAGTCTCGTCCTCGAGACTTTCCTGAAGGCAAGCTATCCTACCATTTCTATGGCCAAGACTTTATCGTACACGTTTCGCCTACGCGTTCCTTCGATTCCGAGCCACACTCGCACTATTATCAATCTTTACTTCAACACGATTTCAAGATCTCGACACACTCCCACATTTCAAGCCTTGCTTGAACTCGCCGCATCACTTGGCTGGATCGTGCACGCATTCCAAGCGTCCCTAAAATACATGCATTCAGCCAAGCCGCATGATAGAAAATTTGTCATTCTCACTCGAGTCGCATCGTGCACATACCCAGGCGTCCCTGAAATATATGCATGTCAGCCGAATCTCGTGAGCAGGGTTTCCTATATTCGTGATCCATGCCATCCATCCATGCCAATCCTCAGATCAATCATTCCGATTGCTAACACTTGAAACAGGGCGTCTCGCCTAACCGCTAGGCTAATCTTTACGAGGCTAAGTCAATGTCAGGATTGGAATCATAGTTCCCCAACAATAATGCCAACACTGACCCCAATCCTAGGGTCAAACCAAAGTCGATCATACGGGATCTTCTACCCAAGCTCACGTCACTCAAATTTCTAAACATCGAGCACGATCACCTAATTCGTATTACGGCACGCGTTGCGTATATTCGAATCCTTTCAATTCACCAATTCTAACCAATTCATGTATTCGATCACGAGGTCGTCTCGCTCGACAATACGTTGCGCCCCAATCTCACGCGAGTCTGATTATCCATGGTGGTTCATGAATCACCATGCAACGCACCCGCAGAATAATCATTCTCATCGGGACGTAACTCTTATTTGAGTTTAGACTAACTCATTTTCGATACGCGGATTGGACCTACTCAATCCTCAAGTTTGATTCTTCAAGCACGCAAATCCATTCTCGAGTCACCTTCGCGTCAAACCACAAGTCGAAGCACAAGTTGTCGCACCGTGCAAGTTCGACCACTCCCGCTGTATGAATCACCATACCAGCGCTCACGCAGAGTGATCGCCCTAATCGGTGTGACGCATGTGCGAGGCTGGAGTAGCGCTCGCATAAGACAAGAACATCAACATTGTGGTTGTCGACGAAGCAAATCCAAACATTCCAGTTTTCATCCAAGCCAAGTTCGATAGTTCGATCGTCATTCGTTCAACTTAGAAAGTCCTCGAGCCAAGTCTATCCTTTCCTCGACACATTTTTAATATTTCAAGTATAGCGTCCAACGGAACAATGACATTTGCACGACCGTCATTCGCCGAGTCAGAGTGCCCCCGAGTTATCGCATATCGATCTTTGATACGCCTCAATACCATCGACGATATGCGTAACCTGACGATCTTCCTTTGCAACCAATTTCGAGTCGTGCGTTGATGCTGTTGTCCGAGTTGGATATTCCTCAATTTTCTCAATACTCAAGATCAAGTTCAGTCGCTTTTCCTCAAGCTCGTTTCAAGATCATTATTCAAAACTCAAGTCGCATTTCAGTTGTAACAATCCGATATCGCACGTACAATCCTCTAAGTTTCCTCGATCAAGACCATTTATTTTCATCCATCGTTCCGTATCATTTCTAACACGCGTTGCTCATTCACAAGTTGTCCGAACGAAATGCTCGTTCGGGACATTCGAAGTCACGACCAACTAAGCGTGACGCATTCTAATGCTTTGCACGATCGCATCGCCTTTCCGACATACTCGAAATCCTCAATATTCACTCGAACAATTTCCAAGACAAACCATACACCACTCGGACTCGAGCCACTCGACTAATCGTCGACACTCATTCTTATTCTTCTCCGAACCTATCACATACACCACTCGGATTCGAGCCACTCGACTAGTCGTCAATCACGTTCGCGTCATTCGCTAAGACATCATTCAGGTTTGTTCGACGAATCGCTAGCGTAGTCGCTCGCGCCGCAATGACGCACTAAGTCGTTCGCACTATTTCCTCGAAATCCAAATCAGTTTTCCGTGTACGCCTAAGCGTTAGTTCGATAGCATTCCTATCGATAGACACTCAAAGTGTATCTTCTTTCCCGACCGAACGATACTTAATATCGCTCGCGACTCGTTTGCACCACAAGGTCGAGGTGCACGACGCGAAACACAACTTAGCCAAAAGGCCGTGTGCATAGCCATCCTGTGCGGACCATATTCCAAGTTTGTACGCTCAATTGCTAGGGTCGACGTTGGGCTACTCGGGCACGCACGCGACATGTCAACTTAGCAAGTGTTTTCTATCGAGTCAAGTTCGACACCGTTCGGCACAAAGGCCTACGATGCATCCGGCGATAGCCTACCGATACGTTCGAATGAACGCTTGTACGAGCCTTTGAAAATATTTAGACTTATTGTATGGACATGCCGAGGGACATTTGAGAGAGAGCGTACCAATGATAACAACTTGCGGAAGCAACAGAGTTTTTTGCGGAAACATCAAAATTAAAGAATTCAATCGACGGTCCAAGGACGTAAAGCCGTGCTCTGATACCACTATGTCACGCCCCGCTCCCGTAGGAGCGATCGTCCTCGCTAAGGCGTGATGCCGCACGAGCCTAGATTGCGCTCGTGCAAGGCGGGTTCCATAACGGCCGATTACAGCGGCTGCGACGGGGTCGTCGCACAGAAGTCCCGTACAGAGACATTGAATATATTGCAGCGGAATTTAAAGAACACATGAACACAAGTATTTCAAAGAAAGCTCTTTTATTGGTATTGAATTCAAGGATTACATTGTGGGCGCAAGGCCAATTACAAGTCTCTCAAGTCTCACTTTTCTCTCATTTTACAAGTCACTCTGCTCTCTCTCATCTCTCGATACAATACTTGATTCCAGCGGAAGCTTCGGAAGGCGATGTCCATACATTACGTCCTGTATAAGTCTTCAGATCACGCGACCGCACGCTTCGACTCGCCAAGGAACTCCGTGCCTCGACGCATCCAAGCGAGCTCCGCGCCACGAGCTTCTACCTGTGCCTGCACATGAAACACTGTGTGGGTGTCAGTACCACTGTACTGGTGGAGTGAGCTTCTCGCCCACCCATACAAAACCTACACGTTCATTTACTTTGTGCAACTTAAATCCCTTTCGATTGTCTTTCTAGTCTTGCCTTAAGATCAGTTTTAGGACCGGCGCCTTAGCGCAACTTGTGTATCGGAACCATCTCGTGCTTGCAATGTCAACGTTAACTCATACTTGTCACTAGACCACTCCTCGTGCCCACAACGTTAACCTATCAAGTCGTGTTCGCCTTACGGCCAAAATCAGAGACGCAACTACACGAAGGACTCCATTTCCTTGTCTCTAGACCTTTCTCGTGCTTGTATTGTTGACGCACTGACTTATACTCATCTTTTGTGCCAAACTCTGGGACGTAACGACTCGGTCGTGCCATACTCGATTCGTGCTTCAATATCTCTGAGGCAGCGCCTCCTCGCTTAGTCTCACCTACACTTGTGTTGTGACAACGCGGCCGTGCCTCATATTTCGAAGCCGTGCCCAATAACTCAACGTAACTTCACACAACTTACCCTACGGCCCTTTTTGACTTAACTCGCAATAGCTTAAGCCTAACTCATGCAACTCTATGCCATCAACTTAACACTCGCCGCCACATCTAGTGCCGAAGCACGCCGCTACACGCTGTAGCCAAATCTTAGGCCCAGGCATTGTGTTTACTAACTTCATACACTTTTAAACTCAACTCAATCCAAAGGCACGCACGCGGATTTGCCGCCCGTGCCGACACATCTATATGAAAGGTCACTGGCATTAACTAGCCATCTTGGACATAGCCTGGTAATACGGGACCCTTGCAACGCGAGTAGCGAGCCCCGATGCAAGTCCCCGTCTTACCGATTGCCTATTACCCAGCTCGGCTATACCTTGTTTCTTCCTAGGCCGAGACGGTCCCATGGCCCAGGGTGTCCGCTCGAAGAAACCATCCCTTGTCGACAAGTTGTCCATGACCACGCACCTACGCTAACTTCTAGACTTAACGTAATGCATGGTCTCATCATCATCACTTAGTCTCTTTCCTTTACTCTTTCCACTTTTTCATACTTCATTCGCAGAGCCCAAACCAGGGTTGCCTCGGCGACTGAACCACAGTCCCGACATATTTCCTCTCGGCGACTAATCATCGCTTAGACTTAACATTCTTTGAACTCAGGGAACGGCTACTGCATAGCCTTCCAACTTAACTTGAACATAGCGTGTTTCCTTTAAGTGTCGACCGACCGTGGATAACTTTCCACTGAACCAACCGTGGCTCGTGCCTCTAAACCGACTCGTTTCTACGCAACGCTGTCGCCCAAGTCATACTTCATATGACGGGCCTTGGAGTCGTGGGACTATTTATCTTGACAACCGCAGAATGAGCGGGACAACACATAGAATAACTTAGGTCGACCGGCATAACTTTTTGCCTAACTCACTCAAGCCTACAACTTAACCCAAGGGACGAGCAAAGGCTATGCCAAGCCTTGCGGGACAGGACCGTGCATGCTTTAGCAAGCATTTGTGCGGGCGACGCCTATGACTTAGGCTAACTCTCAGCTTTTGCACCGAAGACCAACTTTCCTTCTCCCAAGCCACGGGACGAAGGACCGAGTGTCATTTTCAAAGCACGCCGTGCACCAACTCTAAGCCGACAGTGGGACGTCTTCCATGTTCTAACTCGATTCAAACCGTCGGGATTATTCCCTTAGCTATGTGGATGCGTAGCTTTTATTATCAAGCCTAACTTGTGCAAGTTGAAAACACGATTTATTATGTGAAGGCAAAGATGAGGAGAGTTCACCGAAACTACCCCACCTGAGCGATGTCACCGAGCAAGCCGTTGCAAGGCTAAGGCCGAACGCCGTCGGCGTTTCGATTCCTCCGATTGACTTTGCGGGACGGGGCACTACACGGGCGGCTTCGTCCTCCAATGTCGGTCCAGTCTCCGACGGCTTTGTCCCCTGATTGGCTTCGTCCCCCGTTCGACAGAGACCTCAACGACTCCAGCGGCTGCGTCCAATCACTTTCATCCCACCTCCTCCCTTTTTTGAAGCAAGTTGAAATGAAAAGGGGGGACAGCAAGTGAGGGTGTCAGCGAAAAGACCTTCCACATGCACTTGTTGCGTCCATCCCAATGCATGCACTCCGGTGGAGAAAACCCTAATTTACTACCGAGGATTGCCTAAATCAGTCCAACAAATCTGTCCTCGAAAAACTATCCAATGCAACTCAAATTCTATTGAAATTTTTTTGGGTTTTCCCGAGCAACAGGTGTGTAGGAAATTCCAACGAAATGTGTCACTGAAAGTCTAATTTCATCACTAAAATGTGTCACTAAACAATTTCGGGTATACAAATTCGGACAAATTCAATATCCAAAGTCTAATTAGATCTAAACCTTGTACCCTGGTTCAAAATAATCCTATTCATAAAGATATGCTTTTTCTTAAGTTCCAAATGAATGGTATAATGTAGAATTCATCATTTCATGAATTGGTAAAATGATTGTTCTGCAAAAGGAACAACGATAACAGCGCAGTAGCTTTCAAGTAAAAATCTTTTCCGGGCTTCCAAAGACAAACCCATGGAAAGGGCTTGTAAGTTGAATGTCATCTACTTATAATTTCCGAAAACACAATTATACATTGCTTTTTTCGAAAGATAAATTGGTCGGGGTCGTACAACATTGGTCACAGCCATGGTAATTATGACAAGACAACGCAAAGACCTTCACAACTAACTAAAAATGCTATGAAATATTGATCAAGTTATTTCTTGAGAGTTGCCGTACCTGAGTGATTCTTGTGGTAAGCGGGAGAGACATAAAAGCTCTGGCTAGATGACTGAATAATGGTGGATCGAGTCACGGAAGTACACTATTCCTTCCATTTATGGTTGAAGTTGACAATACAGTGTGTACAAAAATTTCGAACGTTATGTCGAACTCAGAAAGAACGGAGAGACATAAAAGCTCTGGCTAGATGACTGAATATTGGTGGATCGAGTCACGGAAGTACACTATTCCTTCCATTTATGGTTGAAGTTGACAATACAGTGTGTACAAAAATTTCGAACGTTATGTCGAACTCAGAAAGAACGCAAAGTTAAAAAGAGTTTCACAAAAATTCTCATTGCTGTTGAAGTCCAGAAAATGAATGGACTTTTGTCAATTATATATATATATATATATATATATATATATATATATATATATATATATATATATATGGAGCGATTCCAGAAACAATTTACCTGGTTCCAAATATATATATATATATATATATATATATATATATATATATATATGGGGGTTTGGGAGGACATAGAGAAAGGTACCTTCTCTTATCAGACTATCTTGAAAAAAATTACATATACTGCTATGGAGATCGACTAGACAAAAGTAGTATGGGGGAAAGGGGCGGCGGTCCATACCTTTTGTGCCTCTACCAAAATGATTAGGAACCTACTTCTTACACGTGACAGACTCGGCTCGTTTGGGGTTGTCTGCATGTACAAGAGGTGTTCCCTATGTGGAGATATGGATGAGTCCAGAGATCACCTTTTCTTCGATTGTGATTTTGTTTGGGATACTTAGAACACCTAGTGTACTAAATTCGAACTTCTTTCTACGCAACATAGAGTTGACAGAAAGGGAAAGAAGTGGAAGGATATTTGCAGTTACGCCTTCTCTTGGGTTCGATGGTCTGGCACGTCTGGTGACCATCGTATCTTCGAGGGTCTTTTCCTCGGTATATGTTGAACAAAAAAAAAAAAAAAAGAAACTAACATAAAAATCCTTGACCTCAGATGATAGGTTTTTGCGATAATTTTGGTGTTACTGGAAAAAAAAAACCTTTTAAGAAATTGTTCCCGAGTTTTTGGCATACACAATAACAGAATGGTCTCTCTTTGGCCACCTCTCTAATATTACAGAGTGACACAAGGAAACAAACAGTAACTAATACGTGACATTTATGTTCTTGACCAAAACTTTTGTTACAAATTGCTTCATAAGAAGCCCATAATCACTGCAGTATGGCTATATTTCCTTAGGAAACTAGCGAGACACCCCACAATCAAGAACTTGCTGGAGAATATGGAGTACAATTGAAATTGCAGGAGAAAGTAAAGTATGAGAACAGTATTCTTGTAAAGACAAAAGAATTGCAACACAGAACACTGATGAACAAAACAGAAACATAATTTAAGGGGGAAAAAATACAAATTACTTTGCATGGGAGGGCATATACATCTCAAAACAATATCAATAAAAAAAAAACTATATTTACTTCAAGATGAACTTCAAACTGCTACCGGCAACTCTTCAAGAGATGGGAGGATTGGCTTGAGAAGCCTATTTTGGCATCATCCACACTGTTTGCTTTGCTGTTCTCGATTCGTCTACCAGGTGTGGCACACCCGCTGAAATCAAGGATGCGTCCCTCAACCTGCGAACGAGCCAAATGATGTTAATCCGGTTACGAAATCAATTGCATATTGCCCATATAGTATCTTACATAAACTTCTACAGTATCTGTGGATACTTCATCAACTCCAGTTAGTTCAGGGCAAGAAACTAACTGCTACTGAAAATAGCTACTTTCCGAAGTGTCTGCATACTGGGAACAGATCTTCTGTCCCATTTATTATGTCCCAATTCTGTCCCCCTTTCTATTACATGTGGGCCACCATCGACTATCTACTTCCATGACCCATATGTAATAGGGAGGGGGCCAAAATTGGGACATGATAAATGGGACAGCAGATCTGCTCCCGTGCATACTAGCTTGTACAATGTAATTTACATGAATAACATTGACAAGAAACATCATATCATGTCAACATATAGATGTCCGTGTCTTGATCACATTTACGGACTTCCAAAGTCCAGTAGTGGATTTAATAAATGCAAATGAAGAGAAAAATGAAAGGTTCATGACAGACTGGTACCGTGACATTTGGCAGCACAGAAACACAACTTGCTGGATCTACATCTGAATGACCTTCCATCGACTTCTCACTTCCACGACAGCTTCTGCCAAAGGTTACATCTGGCTTCCCGCTCGCCAATACCTCATGGGCCTCAGCCACTGCAGCGGCGCTTTGCTCATTTAAATGCCTCATGAGCCCAACGGCATCATAGGTTCCATCGCCAGGGCTTCTGAAATACCCCATGTCCTGGGAAAAAAAGAAGACAGAAAAACTAATTACCACCAATAGACAAATGAAGGAAATAAGCTCAAATGCTTATTAAGAATCAGTTTAGCCATTCTTCACCACTAGGTCACAAAACAAGATTATTGCACACAAACACGGACTTTTGTCGAGATAAGATATGGGGGAATAAATTCTCCGTGGTTCATTAACAGTAATTAATGGAACAAGTCCGGGTTACAAAGACGAAAGATATAGAAAAGGATTACAGGCTCCAATGAGCTAACCGAACTGCTCTTCCATCTCCTGGACCAAGTCTGGATGAATTAAGACCTAACATAAGTACGAAAGTAAAAGAATGATCGGCGCAGCAGTCCAGAATACCACAATAAGAGAAAATCTTGGTAGACCTGCATCTCATGCACTTAGAGAAATACAGTAAACTGATTGCCTAATTTGATAGGCAGAAGGCATAAAAACTATCTGAAACATGATCTTGGTAGACCTGGACACTGGTTGCCTAATTTGATAGGCAGAAAGCATAAAAACTAACTGAAACATAATCTTGGTAGACCTGCACCTCGTGCACTTAGAGAAATAGAGTAAACTGATTATCTAATTTGATAGGCAGAAAGCATAAAAGCTACTTGAAACATGATCGTGGATTTTAAAAGAACAAATCTCAATAGTTGTCAGATGTGAAAAATACACTTAGGTTACAAGGTCCTCGTTAGAGTAGGCACGAAGCACACAGTGCTTCTGGGCAAGAAATAAAAAAAAACGCAGTCATAACATATACACATGTACATGTCATTAATATACATTATACATATTACATAGTCGTAAATAATCAAATTACGATATACTAAATATAAATGATGTTTCCGAATGATGGTAACACTGATATTGAGTAGGTGGCAGCAGTGAGGTCAATAAGGAGGAGGAGCTGTTATGAGGACAAGGTAGTGAAGAGATGTCAAGGAGAAGTTGCTGCTAAAAGGGCAAGAAGGTAAGGAGATGTCCGGGACAAGGAGGTCCACAAATAGGTGTCACCGAGGAGGATGAGTTGACGCAGTTGCAGGAGAGGAACTGTTGAGAATCAATAAGGGACTTTAGTCCCACATTGGAAAATGTAGTATGAAGAGGAGTTGGAACCTCTATAAGTAGCAAGTAGTAGCCCATCAATAAAATCATCCATTATTCATTTTCTACTTGGTATCAGCGCCATAACCATCCACCCCTCTCCACCCACCCCACCCCCCCAAAAAAAAAAAAAAAATTCCTCCCCACCTGGCTCCAGCGGCTGAAACCCCCCCCCCCCCACCGACTCCAGCGGCGCCCCCCCCCCCCCTCCCCGGCTCCAGCGCCCCCCCCTCCGCTCCAGCAGCGACCCCCCTGATCTTTTGTCTTGTAATTTTTTATGTAATTTTTCTTGTTGTTTTGTAAAAAAAAAAAAAAAAAGAAAAAAAAAAGAGAAAAAAATAGAAAAAAACGGTGTTACACCGTCTGGAGTGAACAAATGAACACATGCTTTATTTATTTTCCGATCTTCACATCGGGATCTATACAGAGAATGATCGTGTTTTCTCCACGGAGAATGATCGGATTTTCTCATGTGTCCTGACGTGTTCACTTTACATGCGCGCGTCGGTGTTGGCCACGTTTATAGCACATTCGTAGAGTAGAAGACGACGAAGCTGCCGACGAAGACGACGACTAGAGATACAGTTGAAGAGGCCATGGATTCGATCGCTGAAAAACTGACAGCACAAGAGATGAAGGCCTTGGTTGATGATATCTTGTCGAAGAGATTGACCGAGGCGACCCCTAGTGTGACCCATACTGATGTGGATCCGTCACCCTACAAAATGGAGAAGTTGGAAAAGCTGGAGACGAAGTTAGAAGGAACGTCCAACTACTTGAAATGGTCGCGGCAGGCGATGCGGACGTTGAAGGGACGTGGCTTGGTTGGATATGTTAATGGCCAAACCAAGGCGCCTGCTGATCCCTCCTCAAAGGAGTTTGCTATTTGGGAGATTGTCAACAACGTAGTGGCTGGGTGGTTGACAGCCTCCTTGACCGGCAATGTAGAGGCAATGGAGGGTGCTGCTGATATCTAGCGGACTTTGAAGGATATGTACTCAAGCTCGGGCAACCCTATGCGGGTCTTCCAACTACAGGATGAACCCGATAGGGTGGCACAAGACGAACGTACCATCTCTGAGTACGCAGCCATGTTGAAGAAGTACTGGTCTGATCTGGATCACTATGATCCTCTTGGAATGGAAGATGCACAAGTCGAACCGGCGTTTGCAAAGCATTTTCAGACGTTCCTGGCGTATATTTCGCGACAACGGATGATGAAGTTCTTGAAGGGGCTCAACCCTGTGTTTGAGCAGAGAAGGAATGTACTACTCGCACAACCCACGCTTCCAATCTTAGAGGAAGCCATAGCTGCCATGGCACAAGAAGAAGCTCGATTGAAGTTGATGCCCAACAAGAACTACTTTCAAGGGGAGCTTGCTGCTGTTGAAAAGTCTGTCCTTGCCGTCTTCAATCAGCCTCCCTCTGCAGGCGGTGTTTCCCACAACTGTGGTGACTCGGGACATTACATTAGATTTTGTCCAAAATTCCTGCGAGGTCAGTCAAATGATCGCGGACGGGACCGTGGAGGACGTCGTGGTGGTAGAGGAGGATATGCTGGTAGAAGGAGAAATTATTTTAGAGGACACAAAGCAAATCTGGCAGAAGAAGGGGGAGACATTCAATTGGCTGAAATAACCCCTCTTGAGAGGGAGTTCATTGCAAGGTTACGAGACACGAAGCTGGGTTCAGACGACAGTCAAGTTACTCCTGGGACGTCATCTATCTCAGGGGATCACATCACTTGCTTTGTCCAAATCAGCACATGTATACCTGCGCGTGCTCTTGCATATGTCCATCAGCCAGGTTGGATTATAGACTCTGGGGCATCTCGCCATGTCACGGGGTCCCGCGGTGAGTTCCAGGACTATACTCACCTACCGACGCTGGAGAGTATTCAGTCTACTGATGGTACCTCCAGACCTGTAATGGGTAAAGGCACTGTCGCATGCACCCCTTCCCTCACTCTCACCAATGTCTTACATGCTCAATCTTTTCCTGTCAATCTTATACCTATTAGTGCCATTATCCTTGACCTAAACTGTACTGTTTTCTTTGACATTCCTACGGTGACTTTTCAGGAGAAGGGGACAGGACGACGACTAGGGACTGGCACATGGCATAAGGGGCTGTGGTACTTGGACAGGACCGGACTGGACGAAGTATTGGCATCTCTAGTAGCAGACGCACAACTGGACGCTTCACGTCGCTGTGTAGAAGACGAATTACTACTCCACCACCAGCGTGTCGAACATTTTTCCTTTCAGGTTATTAGTCGGATGTATCTGTCCTTATATCAAAAGGCTAATAAAGAGAAGTTATTTTGTAATGCATGTGAGTTGAAAAAATATACCAGGAGCTCGTATGCGAGCTTAGGGAATAGAAGTTCTGCCGCATTTGATATGATACATTCGGACGTATGGGACCCTTGTCCTACAATCGGTATTAACGGTTGTCACGCCCCGCTCCCGAATAATCGGATACGAGTCGGACACGCCCAGCCTTCGTCGTTGGACACGACGAAGTAAGCTGTACAATACTAAAGAAAACTCAAAGTCACAAAGAAATGTAAACCAGAACACAGCTTTTATAAACGTCCCAGAAATCACCAATATCCATCAAGTGTTTTAAAATACAAATTCAGCCGGAGACAAATCCGGTCCAATGAAATAATATACAATAATGAATCTCTAAGATACAATCTCCAGAAAAATAAATGAAACAATAAAAAGCTGCAATATCCAAGCAACCACCAGCTCCATGTAATCTCCCACTCACCTGCAACGATCCTATCAGGAAAAGAGCAAAGTACAACCCTGACTAGACAATATACAATGTAATCTGTGATCCAGAGTACAAAGTGAAACAGGAATACCAGAAAACTAGAACATGAAATGAAACTGAACTGTGGTACCAGAAATGAAATGTAAACTGCAGGTAAAGGATGACAATCAATATGCTAGACAATGAACACGGCTATCAATGTACAAGGCAATCAATCACGACAATCAATATGCAATTATGACAATTTTGAAATATTAAAACTAATGTGTGACCGGCTTAGGAACAATCAATCAATGAGTCAATTCTACATGGTACGGCTTCATCGTACGTGATGTGTACGATTAGGCTATCTTCAATACTATATTGGGTGTGGTCACACAAAAGCTAATATTTCCTCCAATCCCGCAATGAACAATGACGCACAAGCAATGAACAATGGAACAAGACAATCGTGTGTAATTCGTGTCAGATATGAGAACATGGCACATGAAGGTAAGACAGAAAACAAGGTACAAGTCAAGTCAGTGTACTTGCCTCGGTTTGGTTGCACGAGAGTAGTACTGCATGGTTGTAATGAATCACCTGTTATATTTTGTACAAGTATTAGGGTTTTGAAATAAAGGCAATTAGCTAACAACTTAGATAATCAAATCATTAACTTAGCTAATGGAATATTCTAGCTAATAATATTTGGAAAATATTATAGTTTAAATCAATATAAATACTAATAAACATTTTGGTAGCAAAATCTATTACTCTATATAAACCTTTTTAATCACAAAATACTTTTATAAGAAAATATAGTATTCAAAGTTAACCAATAATAATTATATACCATATATATTTAAAGATCTTTAAATTAGAAGCTTTTATATTAACAAAGCAATATTAATTTTATAAAATCCTTTTGAAATAATTTGCAAACCACTAATAATAAGATATGAATTTATATATTTATATGTTTACAATATATTTATTTTATGCTAATAGGCAAGGTAGTATTTATTCATTTTGGAAATATACAATACTATACATTACTAAAAATGTTATACAAGATTTATTTAATATTTAAAATCACTAAACTAAATACTATACAAGTCAATATTTGATAACACTAAATTTAACAATAATTAACTAAATATAAAATCCAGCCCACCAATATTTAATACTACAATTATATTAAAACCAACAGGACCAGCCCAGCAGGACTGGCCCAAAACCCAACTGTTAACAATTAAACTGAACAGAAATTAAACCAACTCCTACTCACCTGGCCCAGGGCCCAACTTTACAAACCCAGCCCAGCCTCTAACCTATATACTCTGTTAAAAAAACTTAATTCCCTTAAAACCGATCAGCCCAACAATACTAGCCCAACTCACGGCCCAGAAACCCGGCCCTTGCTCTCAAATATTAACCTTAGCCATCTCTCTCCTCTCACCATTCACTCAAACCAGAACACTCCAGAGAACTACGGAAGAGTTCTCTCCTCGTCTTCTCCGACGATGCTCCGGCTGCTCCGGCGACTCCGGCGAGAGATCCCCCTCCGGCGAAGACTTCCCCCGTCTCCGTCTTCTCTCCTCGCCTTCTTCAACCCCCAGCTCGAGGAACCCTAGTTCTTCTTCTTCTCCCTCTGGCTAGGAAAACCCTAGGTCGAAACCCTAACACTCTTCTCCGTCTTCCTCAGTTCATGGCTAGGAAAACCCTAAGTCTAGGTCTTCTTCCCCAGACTTCGAGAGTAAACCCTAACCCTAGGATCCATCCTCTTCAACCCAGCCAAGCAAACCCTAACCCTAATGATTTCTCTCCATGGCCAGCCGCTACAAACCCTAACCTAGGTTCAACCGTCTCCTTCATCTGTTTCCCTCTACTCCGTCCAGATCAAAACCCTAACCCTAATATCCAGCCATGGCCGCACACAAACCCTAGGTTTCACTCTAGGTCTTCCTGGAAACTCTAGATCTAGGTTGTCTCCTTCCTCCAGCTCTCGTGCTAGGAAAACCCTAGGTTTCTCCTGTCACCACAACCCTAGGTTCTACTCCCACAGCCCCAAAACCTTAGATCTAGGTATTCTTCCCCAATCCCAGCCAAGAACCCTAATTATCTAATATCAAAAGCAAGAAGAGGGTTCGAGAGAGATCGATGAATGGGCTCACCGGCCGGTCGGGGATGTCGATCCTCGGCTAGCTGTGGACTCCACGGCGTCCGATCCAAGCACAGTCGGCGAGATTCTCTCACGAGGAGGCTGCAGCGTCTGCGGTGGAAGCCCGAGCACTGACGGCGAGATTCCTCGGGATGCTGGCGGCGAACTCTGGAAAGGTCAGCGTGAGGATCGAGGCGACGCTCCACTGATGGCGGTGGCTCGGCGCTCGAGAACGGCGCTGCAACCGAGGCGGCGCTCTGCTCGAGTCTGATGGCGCGGTCTGCGAGGAAACAGAAGCGGTAGATTGGCAGTGGCGGTGCTCGAACTACGGAGTGGCCCACTGCTCGAGGAGCAGCGCAGATCTCGAGTCGACGGTCGATGGCTGGGATCGCCAGTGGCGGTGCACAGTCTCCCAAAGTGGCTCGACAGTCGAGGCTGGCTCGATCTTCGAAGTGGCGGCGGCGGCGAGCTGGGCGACGTTCCGGCGAGGAAGGTCGGCGAGGCGGAGGACTGTGGCGGAGCTCCGGCGGGCTCGGCCTCTATCCAGTGAGGAGAGAGAGAGAAATTGTAGAGAGAGAGAGGAATGAGAGAGAGTGACGTGTAGAGAGAGAGAGAGTACTGTGGTGTCAGTGCCTTGGGAATCGTGTAATTTATAATAAAATATTATGTGTGTGTGAGTGGCACAGTAGTAAATAGGAGTAGATCTGGGGTTATTAGTATAATGGCAGAGATGTAATAATCAATAGATCTGGGGGTGTAGTATTGTGGCAGTGTAGGTAAATACAAGTAGATCTGGGGGTAGTTTAGAATACTAATAACAGAATTTCAAATTCAAAATCAGCAAAGTTTTTCAAACAGCTTTCCAAATCAACAATTTCCCTCCTAGATTCCGAACAGAACATATTTTAAAATGAAAATTCAAAACAGGTTTTCCTATTATTCTTCCAATAGTTTACGAAAAGAACAAACATCAAATTCAAATAAAATGATCCATCATCAATTTACAAACAGATTTTCTAACAACTAGCTGAATTAATAAATGATCAACTAATTATATCAATTAGTTAATAACTAACTGAACCAATTAATTAATGACTAACAAATTAATAAATGGAATTAGTCTACACTGTTCACGAGCTCTTCCTGATAGCTAACAGTCAAACTAATTAAAAAGAGACAACACTCAATATTTGATTAAATAGTATTTAAATAATATAAACCAATAAACTGTTTTAAATTAGTAAATAGAATCAACATAAAAATCAACACAATAGTAATACAATCTACTAAAACAGGATTAATAAAAACAGAATTAATAGTTATTATAATAAATTGAAATTTATATGCAACCAATCTTATTCTCAAAAATAGAAATTCATGAAAGTTCTCAAAATTAGTTTAAGGGAGTTACAACGGTTTTAGATGGTTCGTCACTTTTATTGACTGTTATATCCGCGTGACCTGGGTCTACCTTATGAAGAATAAAAGTGATGTCCTTGAGGCTTTTCAGGATTTTCATCGACGGGTGGAAACGTAATATAACGTTAAAATTAAGTGTTTCCGGTCTGACAATGGGACGGAGTATACTAATAAGAGGGTTGCTAATTATCTACTCATGGAATACTACATCAAACTTCATGTGCCTATAAACCGGCACAAAATGGTGTGGCCGAACGGAAGAACAGGCACCTGCTGGATGTCGCACGGACGATGATGCTGGCTATCAATGTCCCGAAACACTTATGGGGGCAAGCTGTATTGACGGCCTCTTATCTCATCAACAGAATGCCGTCTCAGATATTGGACTGGAAGATACCGTTAGAGATGCTTACTGGTGCAACTACATACACTGTTCCCCCGAAAGTATTTGGGTGTGTGTGTTTTGTCCAAGATAATACGCCAGGAGTTGGCAAACTAGATCCAAGTGCGTATTTGTCGGGTACACAGCGACTCAGAAGGGATACGCATGTTGGAGTCCAGTTGAGCGAAAGATGTTTGTTAGCATGGACGTTACATTCAGAGAACTGGAACCATACTATGGTTCGGATGCAGGTTCGACGTTTGGTGACACACCTAACACAGAGGGTGTTAGACGTGAGGGGGAGATAATAAGTCCAAACGTGGTAGTCGGATCGGTCCCGTGTCCGGTTGTGAAAAATTGGACAAAAGGAGGAGATACCCAACTCTTGAAGATGTTGCCCCCACACTGAATCACTCTGATTCTGATGCGGATCTCTCTGACTCGGATGGTATGATCTCTCCACCACCTATTGCTCCGCTCCCTCTCTACCACCTATTGCTTCCTTAAGGAGATCTTCTCGCATCAATGCGGGTAAGGCTCCTAATCGTTATGATGATTATGAACATGACATTGCCAATTTTTTGTCTTATTCTAACATTTTTCCGAATTATCAAGCCTTTATTGCATCGTTAGACTCTACTTCTTTGCCTAAGTGTTGGCAGGAAGCAAAGAAGATCCAAGGTGAAAAGCTGCAATGATGGAAGAACTTGGGGCACTAGAGAAAAATAAGACATAGGAGCTGGTTCCATTACCCAAAAGGAAGAAAAATGTAGGATGCAAATGGATGTACATAGTGAAGGAGACACCAGAAGGAAAAGTAGAGCGGTACAAGGCGAGGTTGGTTGCAAAATGATGCACACAATCATATGGCATCGACTATGATGAGACGTTTGCCCCGGTAGCGAAAATGAGCACGGTAAGAACTCTGGTCTCCGTTGCAGCAAACTATGGGTGGAAGCTATACCAATTAGATGTTAAGAATGCATTTCTCCACGGAGATCTGCAAGA
Organism: Iris pallida; assembly: GCA_029216955.1. Taxonomy (NCBI): domain Eukaryota; kingdom Viridiplantae; phylum Streptophyta; class Magnoliopsida; order Asparagales; family Iridaceae; genus Iris; species Iris pallida. The sequence continues at coordinate 8,870,107 of JANAVB010041017.1, forward strand.
AGAAGTGTACATGGAGCTCCCGCCAGGATGCTACGCGACATAATCAGACGGAGGGACGTCGCGTGGAAAAGTGTTTAAACTAAAGAAGTCGCTACAACCGGCTCAAGCAATCTCCTCGAGCCTGGTTCGACAGATTCAGAAAGGTTGTTACTGGCATGGGATACCATCAAACAAATGCAGATCATACAGTCTTTCTTCAGCATGCAAAAGACCACATTACTATACTTGCTGTATATGTGGATGATATAGTAATCACAGGTGATGATGAGGTCGAGATCACTAAGCTGAAATTAAAACTCGCGAAGGAGTTTGAGGTGAAGGATTTAGGAGCGATGAGGTACTTTCTGGGTATCGAGGTGTGTGACGGCGAACAAAAAATTGTTCTCTCACAAAGAAAATACGTACTAGATCTGCCAAAGGAGACAGGGATGCTGGGATGCAAAGCAGCAGTCACTCCGATTGACCAGAAGTGCAAGTTGGGAGCAGAAGCAAGAGAGCCAGTTGATCGTGAAAGGTATCAAAGATTTGTAGGGAGATTGATTTATCTGGGACACACTCGCCCTGATATCTCATTTGCGGTGAGTGTAGTGAGTCGCTACATGCATGATCTAAGAACGGGTCATATGGAAGCAGTGTTTCAGATCTTGAGATATCTGAAAGGGACCCCGGAAAAAGGGTTATGGTTCAAGAAGAATGGACGCATAGAAGTTGAGGGGTACTGCGATGCAGACTGGACGAGTTGCATAGACGACAGAAGGTCTACCACGGGGTACTGTGTCTTTGTAGGAGGAAACCTGGTCTCATGGAGAAGCAAGAAACAGTCAGTGGTAGCACGGTCGTCAGCTGAAGCAGAATACAGAGCAATGGCTCTGGGAGTGTCAGAATTACTGTGGGTGAAAGCACTGCTGACAGAGTTGAAGCTGGATAAGGGAGCACCGTTACATCTTCTGAGCGATAGTCAAGCTGCAATAAGTATATCCAACAATCCAGTTCAGCACGACAGAACGAAGCACATCGAGATCGATCGATTCTTCATCAAGGAGAAGCTGGAACAAGGGATACTGAAGATTGACCATGTTCGCTCAGAAGAACAAGTTGCAGACTGTCTGACTAAAGGTCTTAGTTCATTGAATCTGTCAAAGCTATGTAACAAGATGGGGATGATTAATATCTATCGCCCATCTTGAGGGGGAGTGTTGAGAATCAATAAGGGACTTTAGTCCCACATTGAAAAATGTAGTATGAAGAGGAGTTGGAACCTCTATAAGTAGCAAGTAGTAGCCCATCAATAAAATCATCCATTATTCATTTTCTACTGGAACGTTTGAGGCGACATTTCGAAAATGTTGGATTACTTTCATTAGGCCCAAGGCCAATATATGTACGGAGTGATACAGAAGAGGCTAGCTACTCTAGCAAATGATGGACCAAAAAAAGCATAGACAATAAGGATAGAAATCCATACAATGGTTATTCTTAACAGGGAGGAGTTGATGGCTAGTGGTTGAGGGGCAGAGTTGGCAGCAAGTGGAGGAAGGAGTGTTGGACTCGTGGCAAATGCTGGAGTCAGCGGCTAGTGCACGGAGTTGACTGCAAGTGGTGGAGAGGAGTTGGTACTGCATTCGGCCTAAGATAGGAGGAAGGTGCTCCAGAGTCGAGAGATCAAGAGAGGAATTGTTTTTTCATCTTTTTACTTTCTTCAAAGATCAGGTTCGGGTAGATTGAAGGGGGAAACAAAACAGCAGCCTCACCCAACTAAGGCCTTCGCCTATGCTGCAGTTTTGCCTTCTCATCGCACTTTGTTGAAGCGACGCGCTTCACACTTCAGCATGTTCTTAACAACTATAATTTAATTTAGTACATGTTCAGATGAATATGCAGTATATGATTTCTCAGAAAACAAGGAAAAAGTCCAGGGGTTAATTTTGTGTACTGTAGATCATTATAGCTAAACCTGTGTCTTTCAATACTGCATAAATTAAACAGAGCAGTCATTATACCATAAAATGAGGCAATATTAACTGTTTAAGCAAAAAAAAGGGAAAACAAAATTGCAATAGCTAAAGATTAGTCACCTATACAAATTCACTGCAATAGGAGAAATACCTCAAAGCTAATGTTTGTATCAATTCGATGTCCTGGAAGGAGAGAGTTCATGAACCAAGGCGACTTCCAAGCTGAAGGGGATTCTATACCTCTTTTGATACTTGGGGTGTCAGCAAAACTGCAATGAAAAATATGAAATGAGGACGAAACAACGAAGGATGCTCTGAGGGCATAGGTACAAGAGCGCACTAAGTTTCTATTGTACTAAAAGAACATGTACATGAAGCTTTTGCTTTATTTCTTTCCTGTGGCTGAGATTAAGTGAACAAACCATATGCTCACAACTGATATTATGCCTGACATTTTGGCCAAAACGACAAACAGAACCTCGTTTTGTTCCAGCGTTTGCCCTTTTTTACCATAAAAAATGACAGAAACAGCAAAAGCCAAATGCCCTGAGCGCCATTTGGCATTTGCCATTTGAAATGGAATGTTTGCAATTCCAAATGGGAACCATACTAGCTCTTAATGTCATGACACGGATAAAACATGAATGTACTAGCAAAACAGCATTATATGCCTAGAAACTGAATTAATAACCAACTTGAGCATTAATTACATACTCAATACAGGAGATATGTTGCATATAATTGCAGACACCAGACAAGACAAGTCACAGACAAAGATACATTGACATGGAGATAACATACATTTAGGCATGTTCACATACATCTTGCTGAATTTTCTCATATCCGATATGAACAATACAGACACAAGCCTTTTGGAGTTTCTCTGCTTCCTGGTAAATTGATAATGAAGTAATGAATGATATAGGATTATTAGTTAATATCGAGCATTGTGAGAATCACGGGAAAGAATCACAATTGCTGATCTAAGTAAGCTAGAAGTTAAAAAAAAATCAAGGAAGGTGACTCAAAGACAGTTCAAATACACTTACATACACTGCAAAAGAGGCACTGCCAAAGTGGTGTACTGTCATTCATTTTTTTTTTTTTTTCTTAAAAACCAAAGCCGGTGGACGACTCCACCCGACCTTGGCCCGGAGGCCGTGGCCACCGCCACCCAGCCACCTCCGTGGAAGGGAGGGCTCGAACCCGGCCCTCACCCCCGGTGCACGGTGGTGTTACCAGTACACCACGACTCGATGTGCTGTCATTCATTTGATATTGACCAGAATGAAATCTTTTCACAGAACAACTTTTGCAACTCAGTCATTAATCATTATTAATACTAGAAATACGTGGAACCTCCTTAGCAGAAAGATTTTACATTACCAGAGAGATAAAGACTTGTTCGGAAGAATAATCGTTAAAGATATAAGAAGACAAATCTACAGAATAAATTAAGGAATTGTTAAATTTTGTTATGTAAACATCCATAAGTTAATGGTACAAAAGACATAATAACATTCCTAATACGCTTGATGCAGAAGTGTACATATTACTGAGGGAACCCAGCATTGGATGTTTGGTCCTATGTAATATATAAATGCTTCCCACCGTCAACTCACACGTTGCAGATTGTAAACAGAACAAACAAATGAAAACTACATTTCTAGAATTTTATACAATCTGCTATGCAAAAACAATCTTTCAAGGTATTACTTAATAAGTCACAATAAAAATCCCAAAATCCAAACTTACCATTTATATTATGATAAAGAAAACGCCCAGAATCCGTGTGTTATGAAGAAATCTTACATGTTCAACTTTTCATGCTCCACATCAAATGATAAATGCTTTCCATCTGCCAATTGCAATGGATGAGAGGATGAGGCACGTCGACATGATGCAAAAGGAACTGAATGGACTTGCTTAGTTTCATGAGCACCGGGAGACAAGGGAGCAGAAGGATCAGACAAAGATTCTGCATGAACCTTCTTCTGATCCTGATCTGATCCATTTGCAGGATGTCCCTTTCGATCAGAACACAGTAGCATATTATTATCCTTCACAATTACCTCAGCAGGCTGTTACATGAAATTATCATTTGGATGATGCAGATGAAATACAACAATAAAGCAACAATAAGCAACCCAAGGAACATCAACGAAACCTGGAAAGCCTAACAAAGAAATCATGTAGTTCACACAGACCAGAACGTCTCAGAAACAAATCAATTTAACTGCTTGTGCATGAAAATCATTTCAACCAGGAAGCAGACTAGAATGAAGGTTTTCTTATATGTCAAAGAAGATAAGATATGCAAGCATTTTCATTTTAAATAAACAAAAGAACAACAGTGACAAAAGAATCAATAAACATAAAAGACATAACAGGAATTACATGGTCAGACCCTAAAATTTAACATAGTAATACAATGTAATCAGAAACTAACCAAGATTTCTTCTAGTTACATAATCAATAATTAACTAGTTACATTTACTACATGAAACTATATGTGCACAGAAAACTTACTGATCCATTGGGAACATCTGCAGAAACATTCCTGGGTGCTCCTATATTAGTTGTACAATGCTCCATCTTTTCTTGAACATCAGATCCTTTGCCTGAAATCTTAGTTCCCATCTGAGCACTTTGAAGTTGATGGCGTATAGAGGGGTCCAAGTTTTCTTTTTCCTGTGTACAGTTTCCAGAACTCTCTCTCCAATCATTTGAAGGAGAAACTACCTCAATAGAACATGAAGCAACATTCTGATTAGCTATGCTGCCAATGCAAGAATAGTCATTTCTGCTATATATTAAGCGACATTGCAGGTCTCTCACGCATTTCTTGTCAGCTTGCTTTTCCTGCGAAGGGGACAACAGTTCACGTTGGCGTTTCTTCATAATGGATGGTGTACATATAAAACTTCTGGCAGCACTCTTCAGGACAGCATTGGGGCTGTCATCATTAGAGGGTGAATCCCAAATACTATTGGGTGTTGAAGACATCATCCATTGTCGAATCCCAAGGGGGCTAAACGCTTGCTGTTCACTAGAAGCTATGAGATCACAGCTTACAAATGGAATCTCCAAAGTCTGAATTCGAGGAGGTTCATAGAATAGACCGCCAGAGTCCTGACGCCCTATTTGCATATTTGGATTTCCATCAGAAAGATAAAGGTTTTCCATCGCAGTTGTAGGTCCAAATTCCAAAGTCATCATTTCCATAAAAGTCTGCTTTGGAGTCACAGTATCCAGGCCCAAGTCCCGATGCAAGCAATCCTTAGACCTATCACCAACATTAGGAGACCCAAGCTCATTGTTCGAACATGCTATAAGCTCCGCGTCTGCAAACCCAACAGACATTCTCATCTCAACCTTGTCACTATTATCTCTAAGCTTTCCATCGCTAAGCCCGAAAGTTGATGAAGGAACTGGAATCATCGAACTTTGGGAATAAGGAATTCCAACCACACCTGATGGAGCCACAGGAAGTGATGGCTGCAAACAAGTACGATTTCTGCAAGTTTCAGAACCAGATTGCCAATTCATACTACCTGTGAAACAGTCCGGGTTTACAATAAAATTACTAGGACCTCCAAACGAAAAATCTGTACTCATTACAGCTTCAGAATAAGTACTTGCAGAGCTGTTAGGTTCAGAAGCCAAATGCTTTATTTGCCCAGTTCCTAAAACATCAGCTGACGTACAAATAGAGTTCAATCGTCCATCATTATGAAATAAACTAGATGTTCCATTTTTGTCTTTGGAAAAACGTGAAGGACGCTCTAAGGCTTTTTTTAACTCCGGTGATCTCTGGGTGATCTCTGGGAATGAATTACGCGAAAATTCATGGTTTCTTTGTTCAGCTATAATTTCAGAACCTTCAAACTCAGGTAATAAATTTTCGCTGGAACTCACTATAGAGAGAGCTCCTCTAGAACAATGCCTTTCAGGGGCAACACTAGGAGCTTCTTCCAAAGAATAATAGTCATTATAGCACACAGGCAGATTCGGATCTTGCACCTCTATTTTAATGGCATCCTCCCCTGGTTTATAATCCTCTCGCCCTGAAATCATACCAGCTATCAATTCATCTGAATGCAAGGAAACTGCCAGAGCTGAGTTTTGACTACATTCTGATAATTCTTCAAATTCAGTCCTGTCGTTGAGACCACTGTCTTCGCTCTTTTGTTGATTTATTGCTGAAGAAGAGGAACATTGGGCAGAATTATCTACACGAGACAGGCCTTGGAACTGTGCAAGTAAACCTGACGTCACGTACGAGTTCAATTTCTTCTTTACTGAGCTGTTCCAGTGATTTTTTATTGCATTGTCGGTTCTGATGGCAAAAGGTACAATGGTATTTCAGTAAGCAATGTCAGGCTTAAATCAAAGAAATGTCAATTTTGTATTATGCTCCATCTAATGGAAAGAAGAGTTGTGTTAGCATCATTCATCTGCAGAATGTAAGCAGCCTGTAAACTGGTGAACAGAAAGCTAGGTTAAAATGTCAAAGCTTTGTAGTCCCTGATACTGTTATTGTGAACATAAAAACTGATGTAGCAGATTCTCGAGAATAGAGGGAGCGACATTGATCACAATGCCCAGTATGTCTATGAAAAAGATTGGAGCAAATTTGCAATTGCACTGGATAGAAAAAAATTGCAAACCGTTACACATATAAGCAGTAAGCAATCCTAAATGCACTATAAAGAATATTAGCAAGGTAAATTTTAACTTAAGATCATGGTCGATACTCTATAGTTCACGCATAATCTGACACAGTGACATTGTTAAGATAAGAAAGACTTAAATAATAGGAAAATTGGGAGGACTGAGACGTCATGTTTTGATGAATGTTACGATGTCAATCGGGTATTATAATTTTACATAAATATATAACCCTCACCATAACTCCTAGAGTTTTGTTGTAGTGGCAGGGACTTTAACATAGTATCATAAGAAGCCAGGTTCAAATCTCTATCACAGACAATTGAAGAGGATTTATTATTAGAATACCATCGCGTAAATCCATCCAAAACGGATATTTGACCCGTGACGGCATATTGAATAATATAACTCTCAACCATCACTACAACTCTGGAGTCTAGAGATTTGAATCTAGGTTTCTCTGATGCCATGTTAAGGATTTTATAAAATAATGTGATTTACGTATTAATCATATATTTTCTCTTTTAAATACGTGCCAAACATCCTTCTGCGATTCCGATCTATTATCACAAGTTAAAAAATTTCTTTTTTCGTCTTTTGTGATTCCTTCGATTTGAGTCACAATTGCGATCGTCTTATTAGCAAGATCCATCATTTTTGTTTGTATGAATGAATAATCTTCTATCGTAACCGAATTTGAATGGTCGATTCGTGGATGATCTTATCATTCATTTTGGTTTGAACAAATTTTGGAAAGTATTTATGCCACTGTGCTAATCCCTCTCTGCTCAAGACAGGCCTTCAACCTGCGGAGGCATGTTAAAATAATATAAATATATAACCCACAACCCTTACCACAATTCAAGTTTTGGTGCACTGGCAAGGAGTTTACAAATGCATGGTTAACAATGAAAACTCTACTGGAAGATGCCCATAGAACACTTCAAAAAAAATTGCAAAGCATCATCACAAGTTCCAAGGTTATAAAACTCTTAAACAGCAGAAATTTCTAACTCTCACCTGCCCGGTAAAAATTTTGACAACTCAGCCCACTTGTTTCCATATATTTGATGAGCATGAATTAGTGATATCTCCTCTTCTTGTTTCCATGCCTCCTTGTTTATGCCAGGATTAAGATGATTATGCCACCTAAAAATATGTTATACAAGATTAGTAGTAGACTATATCAACTGCAAGCCATAACAGAAGAGGAAATGTAAATGTTGACATATATATGGTTAAACCCAGGGAAAATCTTCACCCATTACTCAAGTTTTGAAGACAAGGAGAAATAATCGAAGTAGCAGTATTTTTTATTCATGAAGTAGCAGTATTTTTTTATTCACATACTAAATAATGGAGGCATTAAAAGAAGTACAACAAGGAATAGAAACGGTGACAATCTACCATAACATTGTTAAACTTAATTTGCTATTTGCTTATTAGTTTCATGACAAATGGAAGAATGTGAATGATTATATAACTGAAAGACCAATAAATTTGGTTGACCACAAAGATAGAAAACCTTTAGCACGGTGATTTTGCAGTAAATAGGTAGCGAAGCATGTTGGATATAGGAGGAGAACTAGCACAATTGGAAAACTCAACAATAAAATTTTATTAGTACAAAACTTGTATACAATATGATACAAGCTCTCAAGGTAACACTCACACAAAGGGAACTACTAGCAAACACTCACAAGGACACTCACAATACAACAAGTTTCTCACTCGCTCACACAAGCTCCTAGTTTGCTAACTCTTTACTTGGTGCTTGGTTTCCAAATGGGAGAGGTCACCCCTATTTGTAGAGGAGGAGTGATAGTAGTGGAGATCTAAAAGATAGGGAGTTTAAAAAAGGTGGAAGAATAAAGATTTGTCTAGAAGATTTCAATGTTTGACATGACACAGAGAGTGAGCAAGGATGGATGGTGAAGAGAGTACAAATTTATTAGTCTTTCAGTTATATAATGATTCACATTTAGAGCATGAAAATATCTAAATGGAACAAGAGGATGATGGTGAAGAGATTTCTAGATGGATAGAAGGGTAAAGATTATTCTAGAAGGAGGAGGAGGAGGAAGAGAATTGGTGAGGTGTTCCCATCTCAACATTCAACCTCAGCACAAACTTTTCTCGTTCTTCTTCTCATACCAAGTTTCTCCAGAAAGCCTACAAACTTTGAAGGGTTAAACGCTTTTGTGAATATATCTGCTACTTGGCCTCTATTGATCGGCTCCATCATGATCTCTACTTGTAGTACATTCTCTCTTAAATACTGATAATGTATTTTCACATATTTTGTCCTTGCGTGGAATACTGAATTCTAAACCATATAGTTGATTGGTTATCATAGTTGTAAACCCTCTCTCCCAAATTTGTGAGTAATTAATATTATTATTAGATGATTCCTTGATTTTATTATTAGTATTATTATTCTTAGTATTAAGTATAAAGCGTTGAATATTCCTTGCGAGGTCCTTAAATTATTACCTAATTATTTATTTTCCCTTCGGGCCTAAGCAAATCTGCATTTCCTTTCCTTTTGGATTTAAGCCCAGCTCCTAATCCCTCTTGATAACGAAGCTCAGCCAACTCTTCTATTTATATCTTAATTCCAAACCAATGCAGGCCCAAGTCTCCCCTTTAAATTCTAAGTCCCACACTCTATATTCCTATTTGTTCCTGTTTAAATAGTATGGACTCGGCCCAAATAATTACTTTCTCCTCTTAGTGATCCTCGGCCAGCTGAGAATTACCATTACCCATCAAGAAAGAGTTGCGCCATTTGAAAATGAACTGTACTGGTCTAACCACTCCCTCAGGTCGTGCAGCACACCTCGTACTCTCCCTCTGTCAACTGTGTGCTCTGCGGAGCACAGTACCACCCTATTATTTTCTTCAAGCTAGCAAACTACCTATTGCTCGTTACTTAACACACCCACACCCACACCAACCTTATCACTCAAAAGAGAATCTTTTGTCTTTGGTGATATAATCATCTGCACAAAGCAAACCAACCCACCCACCCACCCAGTGTTCTAAAAGGCGGAAAAAGTCGGCGCCTAGGCGATGGGCGCCCATAGGCCGCCTAGGATTCGCCAGAATCGGCTATGTAAGCGGATCAGGAAAAAAGCGGATAAAAGCTGCCGCCTAGGCGGCGCTAGGCGGTGCTAGGCGGCTAGGCGGACACCCAGAAGTCAGCAGGCGGCCAGCTCGCCTGGACATTTTTGAAAAAAAATCGGATCAAACTTACCTGAGCGGCAAGCAGCAGCAGCCAGCAGCCGACCTCCGCCACCACCGTCAGCCATCCACGGGCAGTCAGCAGTCAACAGCGGACCGTAGAGTGACCGTGAGTCACTGAGTTTTTTTTAACTACATTTAATACAAGTGACTGGTCACTATGGACTGCATTTATTACAAGTAACTGGTCATTGTGGACTGCATTTTTAAGTGACTGGTCACTGTGTGAATAGTGAATTAATGAGTATCACGGGTTTTTTTGAAATTTTTTTTTGTTTGTGGGTCACACACAGGGAGTGACTGTAAGTCAATGATTGCATTCATTACAATATAAATGAGAAAGCACACACACAAGGAGTGACTGTGAGTGCCATTTTTTGTGAATAATTTTTATTTTTTGACAACCGCCTGGAATTAGGCGGCCGTCTAGGCGGTCCAGGCGCTAGGCGGTGGGTGGCCCGCCTAACGCCTAGCGCCTTTTACAACCTTGAACCCACCTCTAACACACAGGTTTTCCACCTATACTGGGCATCCACTCCTCCCCACTTTTCCAGTATACTGTCGCCCCACAGTTGGCATACCAGAGCCCCATCGCTTCCTTCCTTTTCTTAAGCTCAAGCTTCCCTCCTCCCTCTCCTTCATTATCACAAACAGCTAGCCCCTCTCCCTCCATTCTCGCAACCCTAGCATTCTCACTCAACCCCCACAAGCTTCCCCACCAATCACATGTCGACTACCCTCATCTTCACACACTCGGCCATCACCATCTCCACCCCCGATCTCTTGCACCCTCATTCGATGGAACTGCTCAAGCCCGACCTTGCCTGAGTCATTGCTCACCTCACGAACCCCAGACCCCGACCAATATGGTGTGTGTGCGTGCCTCCGCACGAACGCAACGATGTCGTGCCGACCGGTGCATGGAGTGCACCGGTGAAGTCTCGGCTTGGAATTACGCGGTCCAGGCGGTGGGTGGCCCGCCTAGCGCCTTTTACAATCTTGAACCCACCTCTAACACACAGGTTTCCCACCTATACTGGGCATCCACTCCTCCCCACTTTTCCAGTATACTGTCGCCCCACAACTGGCATACCAGAGCCCCATCGCTTCCTTCCTTTTCTTAAGCTCAAGCTTCCCTCCTACCTCTCCTTCATTATCACAAACAGCTAGCCCCTCTCCCTCCATTCTCGCAACCCTAGCATTCTCACTCAACCCCCACAAGCCCACCGATCACATGTCGACTACCCTCACCCTCACACACTCGGCCATCACCATCTCCACCCCGATCTCTTGCACCCTCATTCGATGGAACTGCTCAAGTCCGACCTTGCCTGAGTCACTGCTCACCTCACGAACCCCAGACCCCGACCAGTATGGTGTGTGTGCGTGCCTCCGCACGAACGCAACAATGTCGTGCCGACCGGTGCATGGAGTGCACCGGTGAAATCCCGACTTGTGCCCCCTGTAGTAGACACTCGTCGTGGACGCCACGCGACTGCTATAAACGCCACCATGCCCAATGCCTCCTCGACCGAGTACGACAACACCATTGTTGCCTCCCCGTGAGGGCAAATGCCATTACCATCCCTGCAAACCTCTGTCATTACTGTCACTGCATCCAACAGACCCGTCACACCTAGCCACCGTCTACCCACACTAAATAAGCCTCCAAATAAGCCACCACCCCCGTATTCCTTCCTCACGCATCTCCTTCACTCTGCACGTACTCTATTCCTGACACCACCAATACCTACATAGAAAGACCAAATCCTAACTCTTGACCTGCCCCTGCACTCGCCCTCACCATCCTCCTCACTATGCTGCACTACCACCAGCCCCAGTCGAGCACAGCACTCGTCCACTTCACGCCACCCCCGTGACAACGCCCGACCACCCCATTCCGCCCTCCTTCAACAACCCCTCGAGCCCCCTCACGCCGCTCCCTCCCACGCACACTCAACCAACATGTCACCGCAGTGACGCCATCCTCCGCACACGAGCCCCGGCCAGCACTAGGAGTTGCTACGTAACCCGCGCCTGCAGCGCAGACCTTCCCAGCAGAGTTGGCACTACAACTCTGCCACGGCGCCGCTCTCCTCGTCTGGACGTCGTTGAATCTTGTCGCAACCCAGCACCACCCTCGCTTGCGAGCTAGTCGGATCAGATTTTGCATCCCGTACCAGCACCCGCGATCGTCCCTGTGCACGTGCACCTCCACGCGAGCTTGCCGTCTCCGCCGCGTGAGCCCATCGCTCGAGAGCCGAGCAGATCTCTTCCACGGCCCATGTTTTCACCGTGCTATCCCCGTGCAGCCGGTCGAAGGCTCAGACTCCCTCTCGAGCTTCAAGTGTCGTGCTCGACAACACTCACTGACTCAATCCATGTCTGCCGGAACGTCGAGTGTTCCAACTCATCCCTTGCATCCAACCCAGCCGAAGGAGAAGGATCAACTGCAACAGCTTTGGTTTAACCTAAAAACAGGTATAAAGACTATTTTACCCCTCCCAGTTCATTTTTGGCAGCTGTATGGTATGCGGACGGTTATTAAATACAAATACGTATATATTACATATATACAATTTACAGGTGTAATTGTAAATAAATATGTTATATTTCTTTTTAATATATAATTAATTTTATGGGTACTTATATTGGTTATAATTTTTATGTATATGTAATTAGAGACAATTTTATATACACAGGTATGTATTACTATTTAAACATAGATTATATATTTTGTTATACAAAATGGTTATGTATAAAACATATATGATACTTTTACCAACTAAATATGATGCATGTATAATTGTTATATATATAAAGGGTTAATATATGCATAATATGAAAGGTGTCATATTCTAAATAGCCAAGCATATGTAGGTGTCCATACAGGTTTAATGGGTGAACTTTACATATTTATGCATATTTATAAGAGTGTGTGGGTTATTGGAGTGTAGTATATGGAGATTGGTATGTATTTGCAAGGGATGTGAGCACAGTACTATTTTCATAAATTAACCCTAATAAGATATGTTTACTTATTATAATATGTAATCAAGGGTCTTGTTCTTTTATAGATATAGTTGTGTGATGAATCTTGGTTGTTTGTTGGATGATGGTAGATTCTCTGAGGATTGTACCGACTTGTTCGTGATTCGACTTAGTTAGACCTTGGACCATAATCTCATCTCAGCAACGTTGGACAAATACTCCAGGCAAGTATACCTTGTCTATTTGATTTACAGTATTTACCTGCATGTATTCCTTACCAGTCATTTACTTTGGATATACTGCTACATGATTTACCTGCTCTAATATGTATTCTTACATGATTATACATGCTGACACATAGACATGATACACGAATTTGTATTGCATGACATATAGGTGACTCGTTTATGATATTTGGATGTTTACTTAATGGATTTTCCTGTATACATGTTCGGCTGGACTTCTGGACTTATCAATTGTTAGAGTCGGACTGGATGTGTCGTGAATGCGACATGGATAGTATCATCGGGTGGGAAGGATAGTTACTAGACGGACGGTCTACTATTGATATGTTGTTGTTGACAGTCGGCGGTTCAGACGAGCCCCACTGCGAGAGGATCTTATGTTCGGAGAGCTCCATTCGTCGAACGTTGTTCTCAAGTGCATTTCACACAGACTAGATAGTCTGCCTAGTAGTAGCGTTACTTGATCATCTGTTTATTACCTTGATCACATGTTTACTATCTTCACATGTTATTTATTGTATTTTATTTCGGCATGTATATTATGTATCTTGCTACGTCCCTCTGAGAACCTGGTTTCTTTCCAGGTTATTGCTAAGAGCTGCCATAGGATATTTGGGGATACTTCTTCGGGATTCTCAGATATCGTTAGTTGATGCCTTATTGTCATTCTTCCGTAGTTATTTCCTCTCATAGTTTATAGTATTGTAGATAGTGTTGTGGATGTTATATTGGATACTTAGGTTTTTACCTCATCTGGACAGCTTATACGTATTCGAGTCGGACTAGAGTTTGGTTGAATGCGTAGCTGGCCATTGCCACGTGGTCTAGTCTCGTGTATTTTGGGACTGAGGCATGACAATAGTGAAGAGGTATTGTTGGTGCAAGTCCTTCATTATCTGCATTAGCCATGAACTTTCTTGAGTTGTCATGTTGTCGCTTTGTACTTTGTCTCGGTTGTTGATAATAATATTGTTGATTCTCTTGTTGCACCAAGAGATTGCTCATAAGCCAATGGAGAATACATATACTCTAGTTGATTGTCGAGTATCGCGATCTCCAACAAAATCGACATCACAATACCCAATTATATTTGATGCTCCTCCCTTTCAAACTGTATCCAAATGAGGCTTACTCGACTTTTGCATGAACCTACTAGCTACTCCAACAGTAAAAGCAATGTTTGGCCTTGTGATGGTTAGGTAGATTAGATTACCAATCATTTTGCAGTGCATAGCTACATCCTCCAACTCTTTTTCCATCTTTATTGTGCAACCTAACATTAACCTCCATTAGAGTTGAAATAGGTTTGGACTCCGGTATCTCGTACTTGTGCAGGAGATCTTTGGCGTATTCGTGTTGGAATAAGAATAATCCCTTTTTTTGTTTGTTCTACCTCGAGCCTAAGAAAGTGCTTCAATTTTCCAAGCTCTTTCAACTGAAACCGCACAACCAAGTTTTTTCTTATTTAATAGATTTCAATTTCATCATCTCCAGTAATGGCAAATCTACATATACAAGCACTATTGCTATCTTTCTTTCTTGTTCATCACAAACAAGCTTAAATATGCAAGAGACTGCATAACCATTATGCAGAAGGAATTCTGCAATTTTTCCATATCATGTCTGGGGAGTTTGTTTTAACCCGTAAATGGCTTTTCTCAACTTGTAAACATAGTCAAGATGCAAGTTGTGTTCAAAACCTTGTGGCTTCTTCATGTATTATCTCGATATATCTCTCCATAAAGCATTTCTTACATCTATTTGCCACAACTTTCATGTTTTGTTAGTTTCCAAGACTAACAAAACTTGTATTGTAGTTATCTTTGCCTCTAGGCTAAATGTTTCATCATAGTCCAACCCATTCTATTGAGAGAACCTGCGTGCCACCAAGCGGGCATTGTATCTCTCTATCGACCCATCGAGGTAAGTCTTTTATTTGTAAACCCATTTGCAGAATATTGGTTTAACATTCATAGGCTTTGGTACTAAGTCAATGGTTTGGTTTTGGTTTAATGCTGTTATTTCTTCTTTCATTGCCCTTTTCCACTCAATACTTCTAGATCTTCTTCAAATGTGTCAGCTCTTTATTATTATCTACCCCAGCAAGATCAGTGTTAGCATATATGGGATTAGGTTGTCGATTCATATCTGATCTTCGAGGTTGATGTTGTGGATTGTCTTCTTCTTTAAAGCTCCACCAATGCCTCATTATGTACTCTTGTGCTCCATGGATTTATATATGGACAATATAATTGTGACATGTCTTATGGAGGTGCTTGCAGTTCTATAGAGGTTTCGTCGAAGATGGGATTGGCTGAGAAAGACATAGCAAGTTAGCAACGACTAAGTTGTAAGACCACAACATTGCGAACCTTTCTTTTCATGACGGTAGCCAAGGAAGAAGCGTTGTACCGCCTTCTTATCGAACTTCGTACGTAGATTATTAGGCACAAACACATAGCATACACATTCCGAAACTAGGAAGTGATTCACCACATGCTTAAGATTCCACATCTTTTGGAATGTTCACAAACTGTAAATTTGCTTGAGAAAGTCGATTCTCACTTACGCAATTGCCTTCAAACATTATGCCCAGAAGTGTTTGGGACCTTTGGGTACATCATTATTGGTATGCAGTAAGCTTCGACATGTCTCTGCAAGTTGCTGGTTCTTTCTCTCTGCCTCGCCATTTTGTTAAGGCATCCCTGAACATGTCAATTATCATTGAAAATTATAATCCGTCAGATAGTCTGAGAACTAATCCCATGTATATTTTCTACCATTATCAGTGTGTATGCACTCATCCTCTTACCAACTCCACTTTCAACCTTGTTCTGGACCATTCTGAACATCTCTAGTGCTTCAGACTTGTTTTCATAGCCTCCACCCATACGTACTTGGAGATCGTCGATGAAGGTTATCATATACCGGAACCCGTTGATTGCTGACCGATCCAAATATATACGAGTGAATCGGCTATACTGGTTCCTTTGCTTTGTATTTTAACTCCTCATATGACAATTGATGTGCCTTACCACACTGGTGGTCCAACACAAACAGTGTCTTCAAGAGCCTCCAATTGTAATTAAGCATTGACCTTGCAGCATCCTTTTCAACCTAATCTTATTCTTTAGAATCTTATATATTTATGTTGACTCAGCTGATATTTCATAGATAGGCTCAAGTCTCTCATTACCTTAAATTCTTAGGGTCAAAACATTGCATATTTACCAGACCTTAGTAGTTGAGATAATGATAATAAATTCTTCTTCAAAGAATACATTATGCAACTACACTTGGTTGGGACTAAAACATGATGTCATCAACGTGTTACTAATATCGAAAATAGGCAACTACGAGTTGTTAATCATCACAACAACTCTATCTCCTTTATACTTGGGCATATTTAGTAGCTTCTCCTAATCTCCAGTCATATGATTGGAGCAATCCGAGTCAACGATCCAGTCTTTGTCATAGTTGACGACACTAGAATTGGTTGTTATAAGTGCAACTCTTCAGAGTTATCGCTTCCTAACTAACCTTTGTAGTGGCAAAGGATGCTTGAAAATCTCACTATTCTTCACTATCTTGGTGATCATTTGATGGCACCAAGTTGCTTTTAGCAAGCTTCTTCTTGCTCCGACAATCTCAAGCATAATAACCATTCTTGTCGCAATTGAAGCATTCCACATTCCTGCGTGCATCATTTCTTGAACCTTGATTTCTCCGGCCTTGACTTTGTTGAGCATAATCGGCACAACTACTCTACCTCCTTTATACTTTGGCGTGTTGAGTAGCTTCTCCTTATCTCCAGTCATATGATTGGAGAACCTGAGTCGACGATCCACTCTTTGTCATAGACTCATAGTTAACAACACTAAAATTGGTTGTTAAGTGCCAACTATTCAGAGTTATCACAAGCTTCCCATTGATCTTTGTAGTGGCGAAGGATGCTTGAAAAACTCACTCTTCTTCATTATCTTGGTGATCATTTGATGGCACAAAGTTGTTTTTAGCAAGCTTCTTCTTGTTCCAACAATCTCGAGCATAATGACCCTTATTGTCGCAATTTTAGCATTACACATTCCTCCATGTATCATTTCTTGATCCTTGATTTCTCCAGCCTTGTTGAGCTCTTCCTGATTTGGAGCTTCCTCCTTTTTGTTTGTCTTCGTCTTCTTTCATCTACCTCCTTTCTTGTCATTGTCTTTGTCTCCGTTTTCTTTCCTCTTTCCTTTGGAAGCTCATGTCCTCCCGACCTTCCTTGGCATGTTCTTTTTTATTGTTGAAGAGTGCCTTCTCCTTGTTCTTTATTGAGACTCTGGATATTTGATCTGCAACCTCTTGATTTGTTAATATACTTTCTAACTCTATCAATGATGGTTGCTTTGCCCAACCACGGATTGTCATGACAAGACCATTATATTTTGGTCTTAAACCGTAAATAATATAATATAAGCTCTCAAGATAACACTCACAAAGGGAACTACTAGCAAGCACTCGCACAAGAACACAATACAAACTCAAACAAGGCTCTCGCTCACTCATACTAGCTCTTAGTTTGCTAGCTCCTTGTATTGTTTGCTTGGTGCTTGGTTTCCAAATGGGAGAGGTCGCATTTATTTATAGAAGAGTGATAGTAATGGAAATCTCGAGAAAAGCAGAGTATGGAAGAAATGTGGAAGAATAAAGAGTTGTCTAAAAGATTTCAATATTTGCCATGACATGAAGAGAGTTCTAGATCAAGAATTAAAAATATGATGGAAATGGAACAAGAGGAGGATGGTGAAAATATTTTTTGATGGATAAAAGGGTGAAGATTATTATATGAGGAAACGAAGAGAAAATTGGTGGTGTCAACAAAACAAGTATGTTGCACGGATACTCCTTGGGAGGACTGTATCTGTGCCCATATTCATACCCGACACGTATTGGACACGATACTTCTTTGACACTCCCGTCGGATGAAAATAGGATTTCGATGTTTGCCATGAACATGAAGAGAATTCTAGATCAAGAATTTAACAATAACATAGAAAGGAACAAGAGAAGGATGGTGAAAAGATTTCTTGATGGATAGAAGGGCGAAGATTATTGTAGAAGGAGAAGGACAAGAAGAGAAAATTGGTGTTGTCAACAAAGCAAGTATGTTGCACAGATACTGCTCAGAAGGAATGTATATGTGCCCGTTTTCGTCCCGACACATATTGGACAAGATATTTCTTTGACACTCCCGTCGGATATAGCTCATCCATGTCTAGGCTCCAAAGAGACCCAAACCATAGTTGAGAGTAATTTTGACATATGTGATCATGCCAAACATAATTAAGATACAAAAATAAATTTTCTTTGCATTGAATCGTTTCTACCCAAAATATGCTTAGATAAATATATATTAGATAAATATGCTTAGATAAATTTTCCATAGTGGATTTCAACTGGGAGCTAGAGTTCTTTCAACTGGATTAGTCCTCACAAGAGAGTTACCAGTATACATCGATGTCTTTGAGTTTGCTCTTTGCACTTTACTTTTACTTACTCATAAGTGTGATATATTTTTGTGATCTTGCTGCTAACATTTTTTAATAGCTAACATTCCGCTGCCTACTCTATTCACCCCCCCCCCCCCCCTTCTAGAGTATATCGATTTACATTTCATTCCTACAGATGGCCTATAGAAGTTGTCAGGCAACCATGTAGAAACTGTAAAGACTTCTTGAAAATTGAGGTTTAATTTGAAATTCATGACATTCGTTGTAGATAACAGTTCCAAAATGGAGATTTAAGTTTAGGTGTCCAAGCCTAGTAGACCATCATATCTTGCTTAATATTGAGGAGGCCCATATTGGAATTTCAGATTCAATCTACATACATGAAGAGTGGATGACTAGTTACAAAAATAAATTTGTGACCTAATAATTGGAATATTCTTGGTCACTCAGGGATTACACACTCTTGAGAGAACACTGATATATTGTGCCCACATTCAAGAAGTTATAACCTGTAGGACTCTGAAGGAATAGCCGCAAAATCATCACGTAAAGACATCAAAACTAACCTCCTTGCACCAATTATCCAATTGTATATCCAATAATTAGTTATAGATATTGTGAAGAATACATCCACAGTGCCTTGTAATCTCATAAGTCAAAACGACAATTGAAATAAAAGATCATACCGAATAGTCAGATAACTGCAAAACACGTCTAGAATGGTAAGAAACTAGCCATGCACTTGTATTTGCTTTTATTTCATGTCATTATCAATATAATCAATTTATCAAAGTTCTCTAAAATCCCCTTTAGTATAAGATCCAAACTATGTTACTATAATCAATCTCTCTCAGCAAAAACCTGATTAAACAATGCAGGTCTCCTTGCCTTCTCAAAATGTAATCAAACAGACAACGCACAAACCAGTAAAAGTGGATCAATAGAAGGTAAGTGGTGGTTATCAAGTATCAACAAGCTCCAGATTAAGTTATATTGTAAGAGTCATCAACATGCATTTTTATCACTTACATTCTTCAACCTAACAAATTTTGCGTTGGCTTTGCTGGATTGACATAACAATAGTTTTGGAAGATATCTATGTGTGTATTATGTGTATTTGGCTCTTCGAATGTAGTGTGATAGAGATGATAGCAATTCTATCTTATGATAGAGAACCATATAACCATGGGTCCAATTTGAGTACGAATTTTGGGTTTTTTGGACTTAGGTTTATTTTGAGTACACTTGTTTAGGTGCATTTGCTTTATTTTTAGTTGGTTTTTGGATTATTTATATTTAGTAACCTGTTAGTTGGCTTTTCTATTCCTATTAGGATTAGGTATCTTGACAGCCAAGTTGGTGAACTTGGTGTGGCTTATAAACAATGTATGGTGGTAGTTCTCAAACAAAGAGATTAGGATAAGTTTATTTGTGTTTGCCAAAGACCCTAAATATAACTCATATTCCTCATATACTCTCTCCAGAAAACTCTAAACCCACATAAGCCCTTCCCTCTCCCTATTTCAAACACCCGGTAGCACCAAAAGCTTTTCTATCCTTCCAAAATATCTACCAACCCATATCATAACCTAAGGCACTTATTTCCTGCCTATAGCAACCCTAATATTGCTCAAAATTACCCTCAAACACCTTTTTTCTTTGTTGTCCAGATGTACAGAACCTACCAAAATCTCATCAAGAACCCTTTTAAATACTTTCCAGAACCATGAAACCCAATAATGGCCATCCCTAATAGATCAATATTATCATCGGTTTCAAGAAAAAAGTTTGTCTACTAGGATCATCACCTTTGGAGTGAGGTTCGGATAATTCTGAACACTTAGATCAAATTTGTACCTTTGGTAAACTCAAATCCTACCTTGCTATCAGCTTGGTACTTCTAAAATATCTGCTCCTAGATTATTGATAATTATTGTTCATAGTTAGCTTCTGCAAAATCTAAGACTTCAATTTTTCAACTCGACTCGTCTTGATTACTGATTAGCCCTGTAGTTTTTGGGCTGCATTACCTATGCTTTTAGACACTTTTGTAGTATTCAGAACTAAGAGGCTTGCTCCTTTGTTGCATGAGCAGAAAAGTTATATTACCCCTCTGCAAACTGGCCTTCAAGGTTTCATGAAACCTCTTACCTGTAACAGTCTTGGCTGAATATTGGCCAACAACTCAAAGAGGTGTGCATTAAGACGTCAATAGTAAAACAAGGTCTATTCTTTTTTCTGAAGAGCTCTCACTGTAATTTAATGCTTCATTGCTGACCCCATTCTTGATAGGAAAAGACCAATGAAGGTCAGTCACAGCAATAATGATGGTCTAATTCAATTACATCAAAGTAGTGTCAATTGACAAAAGAAAAGTTATAAACATTTATTTGACCCCACAAATTGAAGTTGAAGTCTGTATGGGACGAGTGATATAATATGCAAAGGCCACATCAATTCTGAAGAGAATACCTCTCACGGCATTGCTTTCCAATGCGACCTGGTAATGCTTGTGCAATTGTTGACCACTTCTTAGCTCCATGTATGTTTACCATTTCAACTATAATATCATCTTCCTGTTTAAGAAAACACTAAGAAATTCCTTCAAACAACAAAAACAAAGATACTAAATCACCATGTTTTTAGCAGCATGTGGAAAATAGGAAAAAGTATTCAGAGAAAAGCTAAAAAGGATATCAAATGTGACATGATACCTCTTTCGTCCACGGTCCTTTAACAAGTTCGGGGTTCAAAACCTTCTGCCATCTATGCAAGCACTGAACATCAGTCCTATCTGGAAAACATTCAGCTGAAATGCAGGAAAACTCAGCAGTATAAAAACATATTCAAGTATCAAAAAAAGGAAATGATGATGAAATCTTATAGAGCAAATAAAAAAAGACTACCATAGTCACATTTAAGGGTATGAGAATACTATAATTTTTACAAATAGATGGATGCATAATCGATAACAGTCAGGACCTACTATACTAGAGAAACAAAAAGTACAAAAGTCATTTTATTGTTAAAATCCTAGCATCGATGAGAGCTACCTACTCTCATATCACTACGGAAAGCCTATTGGTAAAAATATCATATAGTGTACCTACAAGATACATAAGAAATGTAACAGTAACCCAGGTCAGAATAAAATCTGCATCAAAAAATAAAATTTTAGTACACAAAATAGTGGAATCAGTAGAAAGATTACAGTAGAAACCTTCAAATGGTATATAAAATGTCTTGCACATGGTTACCTATAACGTGGAACGGTCCGCAGTGTGGAACAGAAACAGGAACATAGTACACAGGGGTCCAGGTACACAGTTCTTTGGGAGTAGGCTTCTTCAGAACACTTATTCAAAATGTAACATGTTTATCTATAACCTTGAAGGTTTTTAAGGAACAAATACATAATATAATATATAATGCATATTCAAGATTCAAAATTGATTTAGTATAATACTATAGCATTCTAAAAAATTCGAAACTGGAGAAAGATTTAAGTTTCTGACAATCCTAGAAATAATGACTTTTCAAAAGGAAGTACCAAGCCTTAGACACGTAACTTTCAATGAAAAATAACTACATCTTCCCCTTAAAACTTTAAAAGCTTAGCTGGAAATCCAAAAATATATTGTGTTCACTTGTCGAAACGTGGATTTCCACGTTTCAATTCGTCGACATTTCCCGTTCTAGAATGTGCAAAACCCAGATTGCGGAACACTGCCTATATGGTAGAATTCAGGTAATCATGGTCCTACATCGTTGTGCATTGTAAGGACTATTTATAATGATATTGATGAAAGGGCACAAGTCAAAAACAACACCTAGTCAATCTCTAAACAGCACAAGGGATGGCTCTTATAAAACTTAATTCTTAGTTTCAAAAGTAGCTTTCAACATCCAGAACATCCCGGGAAATGTCCTATATTATCCATTGTCTATTATGATAACTGGAAATGCAAGCAATATTTCTAATAGCTTGCATGGCAAGTAAAGAAATCACTAAGAAAAATGGCACATAGATAACGGCATAGTATATTCGAAAACATAATGTCAATAAGACTACGATATAATCCTTTTAGGGACAGAAGACAATGATGATTTACAATCGTTTATCATTATGTACAAGTGAAAAAACTTTGGGATCCAAAAGCTCAATGGCAGCACAGATGTAGCGTACTTCAAAGAAGAGTGGCATCTTCTTTGAGAACTCACTCGCAATCCACAAACCGCATATAATGAGATGAGTATAAAGCAGTCACACAAAATAGGAAAATAGATATCCATAAAATAAAATTTATTAGTATCATATGATATACATAAAAAACATATTCAAATTGGCTTACATTAGGAATTGGATATATAAATAGGAATAAGAGGTACAGGACAACTACCTATCTTCTTCCAATTCTTTCCTTTAAAATGTTGAACAGCTCTGCACAGTATATCATCCTGCATATAAACAAGGTGATAAAATGCATCAACAAATACAGATCATTGGAGAGACATGCAGCATAAGGTTTCAACTAAAAAAAAAAATACTATCGTGAGAAAGCAAACTAAACAAAAATATGATGACATATTCAACGAATCTTATAGCTGAACTAGTAACCTCCATGAAGAGCTAATAGGCACTTTGCATGCAATCTAGTTCTGGAACTTGCATGATAGAAGTGTTGAATTGCAATCATATCTTACTCAATTACAAGTCTATATAAACCTTGTCAAACTGAAAATCCAGTTGTAGACTTTAAATGGATATAGTAAGGGGAGAGTGGCTTTATTTTTACATTGTCACCAACAGTCCAACACCAACAATCTCCTCACCTGTGTCTTCACTTACACCCTCACCTACCTTCATCCTCACCTAATCATCCCAGCAACTTGTTTATCCATTTTAGTTTCTATCTTATCTAAGGCAGGATTGCACCATGTATCTTGTGGCCTTATATATTATCTTCTTTGTCAGTAACAATCAAGAAAAGCACAATACCTTATCTTCACCTGCATCTTCATTTGAAGTTGTAAACTGTCATCTACCTACACCCCCCTCTAATCAATACCCTATCCACCTGCATCATCACGTCAAGTTGTAACCCTCATCTACCTACTCCACTTCTAAACCCAATACAAGCAATCTCATTCACCTGCTTTTTCTCTGGCCTTTCTAATTTCTTTTCTTAATCAGGTGTTTCTAGAGAAATTTCATTGAAAAAGTATACAGTCCCATCTCCACTAGCATTTGTCTTCTTGTCCCTCAAACATAGGCATACAACGTTCCAGAAGGATAACGTATCATGCCAAAGGCATCGAAGATGTTGACTGAGAGAGTGTTGAAATCCTGGGCGCCATCTTTCCCCTCTTCGTCGTAACTTGATCAGATGAGACTTCTTCCAAGCTTCTTCGTCTAATTCTGGTGAGTTTGTCTCTAGGAGTGGTTTTTTACCACACCATCAATTTTTGCCAGAAAGTTAATATAGTTTGCAGTCCTCTCATGAAAGTTGTAATAGTCTACAATATTTACAGTTTTGATCCCTTTTCCATGATTGGGAGCAAGTTCTATTGATGTTAGTTCTCCTTTCCCACATTTCCCTATTGTGTGCATATTTGCGGTTGATCATTCTAGTTAGACTTGATTTCCTCTGTGACCATACCTTCCACCAGCATTTGGTTGGTAGAGCTTTGTTCATCGTTTCTAAGTCTCTGATGTCCACTCCCTCAAAGTCCTTTTGCTTGCATACTATTTTCCATTTCACAAGGTGGTACCCTTCAACACGGATGCTGGGCCCTTCCTACTAAAAAGTTCTCATCTTGTCACTTCTCTTAATCACCAATTTTGGGATTTGACGTACTGACGTAGCATAGTAAGGAATAACTGACGTACTGACGTAGCATAGTAAGGAATAGTAAGGAATAACTTCTCCTTTCCCACATTTCCCTATTGTGTGCATATTTGCGGTTGATCATTCTAGTTAGACTTGATTTCCTCTGTGACCATACCTTCCACCAGCATTTGGTTGGTAGAGCTTTGTTCAACGTTTCTAAGTCTCTGATGTCCACTCCCTCAAAGTCCTTTTGCTTGCATACTATTTTCCATTTCACAAGGTGGTACCCTTCAACACGGATGCTGGGCCCTTCCTACTAAAAAGTTCTCATCTTGTCACTTCTCTTAATCACCAATTTTGGGATTTGACGTACTGACGTAGCATAGTAAGGAATAACTGACGTACTGACGTAGCATAGTAAGGAATAGTAAGGAATAACTTCTCCTTTCCCACATTTCCCTATTGTGTGCATATTTGCGGTTGATCATTCTAGTTAGACTTGATTTCCTCTGTGACCATACCTTCCACCAGCATTTGGTTGGTAGAGCTTTGTTCAACGTTTCTAAGTCTCTGATGTCCACTCCCTCAAAGTCCTTTTGCTTGCATACTATTTTCCATTTCACAAGGTGGTACCCTTCAACACGGATGCTGGGCCCTTCCTACTAAAAAGTTCTCCTCATCTTGTCACTTCTCTTAATCACCAATTTTGGGATTTGACGTACTGACGTAGCATAGTAAGGAATAACTGACAAGACAAAATTTAATGCTTTATACGCCCACCAAGGGAAAGAGTTTATCCAACCTTCTAGATGTTTTTTCAATCCTATCAATAATATAACTTCAATTGTTCTTCAAGAGTCTTCTTCTTCTCATTGGAATACCCAAATATTTGACCGAACTTTCCTCTAACTTGCAGATAAGTATCCCAGCTGCCAGTGCACTTCCCTATTACTGCTTTTTCTGATATATGTTATTGAACTTTTGTAATAGTTGATTTTGAGACAACAATATAAGATCCATATTAATATCACTGTCTGTCTCGGATCACATGTAGGTACAATCTGCATATTTAAATCGGTACAACACATGGATTACACTTTATCACACAAGCCATTGAGGATCCTAGCATTCTGACACTTTTGAATCATCTTGTTCAGTCCGTCAACAACCAAACCTGAGCGGAGGTAAAGGATCGCCTTGTATCAATCCCCAAGCACGACATATTTCTCTCCCTTCTAGCCATTGTTTAATTCATTTAATCCACTAAGGCCCAAACCCACGGTTTCTCAAAATTTACAACACGCATTCCCACTCCACTCTATTATATACCTTTTCAAAATCTCTCTCTAAGATGTAAAGCCCTTGGATGAAACTTGAGTGGGTAGCTTGAACCGTGTAAATGCTTTGTTGCCAATACATCTATTTGTGCTTCGAAATCATTCTCTCCCCATCTATAAATAAGTAGAACGTTCGATATTTCGAACAAACATCACCCAAATTTTAGACAACTAGGTAACCCATGCAATATAACTAAACAAACGACTAAATCAAACTTAACCATAAATATAGCACAAGAAAGCACGGTTTTTCTTACCTCTTCGGCAGTCCACTGTCCTTTCGTCGAGCGGCGCGTCGGCCCACTGAGTCTCCTGCATAAGTGCCACCCAAATAAATCAAAAATCTCTATGACAACCACTTGAACTAAATCCAACATTAGAAAAAAAATCGCAACTTTCTCAGAAATTACCCATGTAGAGGCCGCTGCCGCTGATACTCCTCGCCGCCTCCGTCCTGCGGAGCAGCAGCGCAGGCCGTGGCATCACTATTCTCCATTCTTCGTGAACCGACAAGTGAAGACCGCTCTTCCGATCCCCACTCGACAGTGATGCTCCGAGTAGTGTCTCCAAAGCATCATAAAGGAACCCTAGAGTTCTCTGACTCCCTTCTTCAACGAAACCCTAATTAGAAATGGGAGCAACAACAACAAAAATTAGGGTTTTTTGGATCAAGATCTCACCTTTATGACGAAGAATAAGAAATCGGAGAGGAATTTGGCGAGAAATCGAACGGGGACATTGCGAATCGATCGAATCTCCGTGAGAAAAATTAATAGAGTAGAGGAGAGAGTGATGGTCTAAATATTTGTCTCCTTAATTTTTTTTCCCGGTGGTTTTGAAAGGCTTGCATTGAGTGACTATCGGCAGATCGGACGGACGGTTCAGTGCAAAAGCTACACGTGGCAAGATCACAGCCGTCATGCTTTTGGGGCTACTCTGATGTGGCTTCCGCTCTTAATTTTTGAATTCAACGGTTTTTGACCGGGGATGGCCGGTTGGGCAGTTTGACTTTGTATATTTGCATTTTTTATTTTATAAAATTAATTCCTTGTTCTTTTCTTGTTCTTTTTTCTTATTTTGTTTCACGGTAATGAAAGAAGAAAAAAAATCAATTCCTTGTTTTTTTTCTTATTTTAGAAAATTATAATTTTTATCATTTTTTTACGGCGTTTGGAGAGGACAAAAAAATTATAAGAAAAATTAAATTCTCCTATAGTAGGAAAGTGAATCCTTGGTTGAACAAGGAAAAATTATTTTTCTCCTTATTTGTCTTCCCTATATGAATCATTTTTTCCTCATTCATTCATTTGACATTCAAATATAGAAAAGTAATGACTTTTCTTTCCCAAATCCATAATTCTGCCAACCAAACGAGACCTAAGGAGAGGTGTAATCGCGCCTTCGACAACAGACCCCGTTATATATTTACATCTTAACAACTACTAAATTAGTTTTAAAAAACAACTACTAAATTCACCCTTATTACATGTTAAAAAAAAAATTACTAGTGAAAATAGTTTAAATATTTGAATATACTTGAATTAAAATTTATTTTATATTACTCTCTATATAATAGGAAAACTTGGTGGTGAAACTTTTTAATTCCTAAAATATTTGAATTTGTCATTTATGTTTAGTAGTCAAAGCAATAAAGTTTGCATGCTATGGAGTTTCCTTTATTCATACAACTCTTCATGTTCTAATGGTAATAATTTTTCTATCCTTACCATTTTTCAAATGTTATTATTTTAAATAGAAAATTTTAAAAAAGAACAAAATTCTTACTTCGAATCTCTTGGCATTGTAAAAAGAAAACACATATACACGAATAGTCACCTGAAAAGGACAGAAAGACGACAGCTGATCTTGTATATATAATTATATTTTAATTAACATTTGTTATATATTTGTTTCTATTTTTATTATATTTGTTATAGATATATGTGAAGAAAAGAGAAATTTGGTTATGTGGAATAAAAGAGAGAATTTTAGTTTTAGAATTATTAGGTTATGTAATTTATTTATTATTAGTTAATGTACAATTTAAAAACGATTTAGACGATTCAATTTTGAGTTTTTTCAAACCATATTATATTACTAGAGATAGAATTGGGGAGGAATATGGGGATTTTGGTAGGTGAATGGATGAATGTTGAATCAATTTTAGAGTTTTGTTTATCTTTGTGAGCTAATTCATTTCTTTGATAGCTTTTGAAAGCAATAGGATGTTGATTTTTAAAATTGTTTTTGCTTATGGGACTATTTCGAAGGTAACAAATGGACTGCAAGCGAAGGATTTTGATGCAAGTGTAGTCCACTTTCTTCCCTTTTGGGTAGGTGTAAGTATATGAAAAATGCCACTTTTAGGAGCTTTTTGGAAGGCAACAAGTGGGCTGCAAGTGGAGAAATTTGATGCAAGTGCGGTCCACTTTCTCACCTCAAACTTTTCGAAAGGTGTAAACATATGGAAATATGTCACTTCCAATGCATCTCCACTTGCACTAAAACAATTCCGATGCTTTGTTAGGCATTGAACGTGAAGAATTTGATACAAGTGAGAGGCTTTGAGTTGCATTAGAAAATGAGTCGAACTCTTTGAAAAATGAGCATCTTGTTGTTTTTTTAAGATTTTATTCACGTTAATTATTGTCAATTAAATATCATTGTGTTCTGTTAACTAAATATTCACTATTAATCGGATATTAATATTAATTACTGTTAACTTTTTTTTGTTATTCTTTTTTTGTTATTTTTTCATAGTCAAATTTTTATTAATTAATTTCGTTAATTACGTTTTCTTTATTACTTTTTTAATTCCGTTAAGTATGGTTAACGTTAATTTTTCGTTAATTACGTTACTTTAATTATTTTATTAATTAATTGTTTTCTTGATTAAATTTTTCATTAATCACATTTTCTTAATTATTTTTTAATTAACTATTAATAAATTATTTCCTAATTAACTTTTCGTTAATTAGTTTTTGTATATTTTTTCTTAATTTAAATTTTCTTTACACTAACTACCCCTATGTTTTTTATTTATAACACGGGGTACCCCTACTTTTAAACTATTTACACTAACTACCCCTTACACGGGGTACCCCTACTTTAAGGAAAAATAAAAAAATTATAACACTAACTACCCCTACGTTTTCTAAAGGGAGGGGTAGTTAGTGTAAATAGTTTAAATCAGGGGTACCCCGTGTTATAAATCAAAAACATAGGGGTAGTTAGTGTATTGTTTAATTGCTTTTTTGTTAATTTCTTTCTTCGTTAATTACTTTTTGTTTAATTGAATTTTGTTAAGTACTTTTTTTGGTTAATTGGTGTTGTTAATAACATTTTTGTTAATTGATTTTTGCTAAATAAATTTTTGTTAGTTTTTTGTTTATTAAGTTTCCTTTAATAATTTTTTTTGTTACTTTACTGCTAATTATTTATTTGTTAATTAGCAGTAATTTAATTTTTTTTCCCTTGACTTTTGTTAATTAAGTTTTGTTAGTTTCAAATAATTTATTTTGTTATTATGTTTCTTATATATTTGTTAATTAATTGATAGTTTCAACTTCCACCTCCATGTTGACATTCAAACATGGGAACTCCAAGTTTTCAATTCACACTTTTACTTTAATCATTTTAATGTTGTCACCCAAAAAAATATATATATATATATATATATAAAATTTTCAAGTACATGTACCCAAATCCATTTTCAAGTACTCGTTACTCTCCGAAAAAAACTATATATATTAGCAACTCTAATTGAAAAAAACATTAGTTCATTGTTGATATTTTTTTAGAGAAAATTTCTACAGCGATGTCCATCTCTCGTTTTTCCAGGCTGAAGAGTTTCTCTCTTGCCACCGTCCTCATTTGTAAGTTCCCAAGCGTGCATACATTTGTTGTTAAGAACTTTTTTTTTTCCAGCCCACAAACTGTTTGCGAAAATGCCTAACTGAACTTTTCATTTTTATTCTCATTCTTCCTGTACCAGCATCAAAATTCACTTCCCCACCACGAACTCAGAATCCTCGTCGACACTACATTCCCCTAGATTCGCTTCCCGAATCGAATGGCGACTCCGGCAGTAAGGACGTCGCGTCGATCCAGAAAATCTTGAAGTCTCACGAAGACAGTCGCGAGCTACACTCAGCCCTCGAATTGTCCGTGCCGTCCGTGGACGAGGAACTGGTCGTCCAGCTCCTTCGCCGCCACCGCTCCGATTGGAAACCCGCATTGTCATTCTTTAACTGGGCGTCGACCCGGCAGCCTTACGCTCACGGCGGTCGGGCTTACAACGACATGCTCGACATTCTGGGACGGATGAAGCAGATCAAACTGATGCAGAAGCTGTTCGAAGAGATGCCCAAGACCGCCGTCAACGAGAGGACATTTGCAGTTCTCATGAACCGATATGCGGGTGCCCACAAGGTTCAGGAAGCCATTGACGTGTTCTATAAGAGGAGAGATTACGGGTTCGAACTCGATTTGGTTGGTTTCCAGATACTGTTGATGTCGCTTTGTAGATACAAGCATGTCGAGGAGGCGGAAGCCCTCTTTCTCAAGAAACAGAACGAGTTCCCTTCTGCGATAAGGACTAGGAATATAATACTTAATGGTTGGTGCGTGTTGGGTAGCTTGCGTGACGCTAAAAGGTTTTGGAATGAGATAATATCTTCCGATTGCAAGCCGGATCTTTACACGTACAGCATTTTCATCAATTCGTTGACGAAGGCCGGAAAGCTAGGCACTGCGGTGAAGCTGTTCATGTCAATGTGGGAGAAAGGATGCCATCCGGACGTGACGATATGTAATTGTATTATCGATGCATTGTGTTTCAAGAAGAGAATCCCGGAAGCTCTAGAGATCTTTGGGGAGATGAATGAACGAGGTTGTCTCCCGGATGTGGCGACCTATAACTCTCTCATAAAACACCTCTGCAAGATCGAGAGAATGGAGAAGGTTTACGAGCTTCTGAATGAGATGGAACTGAAGAACTGCCACCCAAATGCTAGAACTTACTCGTATATATTGAAAACGACGAAGAAGGCGGAAGAGGTTGGTGATCTGTTGTGGAGGATGGAAAAATCTGGCTGCAAACTTGACGGTGACACGTATAATTTGATACTCAACCTGTATGTAGGGTGGAAATATCAGAAGGGTGTTCAATCGGTATGGACTGAAATGGAGAGGAATGGGTTGGGTCCAGATCAGCGATCTTACACTATTATGATCCATGGACTTCACAGCCAAGGGAAGTTGGATGATGCTCTTGAATATTACAACGAGATGAAGTCGAAAGGAATGATACCGGAGGTAAGGACAAGGTTGCTAGTAAAGGCAATCTATTTGAAAAGAGAGGAGGATAGCAACAGACAAAATCATTCTTACTTGACAACAGAGAAGAGGAGATCACCATAATTGATTGATGATCTATTATCCGAGCTTTTACAAATAAAACATGACTGCATTGCTCTAATTATAGCTTCTTTACTTGTTGTGTGATGTAAAATACCGGCATCTGGATGCACCTTGCCCTGAAAAGTATATTGTATCACATAATTCTAGTCCTCCCTTGTCAAGACTGACGTTAGGTAATTTAATTGATAAAGATGATCTTCTGGCAACATAGAAAATTTTGGAATGGGTATGGCTCAGTCATTGTCTTTTGTCAAAGTGAACTAGAAGAGGTTAACGGCATAACTCTATTTTTGTCAGAAGTATTTTCAAGGTTCAAATGACAGATACCGGCCAGTATTAATGAGGAATGCACACTGATTAATCCGCTAACATGTCTTTCCTTAACATTGGTGGTACTTGTTCCCCTGACTCTTGATCCATTTCTGCTTACAACAGAGGAACCAAAGTTTTGTATCTTTTAGCAGTCAGGATAAGATGATGAATTCTAAAGGTAATGCTATGCCAATGTCCGGTGGATGCAACAGATGGAGACTGAAAGATTGGACATTCCGGGTTAGTACTCTTTCACATCATTTACGGATGCATAATCAAAGACACTCGGCTGCTTTTTCATTATATAGCGTTTGATTAATTAGTTATATTCCTATGGAACTATAGAGGCGGATAAGTCTCACAGACACCTGCTGTTAGGATAGTAATCTCATGCACCTTGAGATGTTCTCACAGACATTGCAAATGGGCTATGCATAAGTCAAGTTTGTTCCACGACTTGTGTTGTTTTGTGCCAAGTAAGTTGCTTTCTTTTGAGAGATCATGCATAGTTATAGAGTATAATCATACACTTGAGGGTCAACAACAGTTTGTGTGGCTTTCATGGAAATGAGTTCAATTTGGAAACTGGAGTTGATTAAGCAAGCAAGAAGACAGTGACTGAGAGATCAATTAACACCATCCCATTGACTATGGGCTACCCTTGGCGGCACATTCAACATACACAGGAGGAACTATCAGTATTATGTCATAGAGTCCGAGGAGGTGCATTTGACTATGTGATAAAACCTAAGCTCGGATATTGCTGTCTCATATCTTCACTGGATTCTGTAAAGTGTTGCATTATTTACAGGACTATTGAACATAGACTCATATGAATATAGACAGATATGCACCAATGTCAGGTTTAGAAACTCTACTACAGGATTTTGACAATAGTTAATTCCTTAAAGGGGTTACTTCCTTAAAGGGGCTTTTTTGTTTTTGTTTCATCCTTTCTTCTCTTATGTCTTGGTGATTGAGGGGCTTGAATGTCAGTTGATTGATCCAATCGTAACCCCAGTTTGGTTGGGTTTCTTTATCCTATGAAAACAAATGCTAGTCTTCCATTACCCATACTAAGACAACAACAAGAATCTTATTCCAAGCTAGAGTCCACTGGTAAGATATAGGCAATTCCAATTTATATGATATGATGCTGGTGGAAAAATCTAGAGACATTGTAGCTCAGATCAAATATGATTCAGTACTGCACACTTGACCACTGTGCCTAGTCATTTACTTCATACGTCCAAGTTGGAAGCAGTGAGAACTACAACTATATACGAGATGTATTTATTTAAGGGACTCGGTACTGCACACTTGTCCTCTGTGCCTAGTCATTACTTCATACGGCCAAGTTGGAAGCAGCGAGAACTACAACTATATACGAGATGTATTTATTAGGGGATCAAGTCGAGTTGGGGATTAGACTTACTGTCCTGGACTAGCTCGCTACTTGTAGCTGACTTCTTTCAATCGGCACAACCGAAGGATAAAGAGATCACATTTCCTAACTTGGGTCCAGGCCCTTCTTAATTTTCTTTATTCCTATTCACGTTTTTCCTCTCTCCCTTTTAATGGAGGCTTCTAAAGATTATGAGAAAGTTACTTCTAGTCCCATTTTGAAAAGGCTTTAAATCTATTATTCACCTTTTATATTTAAAGTGGTAGGGTATGTTAGGTGCATTTGGCAACAACATAAGTGGGAGAATAAGTACCCAATAGCAGCTACTCTTGCAAGACACAATATTTGTGGTAGAATAAATCTATGCACTATTCCAAACACACTGTAAGTATGTGATTATACATTCTATTCCTCGTCTTATTTCGGATTATATATATATATATATATATATATATATATATATATATATATATATATATATATTGGAAAAAAGGTAAATTTTATTCCAAAGGAAAAGCCGTAATCTTACAACATACAATCAGAGTGGGACTCCCACTCATCAATTCTCCATAGCATTTACATCAAACTCGATGTTATGGAGAATGCCAACCGGAGGGGTGACCAGCCCCTCAAAGATCCGACGGTTTCGCTCCCGCCATACATGCCAAACCGAAGCAGCCAGACGAACTCTGGCTCTTCGGAACCAGTCCTGCCCTCTACCCCTGCTATCCCGGATCACCGTGATGATGTCCCCAATACATTTTCCGGAGGCGCACACTCCCAATACACGACTCTGCTCCGACCAGATCTGCCATGCCAGAGTGCACTCGAAGAAGACATGCTTTATAGATTCAGGCTCCAAACCGCAAAGCACACACTTGGGATCCGGAACCGGCACTCCAAACGAACTCAGGCGATCTCTAGTCAATAGGCGGCCCAGTAGAAGCTTGTATACACACAACTGCATCTTCCTGGCCAGACCCTTGCACCAAACGAACTCGTAATCAGAACTCAGAGGGAAAGTACGCCGGATAAGGTTGTAGCAGCTACGGAATTGGAACTCTCCAGTTCCCGAAGATACTTCAGTCGGCTCCCAAATCTACCGATCCGCAGGCAAAGCCGGATCAATGACTGTAGACATAATGATCCCACCCAGCTCCTCAGTGAACCGATAAGAATCCGGCCTCCACTCCCCATTTCGTATGATGCGACTACACGTTAGACCACGCCTGTCCTCCTGATGAGTCGGGGCTCCCCTGATGTCCAACAGCGAACGCCGATCTATCCAAGGATTCCGCCAGAGATCCGTACCCGACCCATCCTTAATGACCCTCCGGATAGCATATATATATATATATATATATATATATATATATATATATATATGGAAGCGGATCAAAAGCCCTCCTCAGAAAACCCCATAAAAACTCCCTCACTCTCAGCCGTTCATTTAATGTTAATATTAATGTTAATATTAATGTTAATGTTAATATTAATGTTAATATTAATGTTAAATACTAAAATTAACATTAAACTTAACATTAAAATTAATATTAACATTAACATTAATATTAACATTAACATTAATATAAAAATTAAAATTAAAATTAATATTAACATTAATATTAACATTAATATTAACATTAAATCGACTGCTGAGAGTGAGGGATTTTTTAGGGGGTTTTCTAAGGGGACTTTTGATCCGCTCCCTATATATATATATATATATATATATATATATATATATATATATATATATATATATATTCTAGGTTTCTAGTCTTCATTTCCTTTTACCAAAGGAAACTTTGTTGGTATAATAATTTTACCATTTAACACAATAATGTTTATATGATAATAATGATATAGATAATTATATTTAGTAAGTAATAATATAGTTAAAGTAATCAAATAGTATTTTAGTAATGATACTATTATTCTTTAATAATAGATTATGTATTGTATTTAATAGTGATAGTTTTCAGTATCTAGGAGGATAGATTGAGAGGATGTCATGCATAGAATGAAAGTATGATGGTTGAAATGGAAGAGTGCTTCTAGAGTACTTTGTGATCATAAGATGTCTTTGAAGTTGAAAGAAAAAATCTACAAGGCTTCTGTAAGACAAACAATGCTTTACGTGTAGCTGAAATGATAATGCTAAGGTGAACGAGTGAGATTACATTAAAGGAAACGATGAAAAAATGAGTGTATCTGTGGGAAGTTTGAGATTGTGCCAATTGAGCACAAGATGAAACAAAATCGACTTAGATGGTTTGGACATGTGTAACGCAGACCAATAGATGCTCCCGTAAGGAGGAGCAATAATATAATAGTTAACTGTAGTGCCCCGTCCCTACATCGTGTCCCGTTCTCTGTCCACGGGGTGCGCGAGAAAGGAACACTGTCGCTATCGACTCGGTCGGGATCGATCGAACGAGAACGGTTGAATTAAGATCCATTCCCCGTTATGGAATGGCTTCTTCGGAACCAAGTCCCATATTCAGCGGGTTGCGCCTCAAGGATTGGCTCTGTCACGTTCCGCTCCCGTAGGAGCGATCGTCCTCGCTAAGGCGTGATGCCGCACGAGCCTAGATTGCGCTCGTGCAAGGCGGGTTCCATAACGGCCGATTTCAGCGGCTGCGATGGGGTCGTCGTACAGAAGTCCCAAGCAGAGACATTGAATAATAGCAGCGGAATTTAGAAAGCAAAACACAAGTCATTGCAAAACACTCTTTTATTGATATTGAAACAAAGGTTACAATGGGGTGCAAGGCCAAGATTACAAGGCTCTCAAGCTCACTCATCTCACATTACAAGTCACTCAGCTCTCTCTCATCTCTCAATACAAGTCTTGAACCAGCGGAAGCTTCGGAAGGCGACGTCCATACATTATGTCCTGTATAAGTCTTGAATACATGCGGCCGCACGCTTCGAATCGCCAAGGAACTCCGTGCCTCGACGCATCCAAGCGAGCTCCGCGCCACGAGCTTCTACCTGTGCCTGCACATGAAAACTATGTGGGTGTCAGTACTCAACTGTACTGGTGGAATGAGCTCCTCGCCCACCCATACAAAACCAACACGTTAATTTACTTTGTGTGTAACATAGTCCCTTTATGATTGTCTTTCTACTCTTTCCTTAGAATCGGTTTTAGGACAGACGTCTTGGCCTATTTCGTGTCTCTAGACCATCCCGTGCTTGCAACAACAACTTTAACTCATACTTCACCTCTAGACCCTTCTCGTGCCAACAACGTTAACCTATCAAGTCGTGTTTGCCTTACGGCCCAAATCAGAGACGCAACTACACGATAGACTCAATTTTCGTGTGACCGTGCTACAAACCCTTGCTGAGGCCGTGCCTCGCAACTCAATGAGACTCAATCATATCGCCGCCTCGCGGCCCTTGCCGCCTCGCGGCCCTTTGCTACTAAATCATCATCCGACCCAATCAAGACTTGTGGGTTAAGTGTCACTCGACCGACTTTGCCTTACGACATTTTCCTGACTTAAACTCAAGGCAACTCACATCCAAACTATGCGACTTATATGCCGACAACATAAGACTCGACGCCACATCTCGTGCCGAAGCACGTCGCCTACGTTGCAACCAAATCTTAGGTCCAACATTTTGTGTTCCAACTATACTCACACATTCAACTCGACTTCCTTGATATACTACACTCAATACTCGACTCAATCCAAAGGCATACACGCGGATCGCCGTCCATGCCGACTCATCTATATGAACTAGTCACTAGCGCCCAGCGCTATAATGGACTCCTTTTGAGCTTTTGATTAGACGGACGCTCCTTGCCAGCACGAGTAGCTAGCTCCGCTGCAAGTCCCCGCTAACCCGTGCGGTCATCCAGCACAGCTACGAATGTCTCTATCGCAACGGTTCCCATGGGCCGCCTGGGTCGCCGTTCGAGAAACAGATTTATTTTACCTTATACAAGTTGTCCAATGACCATGCAAGACTCGACTCGAACTGACGTCTCACACAATCAATCTACTTCTAGTGTTACCATCTCTTTCAGGGCTAAGTTCAACACTTCTCACATCTGAGACCTTGCCTCGGCGACCCAGTCACGAGCATTCTTTTTTTTGCCTCGACGACCCAGTCGCGAGCATTCTTCTTTCTTGCCTCGACGATCCAGTCGCGAGTATTCTTTCTTTCTTGTCCTATCATTTCACTCAACTCAAGAACAACTATTGAAACACTTTCCAAACTCAATGAATCAACCGTGGCCCGTGCCTTAAAACACTAAATCCGTGACATCGTGTCTTAAACCAACTTGAAACTCTATGTGACACCACCGCCCAAGTCATACTCTATATGACGGGTCTTACGATCGTGAGACTATGTGGTTATACCCAGCCGTTGAACTCATAGGATTGTGCTTGCCACTACTCCTGATAGCTTAACATAACTTGCATAACTTACTTTGCAACAACTTGACGAGCAAATGCTGCGTCAAGCCTTGCGTCGGGGGAACGTGCCGTGCACGCGTTCGACTTTGAACAACCAAGTTATTTGAGGTGCCTAGACTTATGCCACAAGTCGTGCAATACAACTTAACCCGTCGGCGAGCAGAGGCTATGCCACGCCTTGGGCTAGAGACCGTGCATGCTTTATGAAGCATTTATGCGGGCGACGCCTATGAATTTGGCTAACTCTTAGCTTGTGGCGAATACCAACTTTTCCTTCTCCCAAGTCACGGGACGAAGGACCGAGTGTCATTTTCAAAGCACGTCGTGCACCAACTCTAAGCCAACAGTTGGACCTTTCTATATTCTAACTCAATTCGACCCGTCGGGATTATTCCCTTTTCTATGTGGATTCGTCTCTTTTATTATCAAGCC
Source organism: Iris pallida (assembly GCA_029216955.1). NCBI lineage: Eukaryota > Viridiplantae > Streptophyta > Magnoliopsida > Asparagales > Iridaceae > Iris > Iris pallida. Next base: position 8,907,878 of record JANAVB010041017.1, read on the forward strand.
TACTTGTGCAAGTTGAAAACATGCGATTTATTATGTGAAGGCAAAGATGAGGCGAGTTCACCGAAACTATCCCACCCGAGCGAGCGGTCGCCTTGACCGAGTGATGTCTTCGAGTCGCCGTTGTAAGGCTAAGTCCGAACGCCGTCGGCGTTCCGATTCCTCCGATTGACTGAGCGGGACGGGGCACTGCAGGTTCTGCGGCTGGGTCGGGAGAGACCTTCCGTTGCTTTGTTTTTCACGCCGCTTGCGTTGGTTTTGGCTTTGTTTTCTAAATGCGTTTTCGGAAATATTTTCGATGGTTTTCATGGCTTGCATTTCGAACTCGCATTTCCTATCGAACTTCTTGATTAATGCAGGTTCTAATCGGTTGCTTGTGCGATTTCAGGTAATCGCGTAGGCGACGTCTAGCGCGACCAACAAGTTCTCTCGCCTGAAGTAAACTCAAGGTGAGTGGCTGACCCTTCTCTTCTCGACCCCCTTCTTAGGCAAAATCGATAGTGTTGTCGCGAATGAAAGAGTAAATGCAAGGGCACGGACACGGTAAAATGATCAAGTTTTCAAAGAGAATGTAGGCTATACCTTAATAACTAAATCTGCTGTTGCACGGTCAAGGACAACTTGTCGACAAGGTGATAGTTTCCTCGAGCGGCAACCCGGGGCCACGGGACCGTTTCGGCCTAGGAGGAAACAGGATATAGTTGTGCTGGATGATAGCACGGGTTAAGCGGGGACTTGCAAATGGGGCTCGCTACCCGCGTTGGAAGGACCCCGATTAACGAAGCTATACGTCCAGGATGACTTGTTATGTCAGTGACCAATCACACGTGATATTGCACTTGGTATGAAAATGATAACAATTGACAGGGAAGAACATTGTAAGTTTCATAAGGCGCGGCGCGGTCCGCCGCGAGTAAGTTTCAACGTAAATTTCATTATGCTTGTCATATGCTTGTTGAAATTCATTAGGATGGTTAGAAACATTCATACATTAAGTCATATAAACTCTACAACCAAATGAGAGCTTGGAACTTAAATAGCCACGCACCAGTACAAAGTGTAATGTACTGTTCCTCGCTCTCCACGTAGGTACCCGAACCACGAAGGGCGTGTCGCTTAAATCTCAAGGCGGCGTGGACATTTTTGAAGCCTCGTCCGTGTAAAGGTTTGTTTCTGAATTCCTTTTGAAAACTCCGCACTCAGTACAAAAGAAGACAAATGGCGACTCGGCTTCCCTCGATCGCAGGTGGAAAGTGTAACTATTTTGCTTGTAAAAAGGGGGATGTAATGTATGGAACGACTATCTCATCAGCGTTCATTTTGTAAGTCGAGTCATGTTGTAGTCCGCGCGGCAATGATTGTAATGGAGTCAATATAAATGAAGTTCTATTATCAATGAAAAGTTTACTTCTATTTCAAATGTGTCAATCAATTATCTCTGCGTACTCTAACTTGATGTTGTGTTTCGGATAACCTTATGACTATGCCTTGTGCGATCGCAACTTAGGTTCGCACGACTTCACGCCCGGGGGACGACTATCGATTCTACGGAATCGGAACGTGACATTAACAGAGCCACTAGGACTAGAGGTAGGCATAGACGAACATAATTTGAAGTGTTAAAAAAGGATATGAATTTTATTAGCGTTACAAAGGACGTAGCCCTTAACATAGCAGAATAGAAGAAGAAGAAGAAGAAGAAGAAGACGAGGAGGAAGAAGAAGATTCAAACAACCGACCCCAAAATTTTGGAATAAAGGCTTTGTTGGTGTTGGTGTTATTATTATTATTATGTCTTGCTACATAATATCATCAAATATTATATATTATATATCAATCCACTAATCTTATATGATATTTATTTTATTATTCTATATTAATAATAATAATAATAATTTTTTAAGTTATAGTCATTATTGTCGATATTGATACTTGATAGTACAAGTGGTAATAACAACAGTAATCTGTTAATATTTTTTTTTTTTTTTTTTATAAAAGGCAGGTAAATTGCACTAGTTTCATGAAGACAATGAAAGAGTATAACCAAACAACAAAATTGAAGAAAAAGAAGAGAGGAAGGAATAAAGGGAGTCTCATACAAAAACCAAGGCTGAAGAGGGAGATCACAAACAAGGGGTATGTGATAGCGGCACCTTGCCTGTCAAGTGTAACCTCTAGGAACAGGATCAAGTTGCCACCGCTTGCTTCCCACTGATATGACAAGATAAGAACAATAAAAATCATAATTAATCATAATTGCAACTCACAACATGATTATTAGAAATATGGTAAGTCCTGCTTTAATTAATTATTACTATAAATAATACAATAACAAAGCCTATATCTCAATTTTTTTGGGGTCGGTTATTTTAATCATTTCATTCCAGTCATCCTCTTAATTTTGTAGTACTAATAGTAGAAAATAGTTATGCTTTTCCTATAAGACATCTAAACGTTATTGCAAAATAAATATCTATGACATCCAAGCGATATTGCAAATACAAACTCCAAAAATGAAGATTAAAGAAAATGGTTGCCCTCATAACTTTATATTAGGGTAAATGTATGCTATGGCCAAAAGGATCCTTAGGGTGTTATAACGCTGCATTCCTAGCCGTCCCCTACATAGGTAAAAAAGAGAACAAGAAAGAAGAGCTACGAGAAAATGTCTCAGGCTTGGAAGTTGGTCTAGTAATACTTAAGCCAGCACCTCAGTGTTGGATCATCGTTTCTTTCTTCTAGATCCATTGCTCATGATTCATGAAGGTTCTCTTCATCTTTCATCAGTAACATTGTGTGTTCTTTCAGTTTGAGTAGATATCATAATTTCTACTGGTTGTTGAAACAACAATTCAATGTGTGACAGTAACTCGCGATTAAATTAAAAGGTGGCAATTTTTCCGCTGCATTATTGATCAAATCAGTGTATATATTTATTGATGATTGCAGAATCCATCAGACATCACTCCTATAGATTTAATCTATCCTGGAGATGTTACCACCAAGACAAATATGATTGCATCACCTCTGATAGGGAGTGAAAGTTAGGAGTGGGCTATGATCGGGAAGTCCTGTTTGGAACCAAATTAGGGTTTGGCAAGCCCACCCAAAAGAATTTGGGTCACAGTGAATACTACCACTTGTACTGATCCCTTACCTCAAAGTACTCTCCATATCACCAAGGCAAGGATGGGTAGTTAGGATCTTCCATCAGCAGAAGAAAACAAACGTGAATAAGAAGCATCGAAAAGGTGACAAATCATCAATGAATGTGAAGACGACTACGCATGTGAAGGATGAGCTAGGAATCTTGGTCATAGAAAGAGACTTGATTTGTAAAGTTCCTAGTCTTCTATTTAGTAAGAGGATGTCACACTTATTATTATCTTCTATTTAGTAAGAAGATGTCACAACACTTATTATTTAAACCAATCATGATCAATGTAATTAAGTTGGATTCAAAATTTTAATTTCCATTAATTAACCTATTAAACCTACAATAACAATGCTAGAACAAGAAAAGGAAACAACAGGAATGTGGATAGAGAGGTGCCATGATTTTACCTCCTTTTGAAAGAGTTAAGGGGATTAAGAACATAGACAATGATGTGGCACCAAGAGGGACAGAACGGACAACAGGGCTGGCTGCAATGGATGCAGTACCAAAGCTTTGAAGACAATTGTGTTCTTTATTTTGACAAGTTACTCAAATGTATCATCAGCAAATGCTACAGAATTAACAGTTATCAGCTAATTGTGTGACAGTATGCTTTCAATATGGTGAATGCCATTGTATTTTGAGGTGAAAGAACTGGAATCCTCAAACTTAAATCTTTGAACTAGTAATGACAATGACTAACTCCACTAATGTGGGTTTTCAGCTTGTCTTCGGCACAACAGCCGCAACATAATTAGTTGCATCGAGGGACAGAAAACATATACATGGGAACAAACTAGATTAAATCAAGATGAAAGGACAAACTGGAACCAATCAATATGCAAGTAAAGGAAGAAGAAAGTCGAAAGAAAAATGGCGAGGTTATCTATGAGCAATTTTTGTCTTTGGAGGAAAGTGTCTATCGAAAAGGATTCTAGGACGCTGTCCCTCAAATCCTACATGGTGAGACGGAGACTGCATGGAGTACTTCTTCAGACCTCTACGCGTTCTAGTTTAGATGTCAAGATTTACTGATATGTATCTTGTAATTGTTGATGATTCCCAAATAAAAAAAGATATAATTGTCGAGGCACGCCAGAATGCTCAATGGAATGACTAATTGGTTTTTATTGAAAGTTCCATTTTTTTTTACTTGAGGTTTGGTTCATGACATATATCAGAAGAACCCATTGGAGGAAATAACTAGAGCTTTCTTTGAATGTAAGGGTGTCATTCTCACCTCTTTGAATGCTATCAAGCATCTTTGCTTCTTTTCATGAAAGATTTCACAAGACACATGGGATTTATGACTAACTTGACATGGGAGCCTTGTGCTACAGATGGATATCTCCTCATGAGGTCAGCTTTTTCAGCAGGCCCTTTAGCCATCTAATGACCAATGGCCCTCATTATGCCAAGTCCCCCCTATAAAATATGACAACTTTGGCTTGCCAATTTTCTTCCATTTAACTACTAGGCAGAATTAGGTAAGCTGTCACTGTTCTGATTCTTTAACAGAAAAGGTTATGGCCTTAGTTTGAAGCAAAAGTTGAGAAAACAGCTTCTGTCATGTTCCCTTGAAATATAAAAGCTGAGCATGGCTAACTAATACCCTTCCCTTTCTCTCCTTTGATTAACTCTAGGCTTAAGACAAATATCAGAAAATGATTGAAAATTTCTTCGAAATTTAGCGGAAAAAGTATCATTTCCTTCGGCGGATTTGAAGATACTTTCTGGCATCACATCTCGGCAAACACCCAATTAGCAATGGTTAACTTTTGCTATTGAAGTCCTGTTTCTGTTTGATTTCATGGAATTTGATAGATTGTCCAGTGTAATTCACCTGCAGATTACATGCATACTGTTATTGTTAGGTACCACATGAAATGGTTGGCGTTCCCCGTGTCCTAGGCAAACACCCAATTAGCAATGGTTAACTTTTGCTATTGAAGTCCTGTTTCTGTTTGATTTCATGGAATTTGATAGATTGTCCAGTGTAATTCACCTGCAGATGTTAAGTGCAAGAACTCCACTTACATGCATACTGTTATTGTTAGGTACCACGTGAAATGGTTGGCGTTCCCCTTGTTCTACGACCATCGTCCAGTCTTTAACTTCTTTTTTCAAGCCAGTAGTTGTCACATTTTAGGCAAAATTTCAGGAAGATACTGGAGGACGAATAGAAGAGGTCATAACGGAATGTTATTTCTTTCTTTGGTATTTTCTTAATACCTTGTCAGTGTGGTACTGTTTCTTGCCTGTCGAAATTCTGGAATTTTAGACTTGAACGGCTAAGTCCTAACATCTCCAGCCTGTGAAAAAGACCGAAGGATGAATCCAAATCCATCCATCCAACCATTAGAATTCAATATATCACACAAATTCTCTTCTATGCTCCATTCCTTCCCACAGTGAGCTAACTTGGCCCTTCTCTTGTTCTTCACTGCTCGCCGTCTTCTGAATGTTAGTATCTTCTCCCCCCCTGAACTGAACTGGGAATTCCGTTTCCTAAATTCCAAAACACGTAAGGTTCCTGTCCTGAAGTGAATTTTTTTTTTTGTTTGTTTATGCAATCAGAAACATTCAACTGTTGTTTTCCTGTAACTTGGATTTTTCTTCTTGCCTTGTTAGAATAATGCTTCAAGATACTCTGAGATCAGCTGTTTACAGATCTTTAACGCAGCCTGCACCAGCCAATAAGGAGAATGGTAAGTACAAGAACTCGGAGCCTACCAAGGTGAACACTCCTCCAGGCAGAAGAGCAGGCCCTCCTCGGAGTTCCATGGAAGAAGAAGAGAAGGGCAGCGGCTCCGGACGGAAGAGCCACCTGCAGCTCTTCCAGGCTTCCGAAGGAGCCCGTGAGCTGACCCAGATGATAGACTCCCTCTCCAAGGCTCCGAACCTCGACGGGCGCTCCAAATACATCGCCAAGGATCTCCTCAGAGGCGCTCGGGACCTCCAGTCCTCTTTGGTTATGCTCACGAAGCTCCAGGAGGCGTCGAAGGGCGTGCCTCGATCGAAAGTTAGAGCGAGACACGGGGCTCTGGAGGCACGTTCGAATAGGTTTGCGTTGCAGGAGACGAGACCTTCGGCCGATCAGTCTGTGTTGAAACCGAAAAGAAGATCCAAGTTTGTGGAAGAAGAGGTTGGTTTGGGAGAAATAAAGGGTTCAAGGAGATTTGGACTCCAAGAACCCAGAGTTGATGGTTTGAAACAGAGACCTGAGTTCATGGAGCAGGATGTAAGTGTTGGAGAGATCATGGTTTCCAAGAGATTCGGCTCGCGGAAGTCTAGATTTTCGGTCGACGAGTCTTCAAGATACGGTGTAGAGGAGACGAAGACGATGTCCCAGTTGAAATTTAAGCAGAGATTTGAATACATAGAAGAGGGAATTGGCGTCGAAGACGTGACGGGTTCGAAGAGAGTTGGAAAGCAGAGGCCGAGATTTTCGGGAAGAAGTTTCGGAGAGACGAAGAGGATGTCTGGGTTCAAACTGAAGCAGAGATCGGAGTACGTGGAAGAAGAGTTTGATGTCGAAGAAACAATGCCTTCAAAAAGATTTGGATCACAGGAGACGAGACTTTCGGTAGACAGCGTCCAAGAGCTAAGGAGAGTGATAAAGGAAGGCCTCTCTCGGCAAAATTTGCTCCCCCGACCTTCGGAACGTGGATATGCGAGGAAGGAGAAGCTGTCAGGTCCATCTCCCGCCGCTCTCCAGCCTAAGCAAGGAAAAGGTCCAAACGTCATCGCCAAGCTCATGGGCCTGGGCGACGTCCCTTCTGCTCCAACCAGCAAAAGAGAGGAGGAGAGGAAGAAGGGTTTGATCATGCCGAGGCCTGCATTTGATATCGACGACAGGCCTAATGCAAGGAAGGTGCAAGCGGTAGAGACGCCCAATCCAACGCAGAAGTCACTGCACGAGATCATTGCGGCGATGCAGTTCAAAGGCCTTCTGAAGAGCGGTAGAGATGCATCACAGTCTAAGATGTGCAGCAGAAGTGTCGATAAGGAGGAGGACGACGTGCCACCGATTGTGATCATGAAGCCTCTGTATCTGCCACATTGGGGGAGGGAAGGCCAGAAGAGTCTCCTCTTGGATAAGATCTCCGCGGACGAAGGAATCCATTCCGTCAATTTGATTGGCGAAAATGTAGATTCTGATCACAGGCAGTTGGTGGCTAAAGAATCAAAAATAGGAGAAATGAACACTCTTACTACTGTGGCTCAAAAACTGCAGAGGAGAAGGGCTTCCAAGAGTAGTAAGAGAACTGATGAAGGACAAAAACTATTGCTCAAAGAAGAAAAGGAAGATGTGAAAAAGAAAAGGGTTCCAGTTTCTGAGGCCAATACAACTTACTACACAGCTCCAGATAATCCTGAGAAACAGGTATCTGCATCGAAGAACAAGGTTTCGGAGATAAAACCCGAATCGAAGATCTCAACCAGCATTGCGAAGGAAAGAAAGACGTCGGCACCAAAATCCGTCAGAAAATCCACCGATACCAAGGTATTCACGAGTCTCCTCTCCTTGTTTACCACAAAGTTCTAAATGGCGGTAGGCGGGAGCGCGGCGGAGAGAGTCCGCCTACCGCCTGGGCCACCTAGGCGCATAGGCGCCTAGGCGGTTGATACATTTTGGACAATTTTTTACCTTTTTGTTTTTACATAATATGCATATTTTAAGGGTGTTCCATGCATCACTAAGTTGTAGAACGAAAATTTTAAAAAAAATTAGTTTTGTAAAAGTGAACCATAGGCCATAATGCTTGCAAAAATCTTTTGGCCAAAACATCTTGTTAGGTATTGCTCCGCCTAGGTGCCCGCCAACGCCGTCTCACCTCTGCCTACTGCAAAAGCGGTGTTGAGAGAGACCGCCTAGGCGGCGGCGGCAGCAGCCATTTAGAACGCTGGTTTACCATCATCTTATATGTGATTTATTTTTCCCTAACTCCCGTATTCATATCTATTTCATTGAGTTCATACTTCTGTCATTTAGCATTTGCCACAAAATATGTGTGTCTAGTTCAATTGTCAGCCATAATTGTGTGAAATTGATCATATTTTACTAAGAAGATGTCTAGCTATTCTTGATTTTAAAGAGGGACAATGTCTTACAGTGTGATTTCGTGAAGCGTTACCAGATTATTTGTTCAAATGTGTTGCATATCCTTCTCCTTGTTTGCAATTCGGCAGATGGAAATTTTTTGGGACGACAAAAGTACGAGTATAAATCAGTGTAGTACAAGTAAAATACGTTAAAAAAATCGGTCAAATATTGGTCAAATGGAAATATTGAGGTTAGAAACTTTATATGCTTAAACATATCGTCAAATTTGGTTAGCTAAATATTTTCCCACCATGTTTTTTATGCCAAAATTTTCAATAATTCATACGGAATACGTTTAAAACTTCACATGCTCAAAATTCTTATACCAATTCGAATCTTTCAAAAGTACGCAAGTATTATACGTTTCTGAAACATATGAAAAAATTCGCGTATTCTTTTGTAGGCCGATGATAATCATTTGAAAGATGGAAAAAACAATTCTCAAGAAGGAAAGGATTTGTTTTCGAAGAAAAACAGTACTTTGATCGTTCATGACCTTCCTGAAGGAGCGTACAAGGAAGCCAAACCTTGCATCCAAGGTAAATCGATCATACCACAATTTATTTTAGACTTTGTGTTCTTTAAAACTTGAAATTTCACTGGAAGCTCTTCTTCCTCATCTTAAATTGATTACAGATGGCAAGCAAGGAAATTTACGTGAAATGATGCCGGAAATTGCCAGTGAAGCTATCCGCCTTCCCCGCAAGAAGACTGTCGCCAGAATAGCATCCGAAGTGGAAGAAGACCTGATGTGTCTGCTACTGAGCAGCAGATCGTTCATCAACCACGCAAAGGAACTCTTCCTGATCGATGCTCACCAGCCGGTACACCACAAGAGGAAAGGGATAGGGGAGGATGTGATGAGGAACGCGAAGCTCTACTTGGATTGCGGGAAGGAGCTGATGGTGCGCAGGAGCAGCCAGCTCGAGGCCTTCAGCAATGGAACGGCGAGGACCTCATCGTGTGGCTCGAGCGCGTTTCCTTCTCTAAGTCAGTTGGCGGAGGAGATCAGTAGTGTCATCGAAGTTTTGACAAGTTATAACAAGATAGACGATAATGCAACTTCTGAAGGCAGTCTTTACCTGAGGTTGGAGAGGGACCTCAGATGCAAGGATATGATGTCCAGCGCGAATTGGGACATAGGATGGGCGGATTGGGCTTGTGATGCAAGCCTAGTTGCAGGTGAACTGCAGGAGTTCATCTTGGATTCGCTCGTCGCAGAGGTAGCTCAAGATATGGTACGGTTGTAAAGAGGAAGAAGAATACATTTTTTTTTCTCCTGTAGCACCCGTCGTCCTCAACGGTTAGATTGCATGGAGATGTGTGCATGCACTCATCTCCGTGTAATCTGACGGTTGGCATGGAAGGTGCACGCTGAGTCCGGCACATAGAATAATTTCTCGGAGGTAAAGGTGGAATTCTTTGTGTTTTGTTTGTTTAACATCTTCTAACATATTCACACATCTTCTAAGCATATGATTTATTATGTAATGATACTTGTATAGAGTGAGCTCCATACAACAATCTACTCAAATATGGGGTGTTAATTGTGGATGTTTATGAAACATTGTACTTATTTATTTATTTTCTTCAAATAATATTAGTTAATGATGTTTAAATGTCTGACTCTCTATAGATTTGTTTCCATTTTTATGTATCATGTTTTAGCTCTATGAAATTGAATCAGATCTTTGAAGTCAAGTAGCGGTTTGAGAAATTTGCGCAACACCTTTTTTTATCAATAAATCTTATATATAATACAAAGAGTTTTAGGTATAATCATGTAAATTGTACATAGTGTCCACTAACATAATTACTAATCATAAATAATTACACACTTCCAACTACAAATGTTCATCATCTCAAAAGTTGTTTTTTTTTTCAAAATATTTCATAATATTTCAAAATGGATTTGTCATACAAGTATATATTTAAGAAGTGAAAAAAAAACATTAAAAAATAATACATGCAACGCACATAAACGACTTCTAGTTATTTATAACTTCGGAAGACGGTTGAAGTTGCAACCATTTCAGTGAAGGGAAGGCCTGTCAGTGTCCTGGGTAGGGGTGAGCATTCGGTTTATTCGGTTTAAACCGAACCGAATAACCCAAAACCGAATTGAACCGAAACCGAATAAGCAAAACCGAAACCGAACCGAATTGGTCCAAAACCGAATCAAACCGAACCGAATTAAATCGGTTCGGTTTTCAGTTTATTCGGTTTATTCATATTTTTTTGATTTTTTTGAGCTTTTTTTTGTTAATATATATAGTAACTAAATATACATAGACATATTTAGTATATACCTATATATATTTAGTATATATATACCCTATATATTAATACTTATATATATAGTACACACACACACACACACATATATATATATAATTTAATTAATTAAATTTTTTTATTCGGTTTTCGGTTTTAGACCGAAACCGAAACCCAAAACCGAAACCGAAACCGAATAAAAAATTTAGTATTTTCAAAACCGAAACCGAACCAAATTTTTTTAAAACCGAACCGAACCTCTTATTCGGTTCGGTTCGGTTCGATTTTCGGTCCAAAACCGAATAATGCTCACCCCTAGTCCTGGGGTCTTTGGAGTTTATGGGATATTGTATGATGTCGCCAAGAACTGTATATTTGCAGGTTACTGGACATCAACGTTATAACCACTACACCACAATATATTTTTGTTAAGAATGACATTATACATACTAGTTATATTTTAGATAGATCTATATTGGTGTCCCTTTTTGCCTGGAGTTCTGGACCGTCGTCCGACTTGCCCTGGGCAGGACTGGCCCTGACTAGAAGGAACTTCAGGTTCCCATGTCCACTAAAATGCAAAAACTGAGTACTCGGCACGTCAAAACAAAGCCATGGCCTCCAGAAAGTGATGTGAACGCCTGTGTCCAGAAGCTGATCGTCAACCAAGGGCAAAGCGAGAGCAATCAGAAGATAAAAAGAAACGACAATGAGTACTAGTACTTGTATATATATCTGTTAGTCCCTTGGCGAACAATCGATGAAAAAACACGATTTCAGAAACTATTGTAAAGACAATATTTCCAGCAACAACACCCTAAAGAAGGTGATGTTGTATTACGAGAATCTAAAAAGATTATTTCGTAATATTTCTCGAAGGCAACAGAACCGTATAACTTCTAAAGAGAAGCGACAATATTCTCGAAGGCAACAGAGGAAGAAGAAAGCCTGCTGGGGTGAAAGATCACCGGCGCTCAAAGCTATATCCGCCTTACGGACAAGCCTCCAGTGTCACGCCCCGCTCCCGTAGGAGCGATCGTCCTCGCTAAGGCGTGATGCCGCACGAGCCTAGATTGCGCTCGTGCAAGGCGGGTTCCATAACGGCCGATTACAGCGGCTGCGACGGGGTCGTCGCACAGAAGTCCCGTGCAGAGACATTGATTTATAGCAGCGGAATTAAAGAAGAACACATGCACACAAGTCATTCAAAAGAATCTCTTTTCTTGATATTGAATACAAGATTACATCTGTGGGCGCAAGGCCAATTTACAATGTCTCTCAAGCTCTCTTTTCTCTCATTTACAAGTCACTCTGCTCTCTCTCATCTCTCGATACAATACTTGAATCCAGCGGAAGCTTCGGAAGGCGATGTCCATACATTATGTCCTGTATAAGTCTTCAATCACCGCGGCCGCAAGCTTCGAATCGCCAAGGAACTCCGTGCCTCGACGCATCCAAGCGAGCTCCGTGCCACGAGCTTCTACCTGTGCCTGCACATGAAACACTATGTGGGTGTCAGTACCACTGTACTGGTGGAGTGAGCTCCTCGCCCACCCATACAAAACCTACACGTTTTATTTACTTTGTGCAACATAAACCCTTTTATGATTGTCTTTCTATTCTTGCCTTAGGATCAGTTTTTAGGACCGGCGCCTTAGCGCAACTTGTGTATCGGAACCATCTCGTGCTTGTAATGTCAACGTTAACTCATACTTGTCACTAGACCACTCCTCGTGCCAACAACGTTAACCTATCAAGTCGTGTTCGCCTTACGGCCATAATCAGAGACGCAACTACACGAAGGACTCCATTTCCTTGCCTCTAGACCTTTTCCGTGCCTGCATTGTCGACGCACTGACTTATACTTATCTTTCGTGCCAAACTCTGGGACGTAACGACTCGGTCGTGCCATAACTCGATCCGTGCTTCAATATCTCCGAGGCAGTGCCTCCTTGCTTAGTCTCGCCTATACTTGTGTTGTGACAACGCGGCCGTGCCTCATATTTCGAGGCCGAGCCCAATAACTCGACATAACTTCATACAACTAGCCCTACGGCCCTTTTTGACTTAACTCGCAACTTAACACTCGATGCCACATCTCGTGCCGAAGCACGTCGCCTTCGCTGTAGCCAAATCTTAGGCTCCGACATTGTGTCTATTTAACTCATACATATTCAACTCAATCCACCGTCACACACACGGATTGCCGCCCGTGCCGACACCAAACTTACCATGTTAGTTGAAAACAATTATTATTAAGTATTTGTTATGGGATTGGCCTAACCAGCCGCCTTGGACGTAGCCTGGTAATACGGGACCCCTGCAACGCAGGTAGCGAGCCCCGATGCAAGTCCCCGTCTTACCGATGCCTTTACCAGCGTTGCCTAACCAGCGCGGCTACAACCAGTTTCTTCCTAGGCCGAGACGGTCCCGTGGCCCCGGGTTTCCGCTCGAAGAAACCACCCCTTGTCGATAAGTTGTCCAAGTTCATAAGGGTTACATGGAGTATTTTAGGATACAGTTTGGGGCTTGTTATGTGATCAATTCATTTACTTGGTTGTTTTACTCTTTCCATTTTCGTACTTCCTTTGCAGAGCCCCTAACCAGGGTTGCCTCGGCGACTACCCATCGCTTAGACTTAACATTCTTTGAACTCAGGGAACGACTACTGCATAGCCTTCCAACTTAACTTGAACATAACGTGTTTCCATAAGTATCGACCGACCGTGGCTAACTTTCCACTGGACCAACCGTGGCTCGTGCCTCTAAACCGACTCGTGTTCGACGCAACGCTGTCGCCCAAGTCATACTTCATATGACGGGCCTTGGGGTCGTGGGACTATTTATCTTGACAACCGCAGAATGAGCGGGACAACACATAGAATAACTTAGGTCGACCGGCATAACTTTGCCTAACTCACTCAAGCCTACAACTTAACCCAAGGGACGAGCAAAGGCTATGCCAAGCCTTGCGGGACAGGACCGTGCATGCTTTAGCAAGCATTTGTGCGGGCGACGCCTATGACTTAGGCTAACTCTCAACTTTTGCACCGAAGACCAACTTTCCTTCTCCCAAGCCACGGGACGAAGGACCGAGTGTCATTTTCAAAGCACGCCGTGCACCAACTCTAAGCCGACAGTGGGACGTTTTCCATGTTCTAACTCGATTCAAACCGTCGGGATTATTCCCTTAGCTATGTGGATGCGTAGCTTTTATTATCAAGCCTAACTTGTGCAAGTTGAAAACACGATTTATTATGTGAAGGCAAAGATGAGGAGAGTTCACCGAAACTACCCCACCTGAGCGATGTCTCTGAGCAAGCCGTTGCAAGGCTAAGGCCGAACGCCGTCGGCGTTTCGATTCCTCCGATTGACTTAGCGGGACGGGGCACTACATCATACACCACTCAGAACAAGTCTCATCCTCGAGACTTTCCTGAAGGCAAGCTATCCTACCATTCCTATGGCCAAGACTTAATCGTACACATCTCGCCTACGCGTTCCTTCGATTCCGAGCCACGCTCGCACTATTACCAAACTTTCCTTTAACACGATTTCAATATCTCTACACACTCCCATCTTTCAAGCCTTGCTTGAACTCGTCGCATCACTTGGCTGGATCGTGCACGCATTCCAAGCATCCCCAAAATACATGCATTCAGCCAAGCCGCATGATAGAAAATTTGTCATTCTCACTCGAGTCGCATCGTGCACATACCCAGGCGTCCCTGAAATATATGCATGTCAGCCGAGTCTCGTGAGCAGGGTTTCCTACAGTCGTGATTCACGCTATCCATCCAAGCCAATCCTCAATATTAATCCTTCGATTGATAACTCATGAAACAGGACGTCTCGCCTAACCGCTAGGCCATTTCTTTTTCGAGGCTAAGTCAATGTCAGGATTGGAATCATAGTTCCCCAACAATAATGCCAACACTGACCCCAATCCTAGGGTCAAACCAAAGTCGGTAGTACATAATTTTCTACCCAAGCTCGCGTCACTCAGATTTCTAAACATCAAGCACGATCACCTAGTTCGCTTCAGCGTATTCGTTGCGCGTATTCGAATTCATTCAAATCACCAATTCTAACCAATTCATGTATTCGATCACGAGGTCATCTAGCTCGACAATAAGTTGTGCCCCAATCTCACGCGAGTCCGATTATCCACGGTGGTTCATGAATCACCATGCAACGCACCCGCAGAATAATCATTCTCATCGGGGCGTAACTCTTGTTTGAGTTTAGACTAACTCATTTTCGATACGCGGATTGGACCTACTCAATCCTCAAGTTCGATTCTTCAAGCACACAGAATCATTCTCTAGTCACCTTCGCAGCAAACCACGAGTCGAAGCACACAAATTGTCATGCCAAGCTAGGTCAATCACTCCCGCTGTATGAATCACCATACCAGCGCTCACGCGGAGTGATCGCCCTATTCGGCACGATGCATGTACGAGGCTGGAGTTGCACTCGCATAAGACAAGCATGTCGACGTTGGGGTTATCGTCGAAGTAAATCCAAGTATTTTTATTTTCATTCGAGCCAAGATCGATAGTCCATTCGTCATTTCGTTTAACTAGAAAATCTACGAGCCACGTCTATATTTTCCTCGACACGTTTCAACATCCCAAGTATATCTTCCAACGGAACAATGACATTTGCACGATCGTCATTTGCCGAGTCAGAGTACCCCCGAGTTATCGCATATCGATCTTTGATACGCCTCAATACCATCGACGATATGCGTAACCTGACGATCTTCCTTTGCAACAGATTCGAGTCGTGCGTTGATGCTGTTGTCCGAGTTGGATAATCCACCATTTCCTCGATATTCAAGATCAAGTTTGATCGCTATTTTTCAAGCTCGTTTCAAGATCGTTGTTCAAACTCAAGTCATAATTCATTTGAATCAATCCGAAATCGTACGCACGATCTTCTAAGTTTCCTCGATCAAGACCATTCATTTACCTCTGTCGTTCCGAGTCGTTTTCTAACTCACGTTGTCTAACGACAAGTTGTCCGAGCGACATCTTGCTCGGGGCAATCGAAGTCACAACCAACTAAGTGTGACGCGTTCTAAGGCTTTGCGCGACCGCATCGCCTCGCCGACATACTCGTAATCTTCGATTTCGCTCGAACTATTTCCAAGACGAACCATACACCACTCGGATTCGAGCCACTCGACTAGTCGTCGACACTCATTCTTATTCTTCTCCGAACCTATCGCATACACCACTCGGATTCAAGCCATAAGTTCTAGTCCTCAATCTCGTTCACGTCATGCGCTAAGACATCCATCAGATTCGTTCGACGAATCACTAGCGTAGTCGCTCGCGTCGTATCGACGCACTAAGTCGTTCGTACTATTTCTTCAAAATCCAAATCAATCTTCCGTGTACGCCTAAGCGTTAGTCCGATAGCGTTCCTATCGATAGACACTCTAAGTATATCTCCGTTCCCGACCGAGCGGTACTCGATATCGCTCGCAACTCGTTTGCACCAAGGGTCAACGTGCGCGACGCGAAACACAACTTAGCCAAAAGGCCGTGTGCATAGCCATCCTGTACGGACTATATCCCGAGTTTGCACGCCCAATTGCTAGGGTCGACGTTGGACTGATTAGGCACGCACGCAACTTGCTAAGGTCGACGTAGGACTATTCGGGCATACGTGCGACTTTGCTTACATTAGCACATGTTTTCTATCGAGTCAAGTGTGTAACATTCGGCACAAAGGCCCTACCGATGCATTTGGCAACGGCCTACCGATGCGTTAGATTGAACGCTTGTACGAGCTTTCGAAAATATTTAGACTTATTGTATGGACATGCCGAGGGACATTTGAGAGAGAGCGTACCAACGATAACAACTTGCGGAAGCAACAGAGTTTTACGGAACATCGAAGTTAAAGAACTCAATCGACGGTCCAAGGACGTAAAGCCGTGCTCTGATACCACTATGTCACGCCCCGCTCCCGTAGGAGCGATCGTCCTCGCTAAGGCGTGATGCCGCACGAGCCTAGATTGCGCTCGTGCAAGGCGGGTTCCATAACGGCCGATTACAGCGGCTGCGACGGGGTCGTCGCACAGAAGTCCCGTACAGAGACATTGATTTATAGCAGCGGAATTAAAGAAGAACACATGCACACAAGTCATTCAAAAGAATCTCTTTTCTTGATATTGAATACAAGATTACATCTGTGGGCGCAAGGCCAATTTACAATGTCTCTCAAGCTCTCTTTTCTCTCATTTACAAGTCACTCTGCTCTCTCTCATCTCTCGATACAATACTTGAATCCAGCGGAAGCTTCGGAAGGCGATGTCCATACATTATGTCCTGTATAAGTCTTCAATCACCGCGGCCGCAAGCTTCGAATCGCCAAGGAACTCCGTACCTCGACGCATCCAAGCGAGCTCCGCGCCACGAGCTTCTACCTGTGCCTGCACATGAAACACTATGTGGGTGTCAGTATCACTGTACTGGTGGAGTGAGCTCCTCGCCCACCCATACAAAACCTACACGTTTTATTTACTTTGTGCAACATAAACCCTTTTATGATTGTCTTTCTATTCTTGCCTTAGGATCAGTTTTTAGGACCGGCGCCTTAGCGCAACTTGTGTATCGGAACCATCTCGTGCTTGTAATGTCAACGTTAACTCATACTTGTCACTAGACCACTCCTCGTGCCAACAACGTTAACCTATCAAGTCGTGTTCGCCTTACGGCCATAATCAGAGACGCAACTACACGAAGGACTCCATTTCCTTGCCTCTAGACCTTTCCCGTGCCTGCATTGTCGACGCACTGACTTATACTTATCTTTCGTGCCAAACTCTGGGACGTAACGACTCGGTCGTGCCATAACTCGATCCGTGCTTCAATATCTCCGAGGCAGTGCCTCCTTGCTTAGTCTCGCCTATACTTGTGTTGTGACAACGCGGCCGTGCCTCATATTTCGAGGCCGAGCCCAATAACTCGACATAACTTCATACAACTAGCCCTACGGCCCTTTTTGACTTAACTCGCAACTTAACACTCGATGCCACATCTCGTGCCGAAGCACGTCGCCTTCGCTGTAGCCAAATCTTAGGCTCCGACATTGTGTCTATTTAACTCATACATATTCAACTCAATCCACTGTCACACACACGGATTGCCGCCCGTGCCGACACCAAACTTACCATGTTAGTTGAAAACAATTATTATTAAGTGTTTGTTATGGGATTGGCCTAACCAGCCGCCTTGGACGTAGCCTGGTAATACGGGATCCCTGCAACGCAGGTAGCGAGCCCCGATGCAAGTCCCCGTCTTACCGATGCCTTTACCAGCGTTGCCTAACCAGCACGGCTACAACCAGTTTCTTCCTAGGCCGAGACGGTCCCGTGGCCCCGGGTTTCCGCTCGAAGAAACCACCCCTTGTCGACAAGTTGTCCAAGTTCATAAGGGTTACATGGAGTATTTTAGGATACAGTTTGGGGCTTGTTATGTGATCAATTCATTTACTTGGTTGTTTTACTCTTTCCATTTTCGTACTTCCTTTGCAGAGCCCCTAACCAGGGTTGCCTCGGCGACTACCCATCGCTTAGACTTAACATTCTTTGAACTCAGGGAACGGCTACTGCATAGCCTTCCAACTTAACTTGAACATAACGTGTTTCCATAAGTATCGACCGACCGTGGCTAACTTTCCACTGGACCAACCGTGGCTCGTGCCTCTAAACCGACTCGTGTTCGACGCAACGCTGTCGCCCAAGTCATACTTCATATGACGGGCCTTGGGGTCGTGGGACTATTTATCTTGACAACCGCAGAATGAGCGGGACAACACATAGAATAACTTAGGTCGACCGGCATAACTTTGCCTAACTCACTCAAGCCTACAACTTAATCCAAGGGACGAGCAAAGGCTATGCCAAGCCTTGCGGGACAGGACCGTGCATGCTTTAGCAAGCATTTGTGCGGGCGACGCCTATGACTTAGGCTAACTCTCAACTTTTGCACCGAAGACCAACTTTCCTTCTCCCAAGCCACGGGACGAAGGACCGAGTGTCATTTTCAAAGCACGCCGTGCACCAACTCTAAGCCGACAGTGGGACGTTTTCCATGTTCTAACTCGATTCAAACCGTCGGGATTATTCCCTTAGCTATGTGGATGCGTAGCTTTTATTATCAAGCCTAACTTGTGCAAGTTGAAAACACGATTTATTATGTGAAGGCAAAGATGAGGAGAGTTCACCGAAACTACCCCACCTGAGCGATGTCTCCGAGCAAGCCGTTGCAAGGCTAAGGCCGAACGCCGTCGGCGTTTCGATTCCTCCGATTGACTTAGCGGGACGGGGCACTACATCCAGGAACCAGCAAGTTCGAAGAGAACTTTAGAACGCTGGCCAAAAATGTCGACGACTCCTCGGAATAGCAGCAGCACTTCTCTCTCTCTCTGGAAATTCTCTGATTATTTTCTGTAACCCTGGAGAGAGGAGTTGCTACTGATATTATAGGCACGAGGTGGGCTTTTCAAATTTTGAACGCACGCCCTGGATTAATGCCAGATCCGGATTTTCTGGATCTGAGCCATTTCCGGATCTGAGCCCACAAGACCCGCGGACGTTACATAATTTGAACGGCCCACTCGACCCACTCGACCCGCTCGACCCGCTCGACCCGTACGACTCGTACGTCCCGTACGCTCCGTACGCTCCGTATGCCTCGCACGCCTCGCACGCCACACAGGGCCGCGCAGAGGCTCGTGCACGAGCGCAACTAAAGCGCACAATGCGCCTTGCGACGAGCTGTCGTGCTAAGTGCAAAGTGCCATCAAAAAGCCATAATAAGCCTCAAAAGCCCATTAGCCCAAGCCCAAGCCCGAGTTCGAGTCCGAGTCCGAGTCCGAGTCCGAGTCGCTAAGCCCCTTCGGGGCTTAGCTCCAATAGATTTAAATCTATTTTCATTTGGCCAAAAGTTGGTTTCTTATTCTCACCTCTATGTAAAATCCTCCCACATGGCACCCTCCATTGGGCCTCAACCCATGTGCATCTCTCTATTCCTTCATAAGTAATATATAGAGATACATATTGGTGTGATTTTCCGATGTGGGACTATCTTTTAACAATAGAGTATTGTGAACACACAACTCATAGAATAAAACACCAACAATCCCCCACATATCTCTATATATATGAGTTAAGCGTTCCACATAATAACTGTCCATTATGCATTAGGATAGATGTCGATGACGACTTGAATCTTCCCGCATGGGTTGAACAACAGTATGATACAAGAATAGACTACGCCTTGAATTCTGTACCACAGCTGTAATTTTTCCCACTCACATAATGTAGTTATCTGTGCTTCTGGCTGCACATTAAAGGCCTTGTGCCAGCCTGGATTTCAATGTATGTATTTTAGGCGTCTACAAATTTACCCTCAAGAGACGGCCTATTTCTCTTTCCATACATTATAGATGAGTTCTTTATAAAGAGTCATGGCATGAAGCATTGCGCTCCTTTGCGGTGCTACGCCGCTATGACATGGCTCAACGTCGAGGATTTACCCCACCTGGGTACCTCATCGTAGTGTCATACTACTGTAGCATGAGGTCACAATCCTCTTTGTAGTGCCAAACTACTCAGCATGAAGCCTTGCGCTTCCGTGCGGTGTTACGCCGCTATGACATGGCTTGCAAAGCCGAAGATTTACCCTTCCTGGTACCTCTTCGTGGTGTCATGCCACTGTAACATGAGGATACTGTCCTCTTTGTAGTGCTGTCTACACCTCTTTATGATTATGCAACATTAGGCTACCTGCCTATATGCGGTGCTACGCCGCCTGTGACTTGGCTAACAAAGCCGAGGTATTACCCCTACCTTGGAACCTCATGGTGGAGTCACCCCACTGTAGCATGGAGTTGTAACACTCCTTTGTGGTTGTTGCGCCACCATGCTTCCTGTAAAGCATAACAGACCTTCACTCAGTCTGAGAACTCATTAAGGCATTATGCCATCCTTCCCACAGGATCAATTTTCCGTAGAAAATTCATAGTAGACAACAGTGGTTCTGGGTCCGAAACCCTTATATGTTCCGCAGAACAAGTACCTACTGTTAACTAATATTTTTCCAGTCAATAGTCCTCCCTTGAATCAAAAAATTAGATATCTGGTAGATTTCTCTTTGAACCAATAACATAAAATTTATTGATAGGATTATAATGACACAATATTAGAATGCCTTCAAATCCATCTTCCTTGCTGTGTCCTCGACCAGCTGTCGTTTGAGGCCTTTCGTGAACGGATCCGCCAGGTTCTTCTGATTCCGAACATCGATCACTGCAATGACGTCTCGTTTGATGAGATCGTTCACTGCTCTGTGCTTTAACCGCACAGTCCTCTTCTTTCCGTTAAAGAGTTCATTTGATGCTACTGCTGCTGCCGCCTGGTTGTCACAGTATATCGGGATTGCCGGTATCTGAGCTCCAACCACTGGAAGATCATACATGAGCTCCTGAAGCCACTCTGCTTCATCTGCAGCAGCATCCAATGCAAAGAATTCAGATTCCATGGAGGAGCGAGATAACATTGTCTGCTTCTTCGATTTCCACGATATAGTAGCTCCGCCCAAAGCGAATATGAATCCACCTGTCGAATACTCGCTCTCCACCTCTGAACACCAGCTAGCATCACTGAAGCCTTCCACTACTGACGGATCTCCGCTGTAGTATAGTGCAAATGTCTGAGTCTTTTTTAGATATTTCATAACACGCTTCACAGCGTTCCAGTGCTCAACGCCTGGGTTGCTAGTGAACCGACTCAGCATTCCCACCGCAAAAGCTATGTCAGGCCTTGTGGCAGTAGTAGCGTACATCAAGCTTCCGATGACGCTAGCGTACTCCAACTGCCTGACGCTTTCCTTCGAATTTGGCTCCAGCTTCTGATCACTCCGGTACGGTGTATCAATTATAGGAAGATCTTGATACCCGTAGCGAGTGAGCATATTCTCAATATAATGAGATTGTGACAGCGCTATTCCAGTACCTGTCCGGATGATCTTGAGCCCCAAGATTACGTCGGCATCCCCCAAGTCCTTCATACTGAACTTGGTCGAGAGGAATTTCTTTGTCTCTGTGACGCAGTCTAAATCCGTACCTAGGATTAGCATGTCGTCCACGTAAAGACAAACGATTACTCCTCTTCCGTCAGCAAACTTCGTATAGACACACTTGTCTGTTTCACTGACCCTGTAGCCATTTGACCTTATCACTTTGTCAAACTTCTCATGCCACATTTTGGGAGCTTGTTTCAAACCATACAGAGACTTCATCAACTTGCAGACTTTGTCTTCCAGACCTCTGACGACAAAACCTTCTGGTTGTTGCATGTAGATCTCTTCGGTCAGCTCGCCATTAAGGAATGCCGTTTTCACATCCATCTGATGTATCACCAGCTTGTGTATTGCTGCTAGAGCAATTAACAATCTGATAGTTGTCATCCGAGCTACTGGAGCATAAGTGTCAAAGTAGTCGATCCCCTGCTTCTGAGCAAACCCCTTGGCCACTAGCCTGGCCTTGAACTTGTCAATGGTTCCATCTGCTTTCATCTTCTTCTTGAAGATCCATTTGCATCCGATGGGTCTTGCTCCTTCTGGCAGGTCAACTAACACCCATGTGTTGTTGGAGGTGATTGAGTCAATCTCGTTGTCTATCGCCTCCTTCCAGAATACAGCATCTCTGGTCTTCATCGCCTCATCATAGGTAAGCGGATCTGCTTCCACATGATAGGTGACGAAGTTATCTTCGAAGTCTTTCGGCCTCCTTACTCGCTTAGTTGACGGCTCAGCGAGTTCTGGTTCAACTGGTGTCTCTTCGACAATAGCTTCTTCTTGGACTACTGGTTCGATAAGAACTTCTGTCTGCTTTGCACTCTCATCATTCTCCGGAAGATCCGCGAGAACAATATTTTTGTGCCTTGCAAACTTGTCTTCAAAATATTCAGCATCGCGAGATTCAATGATATGATTTGATTCTATATCAAGGAATCTCCGAGCGTCACTCTCTCGGCATAACCCAAGAAGATAGCCTTAGTAGTCCTAGTCCCCAGCTTCTGAATCTTCAGATCTGGGAGCTTCACATAAGCCAGACACCCCCACACTCGAATGACATTCAAGTTAGGTCTGACTTTGAACCAGAGTTCATGAGGGGTTATATCCGAAGTTGCATACGGTACTCTATTGAGAATGAAAGTAGCCGTTAATGCAGCTTCTCCCCAGAAGCTCTTTGGAAGACCCGCAGTCAACAGCATAGAGTTCATCATCTCTGTCAACGTTCTGTTCTTTCTTTCTGCTACTCCGTTGGATTGAGGAGAGTACGGAGCCGTCGTCTCATTTATGATTCCATGTTCTTTACAGAATGATGAGAAATTATGAGACCGATACTCCCCGCCTCGATCACTCCTTAGCCTTTTGAGTTGTTGTCCAGTTTGCCGTTCAGCCTCGGCCCTGAACTCCTTGAACTTCTCGAATGCTTCGTCTTTAGACTTGAGCAAGTAGACAAAAGCATACTTTGAGAAGTCGTCGATGAAAGTAATAAAAAACTTCATCCCGGCTTTTGTAGAGAATTGCTTGAAATCACAGATATCTGAGTGAACCAACTCCAGAAGATCTGTGCTTCGATGGACCCTGTGAAAGGGTTTCCTTGTGATCTTCGTCTGAGCACACACTTCACATTTCTCTACCTTACCCCCACACTTGGAGATAAGTCCTAGGCTAGATATTTTGTTAATTCTTTTATAATGAACATGTCCTAGCCTATTATGCCACAACTCAAAAGAATAGTTCAAAGTAGAAATAGCATTAATATCATTTTTCTGGGTTACAACAAGCTGAATTTTGTACATTCCTTCAGTCTGGAAAGCTTTTCCGAAGAATGTACCCTTCTTGGACATCACCATCTGGCCAGCATTAATGTCCATCCTCAAGCCTGCGTTACAAAGCAGGCTCCCAGAGATCAGGTTCTTAGCAATTGCAGGAACATGCTTCACTCCTTGAAGCGTCAGAGTGTTCCCCGATGTGAGTTTCAGCTCCACCGTCCCGATCCCCAGTACTTCAGCTTGTGCCTGGTTTGCCATTAAGACTTTCTCGGAAGTTGGCTCATATGACTCGAACCATTCCTTGTCTGAGCAGACATGACATGTCGCACCAGTGTCTATCCACCATTCCGAGTCAACTCCCGCATTTGCAACCTGTGCTATCATTGCAACCAGATTAGTAACCAAAGAAACCTTACTAGGCTCATCTTTTTCTGGTTCCTTGCAGTCACTTTTGTAGTGGCCCTTCTTGCCACATTTGAAACAAGTCACATTGGACTTGGATTTCTGATTCTTGAATGAAGGACTCTTCACTTTCAGATTAGTGAAGTCCTTCTTCTTCTTATGAGGAGAAGCCGCCTGCTTCCCCTTGTACTCTCTGGTTTGGACCAGATTTGCTTTCGCCAGTTGTTTGGACAGAGAATCCATCTTCTGTTGAGAGCGCATCTCGTCCTCAACATGGATCTCTTGCAGGAGATCTTCCATACATACGTCCAGCTTCTTGCGGTGCATCCTTGCATAGAAGTTGCTCCACCCCGCAGGAAGTTTAGAGACGATTCCTCCAACGACAAACTTGTCGACAAGAGGCATCTTCTCGTCATCTAATTTTTGGCGCAGCTTCAGAAACTCCTTTACTTGGGGCAGCATAGCCTTCTCATCTTCGAAGGTCCACTTGTGGTATCTTTCAACCAAGAAGATCTTGGACCGATTCTCGTCATCTTCGTACAATTTCCCCAAGGAGTCCCAAATTTCTTTGGCAGAATTCTTCTTGGAATAAGACTCTGCCAGAGAGTCTTCCATGCTATTGAGAATCAACAGTTTACAGATACTGTTTTCTCTAATCCATTTTGCCTGCTTGGACTTAGCAGCGGCAATAACTTCTGCGGTTCCGGTTGTTGGAACGACCGGCTCTTCCTCATTCAGCACGTGATCAACTTCCACGAGTTGAATATTTAATGTTACTTTTCGTTTCCAGATTTGGAAATATTCGCCGTCAAATTTCTCCAACTTGTTAAAGTCGGTATTGACGAGCGATGCACGTGAGTTATCCATCTTTTCGATATAGCTTTGTGATTGTTAGTCCCTTGGCGAACAATCGATAGAAAAACACGATTTCAGAAACTATTGTAAAGACAATGTTTCCAGCAACAACACCCTAAAGAAGGTGATGTTGTATTACGAGAATCTAAAAAGATTATTTCGTAATATTTCTCGAAGGCAACAGAACCGTATAACTTCTAAAGAGAAGCGACGATATTCTCGAAGGCAACAGAGGAAGAAGAAAGCCTGCTGGGGTGAAAGATCACCGACGCTCAAAGCTATATCCGCCTTACGGACAAGCCTCCAGGAACCAGCAAGTTCGAAGAGAACTTTAGAACGCTGGCCAAAAATGTCGACGACTCCTCGGAATAGCAGCAGCACTTCTCTCTCTCTGGAAATTCTCTGATTATTTTCTGTAACCCTGGAGAGAGGAGATGCTGCTGATATTATAGGCACGAGGTGGGCTTTTCAAATTCTGAACGCACGCCCTGGATTAATGCCAGATCCGGATTTTCTGGATCTGAGCCATTTCCGGATCTGAGCCCACAAGACCCTTGGACGTTACATAATTTGAACGGCCCACTCGACCCGCTCGACCGCAACTAAAGCGCACAATGCGCCTTGCGATGAGCTGTCGTGCTAAGTGCAAAGTGCCATCAAAAAGCCACAATAAGCCTCAAAAGCCCATTAGCCCAAGCCCGAGTCCGAGCCCGAGTCCGAGCCCGAGTCCAAGTCCGAGTCCGAGTCGGGCTTAGCTCCAATAGATTTAAATCTATTTTCATTTGGCCAAAAGTTGGTTTCTTATTCTCACCTCTATGTAAAATCCTCCCACATGGCACCCTCCATTGGGCCTCAACCCATGTGCATCTCTCTATTCCTTCATAAGTAATATATAGAGATACATATTGGTGTGATTTTTCGATGTGGGACTATCTTTTAACAATAGAGTGTTGTGAACACACAACTCATAGAATAAAACACCAACAATATCTTTTGAAGTGGTTAACTTTATTGAAATTAAAAAAAAAAGCAAAGATAAAACGAAGTGTTGGAACTCATGCCGCCCAATACTTTTGATACACAACATTAATGATCAAAGGAACCCTTTCATGCTCTGCTCCTCACAGAAGCCTACTGGTCAGCTTGAGGCTACTACTCTGCATCTTCCTCCTAGCCCTCCGTCTCGATGTTTCTAGGTCCCATTGCTTCATCTCATAGTCCCTTAGTGTGTGAGAAGTTGGAGCCATCTCTCATTTTTTCTGGTCAGTTGGAGATTGTCTCTTAGACCATCTCCAATGGAGGTTTCTATCTTCCCTATTTATATGGAAGAAATTCATTTTAGAAAAAACTTCTCCCAATGGTGATTTCTATCACAATTTTTATTCTAGATGACAATGATGTAGGATAGAAACTTTCTAAGAGGGTTTATAAAAATTTTACTATCTCTCATGACAATTATTATTGGACCCCACACCATTAAATTGGTACTTTTACTATGTGACACATAGGATAGAAATGGAGAACCATTGGAGAGCATTTTTGTATGTCTGCAATTTCTACCTAGAAACTCTTCCAACTAGGATAGAAATCTCCTTAAAGTACAATGCCAAGTAGGATAAGAACTCAATTTTAGAAATCACCATTGGAAATGGTCTTAGTGCCTTAGAGCATCTCCAACCCTATTGTCTTGTTAAGTGTTGTGAGTCTTAGGTGGCTCCTATGTGGCATGAGCTACAAGACATGTCTTGTTTATGTGGCAAAATTATATCTCAAAAGAAATGAGATAGAAAAACTCTCTCCAATGTAAAAGTATTGAGAAGACAATAAAAAGTATTTTTTTTAACTTCCAAGACAACTTTTAAGACAACTACTCATCTTCTTTCTTTTTTTCTAATATTTTTTATTCATAATTGATGACATGGAAGAGAAGACATTGTCAAGTGCATTGTCTAGAACAAGACAATCAACTTCACAACGTCTTCTTTAATTTTTGCCACATAAGCTTCACAATTGACTTGACAATTGCATTGGAGAAGAACTTTTGAATAAAATTTTGTTATTCCTATGTGGCATTAACTTTTTCCAAAGTCACAATAGAGTTGGAGATGCTCTTAGACAAGTTCCCCTCCAACTCAGCAACCTCATATATATACGGAAGCCTCGTACAACTTTGTCCACTCCTGGCCATTGGATTTAAGAGAGAGAGAGAGAGAGAGAGAGAGAGAGAGAGAGAGGCAATCCGTTGAGTAAAGAAAATAATTGAGCAAATGAGCACGTTGTCCACTCCTGGCCTTTGGATTTAAGATTTAGTTTTTCTTCACATGTGGTGTTTGGACCACCAGATTGGTCTTGGTTGTTACGTCCCGATTCCGCATGACAAAAAGTCACCACGGGACGTGATATCGTACAAGACTAAATTTGCACTTTTACAAGGTGGAAACGAAACACAATCAATAACACATCTCAAAGACAAGTCATTATAGCGAAAATAAATAGAAGAGTCGATAGACACAAGATATATGAAACTTGATTCTCTTTATTAATAATCTATAACGGAGGTACAACGGCTCCAGGCTAAAGAACAACTCGATTACAACACGAGATCTCAATATAATAAAAGATACCACAAGACTTACACCCTACTCATACAACCAACATTGTTCCATACATTATGTTATTTATACACAAAAGAAAACATCTTCGGCTGCACAACTTCTAGTTACCAATCCGAGCTCTAACGTCTCAACACCTCCAAGCAAAACTCCACACCTGAGGGGTTGGAGGTCAGTACATTGACGTGCACTAGTGAGTGGCCTCTAGCCAACTCAACAAAATCTAGCACATAGATTGTCACGCCCCAGAACCAGAATACCGGAGAGCGGGGGGGGGGAGGGTGACTCAGCCAGCTACGTATTACGGGTAGATGAATACCGTATAATACGATCAATGCTGTCTAAAAGACGAGGGGATGCATAATACATGAAGGTCTCACTAGGGTTACTCGACATCTATTGTCTCAATCATTCAAACAAGAAACAGTAATAGAGAACATGTAAGATAAAGCAGTAAGGCGTCCCAAACGTTCAGTCAAAATATTCTTGAGATCTGGCTGTACAAAACATAGCCAGATGATATAGCAAGGTATACAAAATTGTTATCAGCTGCAGTCTGACTTAGTTACAATTATGTAAAAGTAAGTGCAAGACAGTCCGACTAACATGTCGGTACCAAGTGGCAAAATGTAAGGTAAGTAGCAAAACGAGCAGGGAAGTAAAGAACCCACTCGTGTCCTCCTGCGATCATCCCTCTAGTATTGACCATCTTGGAGGTAGAAGTAAGCTGAGTCCTCGGAAACTGGCTCTAAATATGGCCATGCAAAACCAGAGAGGTTAGACCTCTAATAGCAAGTACCACAAGGAAGCACAATATGAGAACTAAAACCAGTGATAAGAGTTAAGAATATAATAATAAGTCTCCGCTTGCTACTGGGATTCACACAACATCATGACACTTCAAACCAACTTCCCAACCAAACAAGGACAAAAGTTGACCCGTCATGTTCTGACATTCTGATCATCTCAGTAGTTAACAAAGTAGGTACAATACGCAAACAAATCAATTTAATGGCAATACAACTACTACGGCTTGCTAACTGTGAGTTCCAAGTTATCCTGGATATATACAAATAAGGATTCCTCAGTTCTTACTATGTACAAGCAAGGCTAGTCTACCGAATAATCAATTACGCCAATCATAAACTAGACGAGTCCCAGCGGGACGCCCGTCATCAGTATACAATAAATAAATATAAGCAGATACCACTCCCTGCCCGTGTGGCAGATTTGCAGTATCTGTGGGAACCAGCCGATATGTCGGGGCACTAATTGCCCCAAGGATGGCTGTCATGTAAGAACTCGGAAATCCATTCTCTCCATGTAATCGTTATTTTATTTAACTTAATAGTCCCTATGTTAATTGAAATCGCATGCCGTGGATCATGGTCATTCAGAATGAGTACTTTCGTACAGAGTACGATATGCATAACTCTATGTCACGACCCGCTCCCAATTTTGGGATACGAGTACGTGGCCAAGTCCAGCCTACGCCGCAGCATCGGCGGTAGTACGCTGTCTATGATAACAATGGTCCACAACAAGCACAACACGCATATATATCATCCACAACTAAGCCAGTAAAAATTACTAAAATATCCAATAGTCTCAATAATAAATATGAAAAATCCACTACAACTCAGAAAGTCTCGGGAACAAACCCGGATAGCAGAAAATAAAATAGACAACTAAACTCCATAACTATAACTACTAACTAATGCGAATCCATAAGGAGGAAAATATGCTAATTCGCATCAGTGCTGGAACTGGGTACGCCAGTGACATCAGTGTCTCCAACATACTCACCGTAGACCTCGGGGCAAATCTCTTCGTCTAAAGCTGAAAAATAGTTATCCAGTCAGGATTGGAGCAAGATCACCATAACACTACATTACACAATATAGGATACAAGCATGAAGGAAAGATAAAAGGAATTTAACTGAAGATACGTATAGGCATGACATTGTATGATAAGAAAGTACCTTTGAGACATGATAACAATATGAAGGTAGACTTTGATATACCACTAAGACATGATGACAATAAGAAGGTAGACTTGACGAAAGAAGAACAATAGACGACATGGCAACAATAATTAAGTCACGTGTACTGTGTGTTTTAGAATACGAACTTTCAGCATGTAGACGGCTTGGGATATCCGTCAGTCATACGTGTGGTGCATGACTGATATTATGTAATCAATGTATAGGGGGTCTGTATTCAATTCGTTGACCACATGCTTACTTGTTGTATTCCCCCGCCCGACTCACTCACAATACATGTCCACTATGATAAACATTAACAATACGATAAACTGTAAACAATAGGAAACAATGTGTAAGACGTGAACATGTATGTATATCCAATCGATTCTAACTCTCGTGCACAATAGTAATTATGAGCAATGACAACCACGAAACATAATGGAGAAATAGTTAAAAGACGACACGAAGATACATGCAGTATAAAATAAAGGAAACATAGGTCATAGTGATACTTGCCTGCTCCGATAGATGATAAAGTCACAAGTCAAGACGTCGTAGTCCGATCTACCCCGTCACATAAAAACCACAAGTTAGATCAACGATTCCCACTCTAAAATCCTAGAAAGTGGCTAATGGGTTAAGTCAATTAATACTATTCTAATTATGGAATAAATCATCTAAAATCCTATTTTAACCTATTTAATTCTGAAATAACAATCTACACACAAAAATTTGGCCAAGGAAATACACGGTTCCAAAATCGGGACTCGTGGCACGCAAACCGAGACATACTGTTGACTTACTAGTCAAACATTATGAATTCAAGTTTGAGTGTGCAACATGATAGATTTCAGCACCATGAATGCACTGGAATCGACCGAGTCGCAAAATCACACTTTGGTCAAAAGTTATTGCCATTATGGCTAACCATGACCAAGTCGATGAACCGTTGACCAAATCTGACTTCTATAAACAAAATAAAATACTAGATGAAACTCTGAATTTCTGGAAAAATTATATGTTTTAGGGCTCGGTGTCAGCTTTCCAAAACTTCAAACGGATCACGAAACGGAGTTCGGGATTGCTCGGAATCTCGAAAACCGTGCGACGTGTAAATTTTTGGACAACCGACACTCAAATAATTTTTCAGAAATTCGAGATCAAAATATTAGAAAGTAAATTATATAATCAGAAACCTAACCTCAATACGCTTCCAACAAAAAAAACGGTGCGCAAAAAGGACGTCTAGATCAACGGCAATCGCTCCGCGAAGTCGAAGAATCCTTATTGAACTCTCCCACAAAATAATTGCTGAATTCTAGGGTTTTCTGAAAAACTAAAACAACTAATATATATAGGGTCGGTGGCTAAGGCTAAGTCGGTGCTAAGGTGACACGTGTCACCATCCAATGTGCCCCCGCCAGGATCCAAGGGTCCAAAACAATCCGAGCTTGGCTCGGCTTAGGAGTGCCCAAGCCGGCTCGGCTTACAATCTGTGGCCGGCTCAGAGACCGAGCGCCACAGCCCCCCTTTCACAGACACGTGGGGCCCGCCCCCCCCCCCCCGCTTTCAGTGGCTGACGGGTGGGCCCCCTGGCTGACTGTGTATATATATTAGAAAATAGGGTTTTCTAATTACAGAAAATTAAATAAAAATTCAAGAAAAATCCTAAAAATTCCAAATAAATTCCAGAAAATTTCTAAAAATTCCTAGAAAATCTAGAAAATATTTTAGGGTTTCTAGAGCTCAAATAAATTACTTGGCCTCAAAAATACCCTCGGGTGCTCTCACAGAAAATCCTAGAAGCATAAGAAAATAATGAAATAATATATAAAAATTATCTAAAAATCTCCTATAAATCCTGGAAATTCTAAAATAGTAAAATAATATTCTAGGGACTATCTAGAGGCCCCAGAGGCTATATACAACCTAATATCCTTATATCTAACTTATAGACTTAGGTCAAAAATCTTACGATTCCATATCAACATCCTAGCTAATAATTGATTTTAACTAAAATAAAAATAAAAAAAAATCTCCAAAAATAGAAAATAAATTTTAGGAACCCAAATGCTACACTCTACAACGATGCCGTGCGGTTAGGTTGTAGGTCTTAAATAGCGTAATGCAACAATCAAACCTAACCACGGAATAATTATGCCTTGACTGTAGAGTACACATGCCGCTTTTGTAGAAAATCAATTGGAGCCTGCACGTGTCCATATGCCAATGTTCGGGATCGGCTAGTCAATTGCAATGGTTCATAGTTAATATGAATGTGTCTCATTCAATTTCAATAAGGCGACTAGCCAGTCTCTTAGTTCCAACTAGGAACGCATGATCAATCGTTAGTCAAGGTAACAATCATTATCAATTGTGACAAGGCATGAAAGTCAACTAGTATTTTAGTATGATCGAGTCTATAACTTTCAGGGTTAAGTTCCAGTCATACTGGGTATCTATAAACCAATCGGGACACAGGGCACATTTCACACCACAATATGTATTAAAATATTAGCATATCATGATTATATCGAGTTCATGTCAAAAAGGCGTAAGGATATAATAGAAAAAATACCATGTCGACATAAAGTAAATAAAGTATAGAGCAATAGGAACACAAAGGTTGGATTACGCCAAGGCTAATCTATACCATGACTAGTCTACGCCACAGCTTTACGCTAAGGCCATCGGGTTACGTCAAGCTTTACGCTAAGGCAAATACGTGCGTAAAGAAAGTACGCATAAGAAGTAACGTTACGCGTAAACTCGTACGCGTAAAATAATAATATTACGCGTAAACCAAAATCGCGTAAAGGAATTACGCCAAGCCAAGAAGTACGCGTAAAACAGAGCTATGCGTAAAGAACATGGTTACGCGTAAGACTTGTACGCGTAAAAGAATAGAGTTACGCATGAAACACTGTACGCGTAAAGAATAACGTTACGCGTGAAATATTGTATGCATAAAGGGTCGAGCCACGCGTAAAGGTTGCACGCGTAAAGAGTCAAGTTTTACGCACGAATGAATACGCGTAAAGAGTAATACGCCAAGCCAAGTCGACTTGCATAAAACTGATTCACGCTGACACGAATGATCGTGGGCGTAGAGATCGATATTACGCGGACACGTAAAACGTGGGCGTAAAGGTCCTCCCGAACTCCAAATTCCATGGGACCTTCATTCGAAGCCGAAAATAGGATTTCCATGGGTCAGAATGGCGTATAACACAATCTCAACAATCTGTAACGAACAAAACTTGGAAATAAGGAAGTTTGATAGATCAAAACCAATGAAATCCGAAAAATGGTAATTTCTAGATCTACTAAAAATGAGACTTCAAAATGCAAAATGCCAAGTTCTAAGCTATCTTAGAATCACGAGAGAAAGATAAATGAACCATAAAAATATAGGTTCCCATGTGGAGCAAGATGTACTTGCCTAAGCTTGAGGTAGGTGGAGAGAGTTATGAGGAAGAAGAAGAAGAGTAAATGAGAAAAGAAGTAATGAAGAGAGAGAAAAGGGGTTGGGGCTTTAAATGAAGATGTGGTAGGTGGGGAGTTGGGTTCGGTTCATGATGAACCATCAAAATTCGAAAATAAACCAAACCAAGCCGAACCCAAGAGCCGAAAATAAAATACAGAAAAATAATTAGCAAAAAATTAAAAAAATTAAATACAGAACAAATGCATGATAAATATTAAATAAATATATTCAAGCAGTACACGTATTAAAATATGTATTCTGGGAACGGAGAGTGACATAGATTGAGTGAGTGTATGCAGATATTATGTGGCCTTTCTAATCTTGAATTAGAGTCGGTTACAGTCATAACAAGCATGTGTCTATATATAAGCATAAATGTGTCACTCATTGCATTAAATTTTCGCCAATACTTACCATCATTCTCTGTGTATTACAATGATATGCAATCATAATACATAGACGTATCATAATCTGTGTCCTTACACAAGACATTTTGTTAGCCTTCACAAAATGTATATATATATATATATATATATATATATATATATATATATATATATATATATATATATATATATATATATGTGTGTGTGTGTGTGTGTGTGTGTGTGTGTGTGTGTGTGTGTGTGTGTGAACTCGTCATCGTGAGCAACTAGTTAAGACTGCAAGCAGATCATGACAATAGCATGCAACCTAACTATATGAAGGTCACTGGCACTACATGTCATATTGGACTATTTTTCTTGTAGGACGACGATCCTTCGCGTGAGGTAGCCCCACAGAAGGTCCCGAAATACTCGTATTATGACATGTCCTTATAGTCTGGATAGCAAGCCCTACTGAAGGTTCTACAATACCTCGTACGTGAAGCACATTCAACATAATTTTTTCCTAGGTTGCATCGGTCCCGGTGTCCCGGCAACCGTTCAAGAAAAACATAAACTTGTGCACAAGTTGTCCATGACCATGTAATATGAGTGAACAATTTATCAACTATAAAACATATACATAAATTAGACATAAACCAATACCTATCTCTACTCGTAAAACAGATCACACTCGGAATATCCACAATTCCATTTGATGTTCCGATTGACGACACATTGGTCCCAAACATACCGTTGTACCATGCCACAACCCAACAGTTCCGTGGTACTTTACCACATCCACACCACTCCGTGGCATCAAGCCACACATCCATACTATACCGTTCCTATACATAAAAAGTACGATATACAACCAGATACATACAACACTATGCTCCACATAACAACATAAATAACAAAACCATAGTCCATGTGTACGTAACAACAATTGTATTAAT
Organism: Iris pallida; assembly: GCA_029216955.1. Lineage (NCBI taxonomy): Eukaryota > Viridiplantae > Streptophyta > Magnoliopsida > Asparagales > Iridaceae > Iris > Iris pallida. The sequence continues at coordinate 8,941,940 of JANAVB010041017.1, forward strand.
CTCTTTTATCTTGATTCTTTTATTAGCATAAAACAAAACCCATAGCATAAAGAACAAGACATGCAATATCAATTTATTGAGTGTGAAGGTAAAGGAACGAAAGATTAAAAAAAATTCACCATGAAAAAACGTCTATTTGTCTCGACCAAATTAAAACAAATAATTATAGCGGGCCGTGAGAATTAAATCATGAATAATATTAGTTGGGAATTGTTGGCACCAACTGACCGTCTTCGCTCGATGTTGTCGTGAGCAAGAAGACAATGAAGGTTAGTGGTTTCGGTTCCTTATGTTGGATGCTAGTGGGCCGAATCAAGGTGATGACATGGAATGGCTGCTACTTTTGAACATCTCCACGAGATTATATGGGACATTTAGTGGGAGATGGAAATCTTACAGGCCACGAGAGAGGGAGAGAGAGGAAGATATGACTAAGTAGGAGTTGGCAATTGAGAAAAGTCTTAAGCTATCTAATTTTTGTGAATGCATCAGGGTCATTGATGTCACAGATCGATGTAATGTCCCTTTCCATACGGCATATTATGCTGGTTTGTTGGCTCTAAGGTCTCACTAAATTTAGATTCATGCTGAGGTATCATTCAGAGATCCATGTGATCGATATTCTGTTTCGTTTTAGACGGAGGCGCGTTGTGTTGGCTTCTTGGTTTGTTTATGATTATTGGATTTGTGTTGTACGAGATGTCGTAGGATTTAAGCGGTAATGAAGACTTGTTTTAATTAGGTCGAATTGGATGGTTTATGGAATTTGGCTCGTTTGTATGGTTATACTGGTTAAGAAGTTCGTGCACCACATCAAATCGTCTGTCTGAGACATGATTCGGTATGCCCATATATAAATAAAAAAAATGAAATAATAGAAAGATATAAAATAATAGAAACGTTTGGATGAAAGTACGGGAGAAGTTTGGAAGAAGTAGAAGTCCATATTTGATCAAAATAATATAAATATATAAAATAATAGAAACATCTGGATGAGAGTAGGAGAGAAATTTTTAAAAAACTTTTCAGAAACTTCAGGAAGAAAGTAGGAGACAAATTTTTTAATAACTTATAGGAGAAATTAGTTGTAGTTTGGAAGAAATAGAAGAAAAAGATTGATGTGAAAAAAAGGGATAAGGTATTCGTAACTATAATGAAATAGTTTTGGTAAGGATATAAATGTAAGAAAATAATAATATCTTTGAAAATATACCGATTTGAAGTGTTTATAAATATATCTTAAATTATATTACACCGATTTTGTAAAGTTTTTGAGCGGATCAAAATCAGTGCCTCACAAAAATTAACACACAAGGGTTTTTAAAAACACTTGATTAACAGTAGGTTCAAAAGACTAATTCTAAGGGCACTCCACATTTTACTTGGAACTAGTCCTTACTAGGGGACAACCCATGAAAGTGAAATTTTTACTGGGAACGGTTCGAATTTTACTTGGGGCTAGCCCACCCACCCCAAACCCTTTCTAACACTTCATTTCATCAATTTCTTTCTCTCTTCTGCATTCCTAAAACCTAAACCCTATTTCTCTTCTCCATAACTCCAATCTCAAATTCCTAAACCCTAAATTCCTTCTCCATTCCTTCAATTCCAAGCAATGACACCTAAGCCTAAACCTTCACCACAATCTAGATATGTTTTGACCTATTTTGTTATTTTTTCGTTTTAATAAATTTTTCCCAAAAATTATGTAGCACCCAGTTTCTAAAATGAGGGTAATTTTGAAATTTTATAATTATAATTATTTAATAATGATATTTAAACCATATTATAATTTTTTGGTGATTTTTAGTTAATTTAAAACTATTTAAAACCACGACTTGTGATTTTGATGTTTTGCTAGTGCAACCTTAGAGATTACTTAACCTAGAGACTAACCATGATCATATGAGCCTAGTCATAGGTTTAGAACATCAAGTTAGGGCTTTTTAGCCTAAGGGGTATTTTGGTAATTTACTAGGAATTATTGGAATTATTGGATTTATGTGAATTATTATTATTTAATTATTGTCATGAGAGTCCCTAACCTAGTTTACCCTAATCTAGAGGTTAGCCACTAACCTAAAGACTAAAGGATGGATATTACATATTAGTCAAGGTAGGAAAATATCTAGGATATTTACATATGTGATATTTTCCTTAAAACCCTCAAAAGATCTCAACTTGGCACCAAAGTCCTTGCCTTCACCTTGAAGGAAGACAAGAGGACACCCCCATTGCCATGACCAGTCAAGGGCACCCCCTAGCATGCCCCCTTCCTATATAACCCCATCTATTCATTCCCATACCAATTTACATGTTTCAAAACCTAGAAAAATTCCTATTTCCTTAAACCTTCATATCTTCCTCAAAATAGATCCAAACTCATCCTAGTCTTTTGCATTGGGTTCCTACAACCTAGATGGTGCTAAAGGAGGCTAGCAAGCTGGACACATAGCTGTGGACACCAACAAGTGAAGAGGACACCCCCCCTTCCATTGAAATCTTGAGTTTTCACTCAATAGGTAAATACCTATAAACCTAGTTAATATTGTGTTTTTCCTTTATAAATGCATGCATATAGGTATACCCTAGCTGTGGAACAAGTTTGGTAAAATCTAGGGTTGGTTTGGTGTCCGTATCGGACACGTATCCTAGGTTGAAAAACCTTGTTTGATGAAATGCCTCAAAGAAATGGTTTTTGTGTTTTTGTGAAACAAATTACATTTTTGGGTAGCCTTAGACTTGTAGGTCACAACCCTAGTTGACTGAGACGATATTGTGTCGTGTCCGTGTCCAAATTGGACACGAACACGCTGTGCACAGCAGTATACTGTGTCCTGCTCACACGTATCTCGTACACACTGCACACATCACTTGGACACGTGAAAATTAGTGTGGACACGGGGGCAGTGTCTGCGCACACTTCCCCAAAATTTCACAATACCTCGTGTCGTATCGAGGACACGAGGACACGTGCACTGGTCATGCACTGTCAGTGCACACACGCACAGAGCCGACTTCGCGTGCGTCGTGTCGTGCAGACACGACCCTTGGACACCTCATGTTTGCACGAGTGTGTAGCCCAACATGTGGGCTACACGTGGGCATGACCACGAGGCCCCACGTGGCTCATATCGTGTCCACGAGATACTTGCATCGCTGCACGACGCTGCACTGTGCACGTGTATCAGTCGAGTTTTCTCGACTGATACGGTGTTCGTACTGTGTCCTGGTGACACGTGGACACGAGACAGACACTGGAACACCTAGACCAACCCTAGGCGAACCTACACACGTGTGCACGAGACCTATGGACACTTGTGTCGTGTCCTACACTCGTGTGCACCTCTGCACGACACTGTCACTGCACACACTTACTCGATTTGGGTTTTTGACACTTGGACACGTTGTGTCGTGTCGTGGTGGACTCCTAGGGACCCCTACGACACGTATACATATTGGGACACGATTACCAACCTTTAACTTTGCATTTTAATTGTTTTCGAATCACATTTTCCAATTTTCCCTAAATTTCTGATACATGAACATTTCCTGTGTTTTCCAGTTTTTAAAATCCAATTTCAAATCGATTTTTGATTGATATACATATGTGTATTTATGTATATATACACTGTATATGTATGTATATATGTATATGAGTGTGTGGGTATATGAGTATGTGTATGTGAGTGTATATATGTGTATATATATGTATGTATAGGCGTGTGTATATATATATATGTAATGTGTGTGTGTGTGTGTGTGTTTGTGCCTCCTTTCTCAGATTTCTGAGAATAGGAACCTCCACTGTTACACAGTACACACACACACCACTACCCCTCTTCCTAATTCACTATGTGCACACACACTATTCACACACACACACCACTGCCTACCCCTTCCTATGACCCCCTCACACCCTCACACTCTCACTTTCCCTTCCCTCTATATATTGTATATATGTTATATTATATATAGTAAGTTATATACATATATAAGTATATGATATATGTATATATATTGTATAGATATATGTATAGATATAGATATCTATATATATCCACTAAGTAAAAAAAAATATATATATATATATCCACTAAGTACCCTAGGAATTCTAGCCTATGGCCTATGGCCAATGAGTTAGGATTGACCAATAGGTCTAGTAGACCTAGATTGACTTAAAGGTTGACCCTTGTGGACCATGGTTGACCAAGGTCAACTATAGGTCAACCTTGACCTAGAATGGATTTGGATGGATATAGAAGGGACTAGTTGACTAAGGTTTGACTAAACCCTAGATTATTAACTAATTGGTTAGGTTTGACCTATATGTGAGTGCCCTAAGTATATAAGGGTATTTGTGTGACTTGGGTTATATGGATAGTTACATGTCAATTAAGATATGTATGGGGTTAAGTGAGATACCTAGAGTTGAGTCATGACTTGAGATTGGAATATGGGATTAGCTTGAATATAGGATTAAGGTTGGTATTATATATATATGTATTTATATGTGGTATACTTGTATAGGTATTGGTTATACCTGTAGAAGCATGGAATTTTACGATCAGAAATCCTATGCGCCAGACACTACATGCGCCAGAGAGCTCGGACAAAGTACTCCACACAGCAAAACAACAAATATAGACATTGAAAGAGGACTTTTTATTACATATAAAAGTCTATTACATGTCCAGAAAAGGTTGTACAAAGGAGAACTTCTACAAAAAGAAAAAGACCCTAAGTCTATAGCCAGGCGCGGCGATCGTCATGCGCTCTTGATCAGGCGCAACAGCCACCATGCGCCCTCAGCAGGGCACATCCCACCATGCGCCCTCAGCAGGGTGCATCCTTTTCAGCAACTCAGTTATGTACATCCTCAGTTATGTGCATCTGTCACGCCCCAGAACCAGAATACTGGAGAGCGGGGGAATGACTCAGCCAGCTACGTATTACGGGTAGATGAATACCGTATAATACGATCAATGCTGTCTAACCAGACAAGGGGGTGCATACTACATAAAGGTCTCACTATGGTCACTTCACATCTATTGTCTCAACCATTCGAACAAGAAACAGTAATAGAGAACATGTAAGATAAAGCAGTAAGGCGTCCCAAATGCTCTGTCAAAATGTTCTTGATATCTGGCTTTACAAAACATAGCCAGATCTGATGTAGCAAAAATATACACAATTGTTATCAGCTGCAGTCTGACTTTAGTTACAATTATGTAAAAGTAAGTACAAGACGATCCGACTAACATGTCGGTGCCAAACGGCAAAGTATAAGGTAAATAACAAAACGAGCGGGGAAGTAAGAAACCCACTCGAGTCCTCCTGCGATCATCCCTCTAGTGTTGACCATCTTGGAGGTAGAAGTAAGTTGAGTCCTCGGGAACCGGCTCTAAATCTGGCCATGCAAAACCAGAGAGGTTAGACCTCTAACAGCAAGTACCGCAAGGAAGCACGATATGAGACATTAAACCAGTAAATAAGAGAATATAATAATAGATCTCTGCTCGCTACTGGGATTCACGTGACATCACGACACTTCGAACCAACCTCCCAACCAAACAAGGACAGAAGTTGGCCCGTCATGTCATGATGCTCTGATCATCTCAGTTAGTTAACAGAGTAGGTACAGTACACAAACAAATCAACTTAAACGGCCATCCAACTCCTACGGCTTACTACTGTGAGTCCCAAGTTATCCTGGAATTATGCAATAAAGATTTCTCAGTTCTTACTATGGACAAGCAAGGCTAGTCTATCCAATCAATCAATTGCGCCAATCATGAATTAGACGAGTCCCAGCGGGACGCCCGTCATCAATATACAATATACAATAATATAAGCAGATACCGCTCCCTGTCCGTGTGGCAGATTTGCAGTATCTGTGGGAACCAGCCGGCCTGTTGGGCACTAATAGTCCCAAAGAGGGCTGCCATGTAAGAACTCGAGAATCCATTCTCTCCATGCAATCATTATTTTATTTAACTTAATAGTCTCTACGTTGAGTGAAATCCCATGCCGTGGATCATGGTCATTCGGAATGAGTACTTTCGTACGGGGTACGATATGCACAACTCTACAACGATGCCCGTGCGGTTAGGTTGTAGGTCTTACATAGCGTAATGCAACAATCCAAACTAACCACGGAACAATCATGCCTTGACCATAAAGTACACATGCTTCTTTTATAGTAAAATAAATAAATAAATAAATTGAAGCCTGCATGTATGCCTGTATGTCAAGATTCGGGAATCGGCCAATCGATTATAGTAGTTCATACTTAATATGAACGTGTCTCATTCATTCATTTCAATAAGACGACTAGCCAGTCTCTTAGTTCCATCTAGGAACGCATGATCAATAATTAATCAAGATAACAATCAATGTTAATTAATGCCAAATTCGGAAAATAAACATTGGGAAATAAATAATGCTTGGAAAATAAAGAATCTCATGCGCTGTGGAAAATGATTGGGGAATAAATAAATCTCATGCAGTGTGGAAAATGATTGGGGAATAAATAAATCTCATGCACTGTGGAAAATAATTGGAGAATAAATAAATCTCATGCACTGTGGGGAATGTTTGGGAAATAAAGAATCTCATGCGCTGTGGGAAAGGTTGGGAAATAAATAATATCATGCGCCTGAGGGAAATGATTGGGAAATAATTAAACTCATGCGCTGTGAAATAAGATTGGAAAATAAATAATCCATGCGCCTGAGGAATGAGATTAGGAAATAAATAATCTCATGCGCCTGAGGAATGAGATTGTGGGAAATAAATATCATGCGCTGTGGAATAAGATTGAGAAATAAATAATCCATGCGCCTGAGGAATGAGATTGGAAAATAAATAATCTCATGCGCCTGAGGAATGAGATTGGGAAATAAATAATCTCATGCGCTGTGGGAAATAAATATCATGCGCCTGAGGGAAAGGATTGAGAAATAAATAAACTCATGCGCCTTGGCTGTGGGAAGTGATTGGGAAATAAATAAATTCATGTGCCTTGGCTGTGGGAAGTGATTGGGAAATAAATAAATTCATGCGCCTTGGCTGTGGGAAGTGATTGGGAAAATAAATAAATCATGCGCCTTGGCTGTGGAAAGTGATTGAAAAATAAATAACTCATGCGCCTTGGCTGTGGGAAGTGATTGGGAAATAAATAACTCATGCGCCTTGGCTGTGGGAAGTGATTGGGAAATAAATAAATTCATGCGCCTTGGCTGTGAGAAGTGATTGGGAAATAAATAAATCATGCGCCTTGGCTGTGGAAAGTGATTGGGAAATAAATAACTCATGCGCCTTGGCTGTGGGAAGTGATGATTTGATTCGCTGTGGGAATAAAGATTTTCATGCGCTGAGGAATGAAGATTTGATGCGGCTGTGGGAATAAAGATTTCCATGCGCTGAGGAATGAAGATTTGATGCGGCTGTGGGAATAAAGATTTCCATGCGCTGAAGATTTCATGCGGCTGGGACTGTTCTTCTTCTCCGAATTTTCTGAGAACAGAACCATGGGAACCATGGAAGCCATTGCTTCCAAGCTTCATAAATCCTTCATCCCAAGCCCAAATATGGACTTCCATAGGTCAAAATTGGGTAGAACGAAATTCTCTACAACATGGAACCATCGAAACTTGAAGATAAGAAAGTTTACTAGATCAAAACCTAAGAAATCCGAAAATGTATCAAACTTAGATCTACAACAAATAAGCCATGGAAATTGAAAATGCTAAGTACTAAAGAGACTTAGAATCAAATGAGGAAGATGATGGAACAATAAAAATGGGGATCCATCAAGAAGCAAGTTGGCACTTGCCTATCTCTTCTAGGTTGGTGGGAGAGTTATGAGGAAGAAGAAGTGAAATGGAAAGAAGTAATGAAGAGAGAGAAATGGTTCTGGGCTTTAAATGAAAGGGTGGTGGTAGGTGGGAGTATTGGGCCGGGTCCAATGGGTTCATCCAAGGCCAACCCGCAAGCAAAGCAAAGAGGTAAAAGCAGAAAATAAATGCAGGAATAAAAGCAGAAAATAAAGTGCAGAAATAAAATTGCAGGAAATAAATTAACAGAAAATTAAAGGAATTTAAATACAGAACAATACATGATAAATATTAAATGAATACATTCCAGCAGTACTTGTATTTAGAATACGTATTCTGGGAACGGGAAGTGACATCTCTACCCTCCTTAGAAAAAATTCCGTCCTCGGAATTTCAGATCCAAGCATGATAGAAATATCGAAGCTAAACTAATCTAAGTATAAACAATTTAAGTAAACAATCATTCTACAATGTCAATAGTATGTAACATATCTATGTTGAACATTCTACGATACCAAGCAATTCTACTTGTAAGGTGGCAGCATGAGGAGTTAAGACAATCAAGGCATACAGAAAGAGATATACCTTGTGAGTCAAACAGGTGCGGATACCGTGATCGGATATCATCCTCACGTTCCCACGTTGACTCTCCTAAAGAGTGATGACCCCAAGCAACCCGGACAAGGTTAATTGTTCGGTTCTTGAGTACCTTCTCTCTTCGATCCAAAATAGACACAGGTTGTTCCTCGTAAGACAGGTTGGTACCAACAACCAGCTCAGAATGATCAAGGACATGGCTTGGGTCTGATACATACCTTCGCAATTGAGATACATGAAACACATCATGCACCTCTCGTAACGAAGGTGGAAGGGATAAACGATAAGCAACATCGCCTACCCGATCAAGAATAACAAATGGGCCCACGTATCGAGGACTCAACTTCCCGCGAATGCCAAATCTAATGACCCCACGGGTAGGTGAGATCCGCAAGAATACGTGGTCCCCAACAGAAAACTCTAACGGCCTACGATGCTGGTCTGCCCAATGACGATGCCGATCCTGCGCAACTCGAAGTCGCTCTCTAATTCCTTTAACCACTTCAACCGTCTGAACAATCAATTCTGGGCCTAGCATCTTTCTCTCCCCAATATCGTTCCACGCTAGTGGCGACCTACACTTCTTACCATATAGTGCTTCAAACGGCGCCATCTGGATACTGGCTTGATAACTGTTGTTGTATGAGAACTCGACCAAGTGTAGGTGGCTCTCCCAAGATCCTCCAAAATCCAGAGTGCAAGCTCGCAACATGTCTTCCAAAGTCTGAATTATTCTTTCTGATTGTCCGTCTGTCTGGGGATGGTAAGTCGTGCTAAACCTTAACTTGGTACCCAGGCTATGATGTAAGCTCTTCCAGAAATGTGATGTAAAACGGGTATCTCTGTCTGACACAATGCTGACATGGACTCCATGCTGTCTGACTATCTGCTGCATATATAATTCTGCCAACTTCTCCGTAGATTGACCTACTCTAAAAGGAAGAAAATGTGCCACCTTCGTAAGCCGATCTACGATTACCCAAATAGCATCCTTACCACTTGGGGATCTCGGTAAACCGGTCACAAAGTCCATTATAATATGCTCCCACTTCCATTCCGGGATAGGAAGCGGTTGCAATAATCCAGCTGGCCTCTGCTGCTCTGCCTTCACTTGCTGACATACCAAGCAACGGGAAATGAATCTAGCTATCTCCCTCTTCATCCCGTTCCACCAGAAGTGCTGCTTGATATCTTGGTACATCTTGGTCCCTCCAGGGTGAATAGAATACTGAGAGCTGTGAGCTTCTGCCATAACCTCCTGTCTGATATCTCTACTAGGCACACATAGACGTGACCCAAACCTAAGCGTACCATCTTCATGAATTTTCATCTCCTTCCTGAGTCCTGACTCACATTCTGCCCTAAGCTTCTGAATCCTTGGGTCTTGTGTCTGAGCTGCCTTGATCCTATCTACCAAGTTGGATTGAACTTGTAGACTCGCCAGAACTCCTACATCACTAGGAAGTATAACCTCGATGCCCATCTCTTGAAGGTCTTCTAAGATATGCCTCTGTGTTGTTAACATAAATGCGCCGCCTCTCCTGCTGAGAGCATCTGCTACCACATTAGCCTTACCTGGATGATACTGAAGCTCTACGTCGTAATCCTTGATCAACTCCAACTATCTTCTATGCCTCATGTTCAATTCCTTCTGAGTAAAAATGTACTTCAGACTTTTATGGTCTGTGTACATGTCCACTCGATCACCATATAAGTAATGCCTCCATAGCTTCAAAGCAAATACTACTGCTGCCAACTCCAAGTCATGAGTCGGGTAATTCTTCTCGTGGTCTCGAAGCTGCCTAGATGCATATGCTATCACCTTCCCGTGCTGCATGAGGACACATCCAAGTCCTTTACCTGACGCATCACAATAAACAGTAAAACCTCCGGGTCCAACTGGCAATGTAAGAATAGGCGCTGATATCAACTTCTGCTTCAGATTCTCAAATGATGTCTGGCATTCTGCCGACCAGACGAATGGTACATCCTTCCGTGTCAAGCGAGTCATGGGTGCTGAAAGCCTTGCAAAGTCTGATACAAACCTTCTGTAATATCCTGCCAATCCCAAGAAACTCCGCACATCTGCTACGGTCTTGGGTACTGGCCAACTTTCTACTGCTTCTACCTTCTTGAGATCCACTGCTACTCCAGCTCCTGATATGATATGACCCAAAAATAAAATATGATCCGACCAAAACTCACATTTGCTGAGCTTGGCATACAACTGGTTCTCTCTCAGAACCTGCAACACTTTCCTGAGGTGGTCTTCATGCTCCTCTTCACTAGCAGAGTATACAAGAATGTCGTCGAGAAATACAACGACAAACTGATCTAAGTATGGCATAAAGATGCGGTTCATCAAATCCATAAATATTGCTGGAGCATTGGTCAAACCAAACGGCATTACTAAGAATTCATAATGCCCATACTTCGACCTGAATGCTGTCTTGGGAATGTCCTCCTTCCGAACCCTCACTTGATGATACCCTGAACGAAGATCTATCTTGGAGAAAACTCTGGCCCTGCTCAACTGATCAAATAAGTCGTCGATCCTGGGTAGTGGGTACTTGTTCTTCACTGTTGCTGCGTTAAGCTTCCTGTAATCAATGCACAATCTGGATGATCCATCCTTCTTTCCCACAAGTACCACTGGTGCTGTCCATGGTGACACGCTAGCTTGGATGAACTTCTTCTCCTTCAGTTCCTCTATGTGCTGATATACCTTGGCCTGCTCTGAATCCGCCATTCTGTAAACCCGATCTGATATCGGTTTAGTTCCAGGTGCCAATTCTATACTGAACTCAATATCTCTAACCGGTGGTAGACCTGGAAGCTCTTCAGGAAATACGTCTAAAAACTCTTCAACTACCTTCGGAACTTGAACTTCTTCCATTGCCGTCACTACTCCCTGCTCTTGTTGAGTTGCTACTGATCTGACTAAGGTGAACCGCTTCATGCCTGGAATATCAAAAGATACACTCCCTCTACGACAATCTATTGTCGCATGACTGTCTTTCAGCCAGTCCATGCCTAAGATAACGTCGAAATTTCCAACAGAAAATTCTATCAACCGGGCGGGTAAGGAATGCCCGCAAACTACAACGCTACATTCTAGAATAACTCTACTAACTCCTACGAGCCCATTACCAGTGAGTATATTCAACCTCCCTGGCAATGCCTCGAACTCCATTCCTAGCCGTGTTGCAAATTGTGCAGATATAAATGAGTGTGATGCTCCCGAATCAAACAATGCTACTGCGGGATAAGAGGCGACGAGAATGTTACCTGCCACAACATCTCCCGATGCCAATGCCTCTTCCAAGGACAGAGTGAATGCCTGCCCTCGACCTCCTTGCTGGTTCCCATGCTGCGGCCTAGCCTGGTGCTGCCGCTGGCCCCTGCCTTGGTGATGCTGGGGTGGTCTATGCTGGTGTTGTTGCATCGGCGGTCCCTGCTGCCGAAACATCTGAGCCTGCGTCATGAACGGGCGCTGTGCCAACGGCCTCACTGCTACCGCTGGTCCTCGATACTGTCCTGCCCCTGGTGCTGGCAGAGCAGGAAACTGTTGTACTGGTCCTCCTGACCTCGAATTCATGGGACATGTGGTAACCCGATGATCTGGATTTCCACATATCAAACACTGCCCGTTCAATGTCCGGCACACATCTCTAGTGTGCCCTACCTTCCCGCAATAAGTGCAGCCTGCTGGGGGTTGCTGGTTCTTCCTCTGATGCTGTTGCTGCTGCCTTGGTGGTACTGGTCCTTGTATCGCCACATCGTGGATACGAATGCCAGTGGATGGTGTTGTTGTTCGGGGTGCTGCTCCCCCTCCTCCTTCAATCTGACTGTGGGATCTCTTCTGACCCCCAGTCCTTGCCGCAAGCCTCTGAATGGTGATCTCATGCCTTCGAGTTGCTGTCAATACTTCATCAAAAGTTTGGTAATTGTGCCCCTCTATCAATTGCAAGAGCTCAAGATGAAACCCTTGCTGAAACCTCATAGCCCTCTGGCTCTATGTTGCTACCATCTCTGGGGCGAACCTACTCAATCTGCAGAACTCTGCTGCATAAGCATCTACAGTCTTGCCAGCCTGTCTGAGGTTGATAAACTTCTGTTGCAGCTCAAATTGTACCACAACTCCATAGTACTTCGTCTTGAATCTTGCTGTAAAATCGTCCCAAGCCACAGGACGTCTGATGCCTACCTCCTCTGATTCCCACCAATCACGTGCGAGATCTTGAAGTAACAGCTTCACTAGATCCACACGTTCTTCTGCTGGCACCTTAGCTGCTGTCAGAATAGCCTCCATATCCTTAAGCCATGCATCTGCTGAAATGGCATCTTTCGTGCCCTCGAAACGGCGGGAGTTGTACTTGCAAAACCTGGCTGATGCTCCGGAATCTGTTCTCACTCCTCTTTCCAAAGCCGTCTGCAATCCTTGGTTGAGCAACACATTCTGCTCTTGCAACTGAGTGTGCATGCGCTGCTGGGCCAACATCTGATGTTGCTGAGTAGCCATCATCCCTCTCATGATCTCCAGAAGGGCTGGTGTGTCCACTTCCACTGGGGTAGGTGGAACTATTGGTGGTGTTGGAACCTCCGGATACTGCGGTCCAACTGCTGGTTCCACTATCACCTCTTCTTGAATAGCCTCTTGAGGTTGTACTGGCTCTTGTTGCTGACCAACCTGGTCAGGTTGCCCATGCTGCCCTTGTTGTTGTTGCCCAATCCTGACAGATGCGGACGAGGTGCCCCTAAGAAAAGGGACAAGAGAATAATCAAACGGTCGGACAGGGAAGGTCAATGAAGTCAAAGGATACCGGAATGTCAAGCTAGAATCGAGAATACGAATCAGGAGATCAAGGAGAAACATGTGTGATTGAGACATCCTATAAATTAAAACACCCCACAAGTCTGAAATCAGACCTGCATGGGCCACCACTAAAACCTTGTCACGCCCCAGAACCAGAATACTGGAGAGCGGGGGAATGACTCAGCCAGCTACGTATTACGGGTAGATGAATACCGTATAATACGATCAATGCTGTCTAACCAGACAAGGGGGTACATACTACATAAAGGTCTCACTATGGTCACTTCACATCTATTGTCTCAACCATTCGAACAAGAAACAGTAATAGAGAACATGTAAGATAAAGCAGTAAGGCGTTCCAAACGCTCTGTCAAAATGTTCTTGATATCTGGCTTTACAAAATATAGCCAGATCTGATGTAGCAAAAATATACACAATTGTTATCAGCTGCAGTCTGACTTTAGTTACAATTATGTAAAAGTAAGTACAAGACGATCCGACTAACATGTCGGTGCCAAACGGCAAAGTATAAGGTAAATAACAAAACGAGCGGGGAAGTAAGAAACCCACTCGAGTCCTCCTGCGATCATCCCTCTAGGGTTGACCATCTTGGAGGTAGAAGTAAGTTGAGTCCTCGGGAACCGGCTCTAAATCTGGCCATGCAAAACCAGAGAGATTAGACCTCTAACAGCAAGTACCGCAAGAAAGCACGATATGAGACATTAAACCAGTAAATAAGAGAATATAATAATAGATCTCTGCTCGCTACTAGGATTCACGTGACATCACGACACTTTGAACCAACCTCCCAACCAAACAAGGACAGAAGTTGGCCCGTCATGTCATGATGCTCTGATCATCTCAGTTAGTTAACAGAGTAGGTACAGTACACAAACAAATCAACTTAAACGGCCATCCAACTCCTACGGCTTACTACTGTGAGTCCCAAGTTATCCTGGAATTATGCAATAAAGATTTCTCAGTTCTTACTATGGACAAGCAAGGCTAGTCTATCCAATCAATCAATTGCGCCAATCATGAATTAGACGAGTCCCAGCGGGACGCCCGTCATCAATATACAATATACAATAATATAAGCAGATACCGCTCCCTGTCCGTGTGGCAGATTTGCAGTATCTGTGGGAACCAGCCGGCCTGTTGGGCACTAATAGTCCCAAAGAGGGCTGCCATGTAAGAACTCGGGAATCCATTCTCTCCATGCAATTATTATTTTATTTAACTTAATAGTCTCTACGTTGAGTGAAATCCCATGCCGTGGATCATGGTCATTCGGAATGAGTACTTTCGTACGGGGTACGATATGCACAACTCTACAACGATGCCCGTGCGGTTAGGTTGTAGGTCTTACATAGCGTAATGCAACAATCCAAACTAACCACGGAACAATCATGCCTTGACCATAAAGTACACATGCTTCTTTTATAGTAAAATAAATAAATAAATAAATTGAAGCCTGCATGTATGCCTGTATGTCAAGATTCGGGAATCGGCCAATCGATTATAGTAGTTCATACTTAATATGAACGTGTCTCATTCATTCATTTCAATAAGACGACTAGCCAGTCTCTTAGTTCCATCTAGGAACGCATGATCAATAATTAATCAAGATAACAATCAATGTTAATTAATGCCAAATTCGGAAAATAAACATTGGGAAATAAATAATGCTTGGAAAATAAAGAATCTCATGCGCTGTGGGAAATGATTGGGGAATAAATAAATCTCATGCAGTGTGGAAAATGATTGGGGAATAAATAAATCTCATGCACTGTGGAAAATGATTGGGGAATAAATAAATCTCATGCACTATGGGGAATGTTTGGGAAATAAAGAATCTCATGCGCTGTGGGAAAGGTTGGGAAATAAATAATATCATGCGCCTGAGGGAAATGATTGGGAAATAATTAAACTCATGCGCTGTGAAATAAGATTGGAAAATAAATAATCCATGCGCCTGAGGAATGAGATTGGGAAATAAATAATCTCATGCGCCTGAGGAATGAGATTGTGGGAAATAAATATCATGCGCTGTGGAATAAGATTGAGAAATAAATAATCCATGCGCCTGAGGAATGAGATTGGGAAATAAATAATCTCATGCGCCTGAGGAATGAGATTGGAAAATAAATAATCTCATGCGCTGTGGGAAATAAATATCATGCGCCTGAGGGAAAGGATTGAGAAATAAATAAACTCATGCGCCTTGGCTGTGGGAAGTGATTGGGAAATAAATAAATTCATGCGCCTTGGCTGTGGGAAGTGATTGGGAAATAAATAAATTCATGCGCCTTGGCTGTGGGAAGTGATTGGGAAAATAAATAAATCATGCGCCTTGGCTGTGGAAAGTGATTGGGAAATAAATAACTCATGCGCCTTGGCTGTGGGAAGTGATTGGGAAATAAATAACTCATGCGCCTTGGCTGTGGGAAGTGATTGGGAAATAAATAAATTCATGCGCCTTGGCTGTGAGAAGTGATTGGGAAATAAATAGATCATGCGCCTTGGCTGTGGAAAGTGATTAGGAAATAAATAACTCATGCGCCTTGGCTGTGGGAAGTGATGATTTGATGCGCTGTGGGAATAAAGATTTCCATGCGCTGAGGAATGAAGATTTGATGCGGCTGTGGGAATAAAGATTTCCATGCGCTGAGGAATGAAGATTTGATGCGGCTGTGGGAATAAAGATTTCCATGCGCTGAAGATTTCATGCGGCTGGGACTGTTCTTCTTCTCCAAATTTTCTGAGAACAGAACCATGGGAACCATGGAAGCCATTGCTTCCAAGCTTCATAAATCCTTCATCCCAAGCCCAAATATGGACTTCCATAGGTCAAAATTGGGTAGAACGAAATTCTCTACAACATGGAACCATCGAAACTTGAAGATAACAAAGTTTACTAGATCAAAACCTAAGAAATCCGAAAATATATCAAACTTAGATCTATAACAAATAAGCCATGGAAATTGAAAATGCTAAGTACTAAAGAGACTTAGAATCAAATGAGGAAGATGATGGAGCAATAAAAATGGGGATCCATCAAGAAGCAAGTTGGCACTTGCCTATCTCTTCTAGGTTGGTGGGAGAGTTATGAGGAAGAAGAAGTGAAATGGAAAGAAGTAATGAAGAGAGAGAAATGGTTCTGGGCTTTAAATGAAAGGGTGGTGGTAGGTGGGAGTATTGGGCCGGGTCCAATGGGTTCATCCAAGGCCAACCCGCAAGCAAAACAAAGAGGTAAAAGCAGAAAATAAATGCAGAAATAAAAGCAGAAAATAAAGTGCAGAAATAAAATTGCAGGAAATAAATTAACAGAAAATTAAAGGAATTTAAATACAGAACAATACATGATAAATATTAAATGAATACATTCCAGCAGTACTTGTATTTAGAATACGTATTCTGGGAACGGGAAGTGACAGCATCCCTTCAGCAACCCAGTTATGTGTCACTCCTCCAGCCAGGCTCACCGCCGTCTAAATGCTTCGACTAATGAAGCATTTATTGAGAAGAACGAGGGTGGCAATCAACCCTCTAGCTGGAGGAAGAGCTCCCCAAACCGAGGAAGAGAGGAGCACCGCAAGCCAACCTGTGGCCAGGGGAGGCGTCGAAAGAGCCTCCAAAGACCAAGGAAGACCGCAATCGAAATCGCGGCTAAAGGAGCAGCTTTCAACACAACCAGAGTGGGCAACACCCACTTTGAAGGAAGAAAGAGCCCCCAAAGCCGTGACACCGCAATTCTGATCTGCGGTGCTTCCGGAATAACGGAGACGAGGCTCGAGCATCCCGATCTTTGGATGCAACAAGCACCTTCCGCCTGCCTCGGAAGCCCTCGACCCCGACTTTTGGATGTAACAGTCACCTTCAAGTGCATCAATAAAGACATTGCGTCGCATCTTCACCCTCGGGAGCATCTCGTCGACAGAATGCATCCGAGTAAACAAGTTCATGTCGGAAGAACATGAGAAAACGAGAAGTAAACTCTCTCCATGCCACTATTTATAGGCCGGGCAAATCAAACCCATGCGCCAAGTGGATGGCTCTCCGAATCCCGTACAATGAATTTGCATTAAATGGATGAACCGGACGCTTCGAATTCAGCCAAGTCAAAACGGCTATTTAAAGCACTCGAAGAACGTAACAGTCGCACCATTAAAGACGTGTCACGAAACGGATGCGCCGGCCAGACCGCGCATCACACAGACGCGCCCTTCAACATCAAGCGCATCACACAGACGCGTCCTTCAGCACCAAGCGCGTCATAGGGGATGCGCTCCCATGCGTCCCCATACGCCTAGTGGAACGTCGATCGATGCACCCACTCAGTTATCCATCGAATGTCAAAAAAACATTAAATGCTGAACTGACAGAGTTGGCAGCACGCCTCCCGAAGTCTGAACAGGCTTTTTCAGAAGATGAAGCGTCGCCAACGTCAGCATCATCATTACTGTCCTCCGACGGCTACTGCCACGTGGCCACCCAATCATCTCGCATGCGCCTCCGCAGCCATGCGCCCAAATTTGGATGCGCCTCAAAAGCTATTCGCCCCAGACTTCTCTGATCCCAAAAGACAGGAGTAAAGTCACTACTGAAGCCTCGCATGCGCCTCAAAAGCCATGCGCCCCGAATGGTTCGTGACTCCTAAAGGTTACGAGCCAAAGTCTCCTCATGCGCCCAATCCTAGGCGCATCCTACCAGATCATTCCCCATCAAATCCGAGATCTCCGAGCTATGGGTCGACGACACGTGTCCTTTGACTCAACTCACCCAAGATCTCAGCAACAGAAAGATCTTCTTCTCTGCTACGTGCCGGCTCACAACAACAGCATGAAGAATTCAACCCCTCGATCAGGGCGCATCGTCCATGCGCCTCCATCAGCAATCACCACGTGGCGCCCCCACGTCCAGGCGCATCCTACATATGCGCGCATGAGCAGCCAGCCTGCAAAGCTATAAATAGAGGGATCATTTCCTTCTCACCCACGGACGAACACACACAGCGGCAAATATACATCGACAGACAGAGACTTCGTACTACCAGAGAGACAGATACAGACACTCAACGTCTTCCTCCTTTCAGCAAGCTCCAGCACCCAGAGCAATCCAAACCTTCAGAGAACCGATAACCGTCGTCAGATCGTCAACGGAGTCAACGTATTACCACTCGCTCCATCGGCACAAGGGACCTAGATAAACAAAAGTGTACTCCTAGGACTACATCTAAGTCCTATATTGTAACACTGTTCTGTTTGTATTGAAATTTGCAATCAAAAGATTTTAATGGCAAACAATACCTTAACCTTGTGGTGTAGTACCTTAGATAGTCTAGATTGACCTAGCTTGACCATATTGACTAGTAATTGACTAGTCTGACCATTGTTAACTAAACCCTAGATAACTTGACTAGTTTGACTAGAATGTTGGCTAAAAGTTGACTTTAACCTAGATTTGACTAACCTTGACTTGTTTGACCTAGTGTGACTTGCTTTGACTTCCTGTGACCTAATATGACTTAAGTTGACCTAGTATGACTTAAGTTTGACCTAGTATGACTTAAGTTTGACCTAGTTTGACTTTTAAAGTTGACCAGAGTTGACCAAGAGTTGACTTTTGACCAGATTGACCTAGAATCATGTAGTATGCATTGTATACTTTACCATTGTGGATATATTGTGACCTGTTTTACTCTCAATAGGACTCTGTGACACCAGTTCGGACATCTATTCATATCAGTCATACAAGATGACAGTCGAGTACATTCTCTGATCATTTCATACTTGTTAGGACTTATATTCTTGCTTTAGATTACTTTACATGATGCTGTCACGTCATTATCACGGATTGGTACTATATGGATCTTGTCATGCGATGTTATCTCCCTCGGGGTACATTAGATACAGTTGTCATGTGCTTTTCACAAACATCTTGTATTTCATGTACACCGCTTTCATGTATACTCTTGTGTAATCTTGTACTCTCATGATCACGTGAGCAAACATGATAAAAATCTCTTGTACAAGGTAATGTAACTTGACTGGATCGTTGTGTACTAATTGGGGAGGGTGAGTAGGAAATGGTTATGTGATCAAAATCCTATCTTGTGAAATCTTGTGAAATCATGTATATGTCCATGGTACACTCACGTATGATGGAGTTACCCTTGCATTGTCCTAACCCGTTTATATAACCATCTTATGCTCTAAATCACAGGTTACCTACAGTTCTTACTTATTATATATATAGATATTTCCAGTTATCAAATCTCTCTCATTTATATATATATTTCTTTACAGTCCATGTATCTTACTCTTTGCATGCTTTACATTTTCCAACATGATATGAACTGCGTGAGATATTGTGCTCGTTCCTGTCCTGACTGGACCTGTTGAAAATATTACAGATGATGATGGTGACTGTCCTACCTTCTATGGGACACATGAGGGTGACCTTCAGGAGCCTGAGGAGCATCTAGCTCAGTAGAGGGTGCCTAGTCTAGTCTAGTCTAGTATTTACAGCTTTCAGTTTGTATCGGATTGTTCCGATTGTTAGTTGTGGCTTAGTTATATTTCAGGACTTGCATTAATTGTGTTGGACATCTACTTTGTGTGGTGTGATAACTCTATTTATATTTCAGTTCCTTTCTTTTATCTGATTCCATATCACGCTCTATCTTTCCTAGACTTGTGTTTGAGATATAGAGTTGAGATGTTCTGTTATACCTCCGTGCGGAGATGACATGTTTATATATCTTGTTGTTAGATGTTAGATGTTATAGATGACCTATACAGCGTTCTATCGTCGACACTGCGACGTAGGCTGGACGTACCCACGTTCTCATGCCCCTAATCAGGGTGCGGGTCGTGACAAATTACCCCAAAAAATTATTCCTAAACCCTAAATTCCTTCTCCATTTCCCCAAAATTTTTAGGTCGCATAAGTAATGCTCAAAATAGTTTGATAAAGTAGGTTAAAACAAAATTAGGGTTCGTGTATTAATTTTTTGCATCAAACCATAACCCTAGAATCATTAGTTTTGACCTACAGTTGGCCACGAAAACGACATGACTGCATGCAGTCTTGCAGTCCTATAATACAGTAGGACTGCATGCAGTCTGGCAGTCTTGCAATACAGTAGGACTCCATTCAGTCCTGGTTAATATTAGGACTACATACATTCATGCAGTCCTTCCTATTTTGTGACTGATAAAATGGACTGCAAGCAGTCCCTCAGTCCTGTCGTATTGTAGGACTGCAAGACTGCATGCAGTCCTGTCGTATTGCAGGACTGCAAGACTTTATGTAGTGCTACTGTATTGCAAGACTGCATACAGTCATGTCGTTTTCGTGACCGACTGTAGGCCAAAACCAATGATTCTAGGGTTAGGATTTGATGCAAAAAATTGATTTGTCATGTTCGAAAGATACATACATGAACCCTAAATTTGTTCTAACCTATTTTATCAAACTATTTTGAGCATTACTTATATGACCTAGAAATTTTTGGAAAAGAAGAGAGCAAGAGAGGGAGAAGACAGAGAAAAGAGCAACAAAATAAATGTTGGATTTTATACCCATATTTGGGCTACCCCAAGCAAAGAATAGAAGTGGCAAATTTGTAAATATTTAAAATTTCTTTGGGTTAGCCCAAGTAAAATGTGGAGTGCCCATAGAATTAGCCGTTCAAAAATACTCCAAAACCGGTAAAAAAAATCACCCTTACCAAGCATACCCTAAGGCCTCGTTTGGTTCACGGATTCTAGGAATCCGGAAAGGAAACTTGTTCCTTTCCTTTGTTTGGTAGCCACAAATTTGGAAAACACTTTCCTGACATGGGAGAAAATAGGAGGGAAAATGGTTCCTCTCATGATCCATGTGATTCATTTTCCCTCTTCCTTTCCCAACATTAATACCAAACATTATGACAAAAGTAGCCTTGATTTATTACCTATTTTACCAATTAACTCTTCATTATAATTATGTTGACATTGGATATTGTTGGAACAATGATATATTTTTTCTTTCCTTTCCTACACCAACCAAACATAGGAAAGAAAATTTGATAGGAATTCTACTTTCCCATCCCCATGGAAAATACAGAATTGATTTCCTTTCCGTGAACCAAACGAGGCCTAATGGAATCCCTCGGCGTCCTACTGACCTTCCCGATGAACTCCTACCTGGAGGAGGAGCTCTCCAGGCGCTGCAAGCTCTTCCGCCTCTGGGAGCCGCCGACGCCGGAGTCCCGCCGCGACTTCCTCCGCGAAAACGCCGGATCCATCCGCGCCCTCGTCGGGAACACCACCGTCGGCGCCGACGCCGAGACGATCGACCTCCTCCCGGGGCTCGAGATCGTCGCCTCCTTCAGCGTCGGCCTCGACAAGGTCGACCTCGCCAAGTGCAGGGAGAAGGGGATCAGGGTTGCGAACACCCCCGACGTCCTTACGGAGGACGTCGCCGACCTCGCGATCGGGCTCGCGGTGTCGACGATGAGGAGGATCTGCGAGTCCGATCGGTACGTTCGTGCCGGCAAGTGGGAGTCCCATGGGGACTATAAGCTCACGACTAAGGTTCGATGCTGTCAATGAACTCTTTGGACTCTAGTTTATAAAATGATAAATGTTTGCATAGTAAGCATTCGCAAAATCAGTGTCGTGTCCGTGTCCGTGTCCGTGCAACATAGGTAGTCGTTTAGATTTTACGTAGGTTTTGATTTGATAGCTATTAGATGATAGTGTTGGTCTATGTTGTTAGTATCTTAAGATACACGATACGATACAAATACACGTATGCTAATAGGTTTTTTTTTTTTTTTTTTTTTTACCTATTCTTGAACTAGATAGACTTGTAAAGATGAAACAAATATAACTTTTATGAGAAATTATATCCAATCATGTTTCTATATGGATTTACAAGTACAAACCTAAGCTCCTAGATTTATTGTGTCGTACGATACACCATACATGATGCGATACGCAAGAAAATTCGTATTGAGGGGTTATGTTTGAATCGGTGAGGGGTTCTGTTTGAATCTTTTAACTGCTTAATGATTAGCCAATCATATGTTTAAAATCTTTTAACTGCTTAGCTATTTACGGACATTTAACTAAACAACTATTTGTGAGGGGTTCTGTTTGAATCGGTGCCAAAGAAATTCGTATTGATCATTAAAAAAGCTTGATGGCTAGCCAATCACCTGCTTGAGTGTGATCTGAGAATACATGCAATCGTATCTCTGATTCTCAATGGACAAGCATCAAGTTGCACTTAAAATGGCATGGTTTTACTCATCTCTGAAAGAGTAAAGCTTATGAAAATGCTGAAGACCTCAAATATTAGAACCGGTCATTTTTTTTTTTGTAATGCTTAGATTTTATGGATTTTGTATCATACATTGTGCTTTATTAATGGTTAATCAGCAGAAGAAAAGGGGATGAGCTTGGAATGGGAAGAGAGTAAAGAAAAGGGAGCAACATGAATGGAGGAAGTATGAGAAAATGACTTGTTGTATGCCTATTGAGCTCCAAAATCTGAACTGTTGGAATTATTGAAATATGTAAAATATATCTTTGATTCCATGATAAATCTTCAAATGAGCATGGCCAAGATGGCTTGCTTATTGGCTAGGGGTTGAGGTTCAACTCTTACCACCTATGTTGTAGGAACACGAATATGCCACACCCTAATACGGACACCACAAGGCAGACCCATAACCAATCTTGTAGTGTTTTAGACTCTTAGTGTACTTTGGAGAGTCCGTGTCCAATGTGTCAGACACAATACAAACACAAGCAGATTTTTGGAGTGTTTCCTTGTTTACCAACCTCATTCATTGAGGATTTATATGAAAGACTGGTCTTCATTGAGTTCTTGGGAAATACTTGAATAGTTGAATGTTTTGTGTGTGTATGTGTACACTATGTAGTACTCTTTTAATATAGGATACATGTTGAGCTTTCTTAAGTTAAATTTGCATGCAGTGTAGTGTACTGCACCACACCATGCGTCTGGGAAATGCATTAGTGTTTTAGATACAGTTATTAGTGTTTTAGATACAGTTTTCCACTTGGGCTAGGTTATACTCTGTGTCACTGTCCACGTACCTCTAGAAGCCCAACAAGCATGGCAGCAACCAAACCAGTTGACCAATTTGGTTAATGTACAAAGTTATGGGTTTTTATTCAAGGTTGTGATTGTTGTTTGTGAATTAGCATCTAAATTAATTCAAAAAAAATCTCTCTCCTTCCCCCCCCCCCCCCCCCCCCCCCCCCCCCAAACATATGCTGATTATGGATGACAAGACCTGTCATGAGTTCCATATAGTGGACATATTCTGTTTCATGGCTTACCTAATTCTCTTCTCCCTCACTCATTCTTTGTGATTTGCATTCTGGGTTCTTCCTTCGATTATATCTCAATGCCAGGAGCCGCCAAAACTAGTGGGAATGTTCACCCTTCCACTCAAAGGTTGCACGTGTCATTTTTACCCAACCTAAAACCACTTTGGGAGTGGTTTGGTGAACATCCCACTAATTTTGACCACATGTGGCAACCTTTGAGTGGAAGAGTGAACATCCCCACTAGTTATGGTGGGTGAACAAAAATAAACTCATTTTTTGTCTTTAATTTTTCTTGGGAGGCAAATTTTTTATATAACCTGTTTCATTACAGGATGGAAATGTATCTTAAAGAAAGGGCAATGTCAACTCATGCCTCCTTTTAGATTTCTTCTTTATTTCACACATGAACACGAATTTGTCAAACAATTGACGATGATTCTCCTCCATCGGTTCATTTTTGACCTAATTTACTGTCAGATTCGACTCTGTATATGTATTCATTTTAGTTATATTATAATTATTACACTACTTTACAAATTAAATTCCTCTATGGGAAAGCTGATGCTTTAAACATAAGCATAAGCCTTTCTCAAACTTTGATAGTTTATGATACATTAGGTACTATGTTGTAACAAATGAGCACTCAGGCCATGATTGGTTAGCGGAATCAGGACCTTTGGAAAGGAAAGTCATTCCTATATTGTGTTTGAATGCCAAAGAAAATGAGCAAAAAAGAAATTGATTCCCAAGGAAAAGAAAAATAGGAGAAAAAATGGTTCCCCCACTCACCCCATGGATTCACTTTCCCACCCCCAATTATTCATTTTTCCTCACAATTTTCTAGACTTTTCCAAACAATGGAAAGGAAAATTAATGGAATTTACAATTTTCCGAAGGAAAGGAAAGAGCAAAGAATTGATTTCATTTCCTTTACGCGAACCGAACCAGGCCTCATAGTAATAGTAGTTCCTTGTCAATGACTTGTACGTACAGTTAGATATACAAGGAATATTCTTGTGGGTATACTATAAGTTAGAATCCTGCTATTTGGCACGTGCGCGTGAACAGCTGTGCATGTGTGTGTCCGAGATTGCCTGAGTGGTAGGGGGAAGGGCAGAATGGTAGGAGGGATGGGGAGGCGTCGGAGGAGGAGGAGGAGGAGGCGGCGGCACCGGCGGAGGACAATGGAGCACTAGGGGGGGTAGGTGGATGCGGCGGAGCAGTTCTTTCAAGCCTTTTATAAGGCTTTTTCTAAGGGCACTACCACTTTTACTGGGGCTAGCTCAAAAAATGTTAAAAAAAAATTACAAGTTTGCCATCTATTTTTTTACTTGGGGCTAGTCCAATTTTTTTCAGCACGTGGGACTACCAACTTAGTGGCAGTCCTAGGACTACCAACCTGTTGGCAGTCCTAACATTATGTTAGGACTGTCAACTTAGTGGCAGAGTTGGCAGTCCTAACATATGTTAGTTGGCAGTCCTTGGAGATGCTGCGGAGGGAGACGCACGAAAGAGGCGAAGGAGGAGGAGGAAAGAGGAGGAGGAGGAGGAGGAAGGTGGTGGAGGTGGCGGTAGCGGTGGCGGTAGAGGTCGGCGGTGAGGGCGTGGGCGGAGGAGGAGGAGACGCGGGAGCGAAGCTCGGAGGAAGGAGGTGGAGGAAGGAGGCGAAAGGAGGAGATCTCTTCTGCTGCTGGTAGGAGGAGGAGGAAGGAGGCGGAGGAGGAGGTCTCTTCACGGCAAGGCCTCGGAGGAGGAGGAAAGAGGCGAATGAGGAGGTCTCTTCTAGTGCTGCTGCTGCTGTTGGTAGGAGTCGGAGGAAGGAGACGGAGGAGGAGGAAGGAGGCGGCGGCTGGTAGTGGTGGTGGCGCCGCCGCTGGGGAAAGGAGGAAGGAGGAGGAAAGAGAAGAGGGAAAAAAATCCTAATTTTTGGCTAGTCCCAAGCAACTTGTGGGCAGCCTCCAGCAAAAGTTTCACCTTCTTGGACTGTCCCTAAGTAAGAACTAGCCCCAAGTAAAAGTGAATGTGCCCTCAGAATTTGCCTTTTATAATATGGACTTGTGTTTGAAAGATTTTTGAGGGAAAGGTGTCATAATTGGGAAGAGAGTTCTTTCAAGCCTTCATAAATTGCGGTCATGCTTGTTGCTGAGAAGACCGACATACCTTTTACCAACAGGTGCAAGGCCACATGAGATATTTTGTGCTAATAAGGGTACAAGTTTTCTGAAAGGACTAAGGAGGTGTAGGGCTAAATATTAACATGTAGGGTTCTCTACTGAGTACTGGGACTTTTATTGGGGCTGCAGGTGGGTGGAGGCTCTTGGCAAACTAAGGCCAGGGTCTAGACTTGAATAACAATGAAATTTTTGGACATGTTCGAAGAGAACAAACTTCCTGTAGGGAAGGGTTCTTGAATAGTGGAAACTCTTGTTCCGAGGGTCATCTATCAGGGCAGACTGGGAGAGGACATGATTTTGAAGTAGTGTTGGTATGCTTCTCTTCGAGGCAGGAAGAGTCGTGTTTTTGGATAGAAAAGAATGCGAAAATTCTTTAAAGGGAAAACTTTATAAGTTTACAAACAATTTAGAACTCTATTACATAAATGTAATTACACAAAAATTCTAAATACAAGCTTTGAGATTCTGGAGAGTGCAACGGTGGAGATAGAATCGGCACGTAATTCCTTTACTCCATTGACGATCCGACTTCAAATGCAAGGATGACAAGATGCTTTCTCCTTCGTAGATATGAACTTCAGTACTACTTGAGAGCAACTTTGGTGTTCTTCAATGACACGTCTACTGGAGGTGATATGGACGTAATAGACCCAAGAAAAATACCTTAGAATTCTCGTGGAGAAGGCACAAAGTGTTGAGGAACAAGTTGGACAGAGTGTGGATATATAGGTTCTGCTCTCTTGATGAATGTCCTCGTAAATGAATATCAATGAAGGCTATTTATAGCAAAAAATCCAAAAAAAAAGGTTTAACTGTTGAGTTTCCATGGGAGGCACTATCCCGCTGGAGATGACTTCTCGCGGGAGGCACTATCCTGCGGCGATCGACTTCGTGCAGGGTCACGTCCGCACACGTTTACGCGGCGCTTAAGAAAATTCTCATGCGTTGCCCCACGTTCGTGGGAGACTTAAGGAGATTTTGCCATGTGGCTGCAGTTATGTGGTGATTTAGGGATTTTTTTGCGGAGTTAAGGCACGTTCTGCCACGTGGCTGCATGCTATTACAACTGCATGCATGACGACTTCATGATGGTGTCAGTTGTACGCCTCGAATTTCGCTACTATTCCACTTTCAATGCAACATTAAATGCTCTTACCTGAATCCCGCGGGAAGTTCCTTCATGTTGGAAGACCGTTCACGTGGGGAAGCCCTTCTCGCTGGAAGGCAACTCCCGTGGGAAACCTTTCTCGCTAGAATGCAGGGAAGGCGCTCTCACGGGGAAACCCTTCTCGTTAGAAGGCAGCTACTGCGGAAATTTTCTTGTTTCACTCATTGGAAGATTGTATTTTTTTTCTTCTCTTCAACGGTAAATTTTTTTAACAGAGGCTTTGTCCCCGCACCCCCACGAGGGGCACTGCCCCCTTGATCTCTGTCCGCTGATCGGATAGCGGAACCCCCGTAGGGGGACGTTTCGCGCCATCCTTCGGACGCTCGCACACCCCATGTCCGGCGGTATCTCGTGAGAGGTTGAAGATTGCAGGAATTGAACTTGGTTATTTTTTAGCGCCAACAAGTGGCATACAGTTCTTGCTTTGAGAACCAAAATATGATGGTGACTCAGACTAGAAGTCTCATGGTTTGAGAACTTCCCATGTTAGAAGCACTCCTTTCTCTTAGAACACACTTACAATCTATGAAGAGATGAAGTATAATGCTCTGCATATATCTGTATTTAGGCAAAACTGTGTATTCAAATTTCTGATCCAGTGTTGTCTTTTGCAGTTTAGTGGTAAAGCCGTGGGTATCCTTGGCCTTGGACGGATTGGTTCGGCCATTGCCAAGAGAGCAGAAGCCTTTGGCTGCCCCATCAGTTACCACTCGAGATCACGGAAACCAGACACAGGCTACAAGTACTATTCTAATGCCGTCGACTTGGCAGCCAACTGCCAGGTGCTCGTGGTGGCCTGCCCTCTGACTGAAGCAACCCGCCGCATCATCAGCCGTGAGGTCATTGATGCACTGGGTCCAAAGGGCGTGCTTATAAACATAGGGCGGGGCCCACACGTGGACGAGCCCGAGCTCGCCAAAGCGCTGGTCGAGGGCCGGCTAGGAGGTGCTGGGCTCGACGTGTTTGCGCACGAGCCTCGTGTGCCCGAGGGGCTCTGCGCGCTGGAGAACGTGGTTCTGCTGCCTCATGTTGGGAGCGGCACCTGGGAGACAGAGAAGGCGATGGCTGATCTTGTTCTGGGGAACTTGGAGGCGCATGTTCTGAATAAACCACTATTGACACCAGTGGTTTAACATAGCTGCGGATCTGCTGTCCCAGATCTTCTGCTTCAATTCTGTCCCTGTATGTTGTTGCTGATTGTTTTTTACTTTTTTTTTTTTAAATTTTCATGATTATCAGAGTTGTTGATTATTTATAAGGGACAGAATTGGCACAGAAAATCTGGAGCATTAGAACTGCTCCCGTGGTTTAATCAGGTGCACAACATTATTGTGGAATTTGATCGTTTGGGAGGCATAACTGTCTACCAAAATGGAACTGTATAGATTCAGGTATGTTCAATGTTAAGAAAAATATTTAAATACATCGCTATTTCTTGTAAATACTGATCTTACAAACAGAACATTTGATCGTTATTTGTTGTATGGAAACATATAGTTTTTTTTTTTGGCTCAGTGTAGAAGTTTAGTTATTAGCCTTATGTGAGTTTTGCGTATCATGAAGTGTTTATTACATTTGCTATCCTGTTTAAATGGTAGAACAATCTGATTTTGTGTGACTTGCTTGAGAGTATAGAACTTCTTTTGGTTCATGTAGTTTGAGCATCGTTTGATGATGATCAGTTTTCTTGACTAGGACTGAGAACATATCTGCTCGGTAATAGCAGCATGTTTCTGGATGTTTCGGTCATATATCATATTGTTTTGAATCTATACGGAAGCAATAATGCTTAAGGGACACCAAAATTTGGCCACATGATGTAAAGCCTATGTGTTGATATCATTAATGTGTCCCATGAACGGAACTAGCCCACCCTATTTTTTCCCCCCTTTTTCCCTTATATATAGTTATCTTTTTTCTTTTTTTTTATATGAGTCGGTCCATACCTATCAGGAGTTAAACTTTGATACAGCCGGCTGTATCAAAGTTTTGATACAGCCGGTGTATGACAGGTGGGCCCCTCCTATATATATTTGGTTACACGGTTTACGAAAAATAGGTGGGGCCCACCTGTCATACAGCCGGCTGTATCAAAACTTTGATACAGCCGGCTGTATCAAAGTTTTCTCCACCTATCAGACCCTAGTCCACACCAGCTCATTCGAGATCGAATCCCTGGATCTGTCCTGGGGTCATCCCACACATGATGAACACATAAGCTGCAATATTATATGGTTAGCAAAAATAAGGACAGATTTTGATGGCCCTCTAGCATTGTCCGTACGGAAATATTGGCACAGTTGCATATTGTGGGCCAAAAGAGCTTTGCTATGCCTACAACCAAAATTTACAACCTTCCTACAACCGGACACGTGTCGGACTTCGATTGGAGGAGGGGAAAAAATGGTGGGGCCGGGTGGAGCCCATGTAGCGGGGGAGGGGGGGGGGGGGGGGGGGGGGGGGGGGGGTGAGAGTGGTGGTGGGACCCGGTGGGATCCATGTGTAAGGAGTGGGAGAGAGTAGTTGTAAGAAAGTTGTAAGAATTTGGTAGTGAACTTAGCATTTTCGGGGCCAAAAATAGTACCATTATTGCCCCCACTTATCCCCAACCGTCCAACAATTTTGGAATATGATTCTACAAAGTCTTTATTTGATGATAAAAAGGTAATTATGTACATGGATTCTCAAACCGAGTTGCAGTCTTGGATAAGGATCACTCAAGCAGTACTCGTACGAGAGGCTGGAGCAGGAGGGGTCTACCTCTTCTTGTCCATTACACACAGATTATACAGAACCCAACTTTATATTTGGATCATGAACATATACACTTTCACAATGTCAAGACACATTTTGAGTCCTAAATCTAACATAAACAAAGCAGATGCACACCACTACTGGTTGTTGGCTCAAAGCCTCGAGCATGAGAAATTATTCAGTGAGCCGGACTTACCACGCTGAGTGCATACATACCATCAAGTGGATGAGGAAAGAAGGTGCACGGTGAGTCCGGCTCACTGAATAATTTCTCCTCCTCAAGCGGAGGAGCCTTTGAAGATGAGGAAGTTGAGGCTCTCCAGGGAGAAGTAGATGAACGTCCCCCGCGTGTGGGTGAAGAAGCACCCAAAGTCGGAGCCTACCACGCACTGCCAGCCCGGTCCGTGCAATCTATCAAACTCCTGCACAATTGAGAAGATTAATCAACACCACCACTGACTGACAAAGAGAGAGAGAGAGAGCCGAGCTATAGGGAAACCTTCTTGATATGAGCAGCTATGTTCTTGCAGTCGAGGACGTCGAAGAGGTCCAGCGCCTCGGAGGCGCTGGACATGGCCTGCAGCTGCATCTTCACAGGCATGTCCGTGTCTACGACTACCGCTTTCCCTTCCAACATCTCTCTCTCTCTCTCAAATGAAAATGAGAGCTCAATTTCTATTAGTTGGAGAACCCAATTCTTGGGTATATATCAAAATAATCACTGCAGTGGAAGGCAGGGAGGGATCCAGAAACTAAAACTGGAATGTACTACAATGAATTAGTGTGGGCTAAACCATATAAAATTTCAAAAACATAAAAAAAAAAGAGATTTTTTTTTTTTTGGAGTGGGCTCCAGGCTCCAGCCCACCCTATCTTATGGCTGGATCCGCCCCTGGTGGAAGGGAATCTTAAATGAAGGCAATTATTAGAGGTACTGTACTCTTTTTGTTAGGAAAAAATCATAATTTTGACAGTTCTGAATACGTACAGGACTCCAAACGAATCAAAATGAGTGACTATGTCCGACCAGTGGGGGACCGATACGTGGCGTCGGTTCACGCATCGGTCGCCCCTGTCTGTAAGTAAGCACCCATATCTTAAACTGCCAAAAATTTGATGGTCTTTGCTATATTTTGGACTATCAAAATTTTAGCATACGTGTATATTCAAGAATGTCAAAATTTTGCTAGTCTTATAGTTAAGGAAGCCCATTTTTCAGGAATGTTCAATTTTTGACGGTCTTAAATATGAAACTGTCATAATATTTGGCGGTACTTTATTCTTTTTAATTTCAGAACTGTCATATTTTTAGTAATTATGTACATATCTGTTAAAATTTTAGCATTCAAAAGAGGTCACAAAGTGACAACAAGGCGTACATTAATACGACATGAAAATTTTAGCAAATACTCCTATCCAAATATTAAAATTAAGAGATATCCTCACTATTTTAAAAATTAAAAAAATACTCACATTATCAACATCTCCAGTGAATATTGAACTAAAATGGTAGGAACATTTGTTAAAAAATTTAATGAAAAAAATTGAATATGGAGGTATTTTTTTAAAATTTTGAAATAATGAGAACATATTTTAGTTTTCCTATTTGGATAGGATGATCTGCTAAAAATATCCCTTAATCATATTTTCCAAAGCGTGAAGGAAAGAAAGAGGATTGGGTTATAGAAACCTCCAGAGATGGTGGTCATAGACTACTGACTTCCAGTGCTAAAGGACACCAGCTTCCATGTGAAGTGGCACCGCCTGGGCAATGGCGTGACGATGATAGAGGCGGTTTGGATGAGGCTGAAATTAATAGTAGTCTCACTGGCATCATTGTGAAATAACTGGCAGGATTTTTTTTTTTTTTTCCTTTTCAAGAGATTATACTCCATATCACTAGTATGACTCGGATTCATCGAACCGAACATAGTTTAGAAGAGCAGATTTGTTGTCTCCAAAATATATATATTAAATAAGTATACGTGATATATATAGGTTCCACTTATTATTTTAAAAAGACTTAATTGTAAGGTGATATTTTTAACTATTGACTATGTTTAACTTGAAATTCTAAATTTGTTTACTCGACAACTTGATATTATGGTGTGAGATGGTCCGGGCTGGGACTAGATTGGGCCCGGGTCGGCCCACGGACTGTACAATTTTTTTTGAAAAAGATATAAAAGTTTTGTATTTATAATATCTTTACATGTTTTTCTAACACAAAAACAAGTTGGTCTATTGGTTAGCTGGAGAACTTAGTAAGCTTTTACAGGAGGCCTTGGGTCCATATATCCCCTATCTCCTTTATAAAATATTTTTTATGACATATACCTGTTGGAAATTCTTCAATAATACTTCGGTTTAAATCTGCAATAAAAAAATTTAATTAAATTGTTACCGGCCTCCGGAGAAGTCGTGCACGTAGCACTGTCCTAAGAGTTAGCTCGGGTCTATGTGCAGACTGAATCCGAACGTCCCTAGTGGTAAAATTTCTACTCCACCGGAATCCCGTTGCCGCACACGACTCGGAGAGAGTGACCCCGACTTAGCTCTGCCCAGAGCAATAACGAAGAACAGTATAGTTTCGGAAGAAAAATTTTGTAGAGAGGTTCGGTATTTTTCTGTGTAAAAGAAAGAATGAGAAGGATCTCAATATATAGGATGTTTGGTACTCTCCAACGGACAGAAAATTAAAGGACAATAAAAAAAAATGTTACAAACGTTACACAATAAAACAAATGTGTAACATGAGGTTCAATGAACCTGGACAATATTAATTGTGTCAAACGTTACAAAAATTAAAGAATGGTAACGGTCAGAAAATTGTAAAGAGGAGCAAAAAGGTTTTAGGGTCTCAGCCCGAACTCGAAGAGGAAATCGAATCGGCATTCGGCGCCCGCAGATGTGGGCACGTACCCGCACCCGTTACGCGCGCCGAACCGAACCGAGCCGGACCGGGCCGGACGGCGGCGCGCGCGTGTGACCCATGGAGCTCCCACACACAACTTTTAATGAAGCAAAAGGAGAAAAGGTAATATATACAAAGTGAAGAGAATCCCACTAGCCGATGTGGGACTAAAGCTTAGGAACCTTGAGCTTTTGCTCAACCATAGGAGCAGCAGCTAACAATACCGAATTTATCTGGCTCATAGTCAGACCGGGCGTGCGGGCCTGAAAAAGCAAACCCATCACTCAATAGGAAATATGCGTCTGGCCTACGGCCCTAAAATTGAAACCCAGCCCGAACCCGCTATACTATTGGGCCGGGTCGGGTCGGGCCGTTGATCGGGTCCGGGCCGATCCAGACCGGATTTGATCGGACTGGGTTACCGGCCGTCCGACCCATCTCACACATTAAACTTGATATCATCAACTATTAAATATTTTCAATTTAATACCCAAAAAATTAAAAAATATATATTTCTCCTTCCCCATCCAACCTCCTCAACCCACTACATCCCTCCTCCCTCCCACCCCTCTCAGGCCACTCAACTGCCCTTGTCCTCACCCCCACCGGCTACCCTCGCCCCTATTCCCCTCACCCTCTGGCTGCACAACACCCGCCCTCCCTCCCCCCTCTCTCTCTCCGTGGTGCCGCCATTGTTGTCGCTGGCTGCGGGTGCACAGGGGGGGGGGGAGGTAGAGGGAGGTGCAGCTAGGGTTGGGGGGAGCGGGGAGCATGGGCTACCAGGGGAGGAGGGGTGGTGGTGGGGGGCAGCCGGGTATAGGGGGAAGAGAGAAAAATGGACAGGAATACTTTCGTCTCTTTTTTAGGATATTAAGTTATTTAAAAAATTAATATATCAAGTTGAAAAAGAAATAGTTGAAAGTATCAAGTTGAAATTAAGTTTTTTAAAGAATAACACTCATAATCAGTGGGATACATATTAATCCCTTATTGATTTTTTTTTTTTCTCTCTTTCTAACCTTCTTAGATAATTATGTGGATTCACATATTTTGCTTGATTCATGTGTAAACATAGATTTATAGTTTCATTTGAGATATAAGATACCCACCTTGTTCAAAATTTACAGTTCTCTTCTACATATAGAACTGTCTCGACATCAAAGGTATCCACATAGTAGCTACTGCAGCAAATATTAAGGGATTTCGTCTTACATTAGAAGGAATCGAGCTATAGGAAGGAAAAAATCTCCTTTGTTATCAATGCTTTGCTTGTTTAGGTGTGAATTATAGCGATAAATCAATGATTAACTATTTACTAGGGTCACTTTCAAGTTTCAACTATAAATTTTCATGAGCAGCCATATTGCTCTGAGGAAGTGAAAGAAGACTCAATTGGCCAAATGTATCTTTCATTGATATGTTGCTTTGTATATATATGCATGAAGTATTTGGTTAAAAGAATATGTAACAGCTAAGGGATATATGCTACAGTCAAGGGATAAGAAGGAAACTGATATCTACAAATCACCATATCTTAACTTAGGAGATAAGCTAGATTAACCTCCTAACAAAATTACTTTCTAACGCTTCCCCTTAAGTTGGAGAGTGGATATCTTGTACTCCAACTTAAGAATCATAGGAGTAAAAAATTTCTTTCCCAAAGCTTTAGTCAATATATCTGCCAATTGATGTGCGGAACTCATAAACCTTGTAGCAAAGGAACCATCATGGATTTTATCTCTGATATAGTGGCAAGCCAATATGTCTGATTCGTTCATGAAATACAGGATTTGTTGCAATATGTAGAGCAGCTTTATTGTCGCAGTATAATATGGCAGGTCCCTGATGCAATACTCCCAAATCACTGAGTAAATACCGCAACCAAGTTAATTCACAACAAGCTCCTGTCATGGCACGACATGACACGATACTCTGCTTCGACTGAAGAAAGTGATACTGTTTTCCGGCGTTTCGATCTCCATGAAATCAACGAAGGTCCAAGGAAAACGCGATAGCCTGTGCTAGATCTTCTAGTAATTGGGCAGCCAGCCCAATTTGAATCGCAATAGGCTCACAACTTGAAGTCACTTTTTGAAAAGAAGAACAATTATTGGTCAGGTGCATTTTTAAGATAACGCACGACGCGAAGTGTTGCTTCCATATGAAGTTTTCGAGGCTGATGCATAAACATGCTTAATACATGAACAAAATATGTGATATCCGGTCTTGAAACAGTAAGATATATTAATCTTCCAGCCAATCTTCTGTAACGACCCGGATCCTTGAGCAAATCGCTCTTGTCAGTCAATTTTAATCCTCGTTCTATAGGAGTATCAATAGGGGTTGCGGTCAACAATCCTGCATCAATGATCTCTAATGCATATTTATGTTGAAAATTAAAAATCCTATTTATAGAAGCAGAAACCTCAATGCCAAGAAAATATTTCAAGTCACCAAGATCTTTAAGCCGAAAATAATTATGCAAGAATTTCTTAATTGCAACAATACTTACAAGAACATTTCCGGTAATTAAAATGTCATTAACATATATCAAGAGAGAAGTGAAGGATTTGCCTTGTGTTCTGGTGAATAAGAGTAATCAGCTCTGGATTGTTCATATCCAACAGAATGAATAGCTTATGAAAATTTTGCGAACCATTGACGAGAAGCCTGTTTCAAACCATATAGTGACTTATGAAGTCGACAAACCAATTGTTCCTCTCCCTGTCTCCGAAGCCCTGGTGGTGGAGACATAAATTTTTTTCATGTAAATCGCCGTGAAGGAAGACGTTATTGACATCCAATTGATGAAGTGACCATCCAAAAGCTGCGGGCAAGGCAAGTAACAACCCTGCATCTTCAATAATGTATTTGCTAGAAATAGAACCTTTATCTTTGTTTTTTAGGAGAGAAAATTTGTTGAAGTTGCACTTCAGAAATTCCAGTTACCACAAATTTTCGTTCTTCTTTAGCCAATCCTTCGAAGACTTGGTTGGCTGCAGGAACATTTTTGAAATGTTTCTTGTTGGATCTTGCTTTTGGATGGCCTGATGGATACCTGTGTAGTTGATAGCATTTATCAACAAAGTGTCCCATGTTCCCACAACAGATGCATTGAGGACGCCCTCTGAAAGATCTTTAACGACGTTTGTCTTGATCAAAACGTCGCCCATCTTGTGGGGACTGTTATAAGGACGGTCAGGTCGTTCTGTTCTTCCGACTCCAATGGACTAGTTTGATCTATTACTCCTTACAACCATAGCAGCACTCGAATTTGATTCTGTAGTTGTATGTGTAACACTGTGAAGCCTTTGTTTTTTCTGTTGACAGACAGAAGAATACGCTTGAAGGACAGAAGGAAGAGGATTCGTCAAGAGTATAAGTCCACGAGTAGCAGTGTAAGACTCACTCAGTCCCATTAGGAACTGCATTAGGTTTTGTTGATATTGATGTGCTCTGCATGAAAAAGATGATGCATCAGTGTAAGAGGCCAACTCACCCCACAAGCTCTTTAGTTTGGTATAATAGGTAGAAACAAAGAGTTGTTCTTGTCGATGATAGGAAATCTCTCACTTGATTTAAACGATGCGAGGTGCGTTGCTTTGAGAGAATCGCTCACGAAGCTCTTCTAGACTTCCCGGGCGGTAGTGTAGTAGATCTCTAAGAGTGTTGACGATCCATGAATGGACCATATCATTGCAGCGTGACCAAGTAGCAAAATTGGCAGGATCACTCTCTTTTGAAGGCGCTTTGATAGAGCCATTGACAAAGCCTAACTTGTTTTTGGCATTCAAGGCTAATGCCATGGCTCTGCGCCAAGCTGAATAATTATCCATTCAAAAGTGTAGTGTCCCGTCCCTACATCGTGTCCCGTTTCTGTCCACGGGGTGCACGAAAAAGGAACATTGTCGCTACCGATTCAGTCGGAACCGATAGATCGGGATCGATTGAAACGGTCGAACGGGAACGATTGAATTAAGATTATTTTTTCGTTATGGAAAAGCTTCTTCGGAATCAAGTCCCATATTCAGCGGGTTGCGCCTCGAGGATGGACTATGCGGCTGAGTCGGGAGAGACCTCCCATTGCTCTGCTTTTCATGCCGTACTTGCTTCTTTGGCTTTGGTTTTCTGAATACGTTTCCGTGAATATTTTCGATGGTTTTCATGGCCTGCATTTTTTAACTCGCATTTACATATCGAATTCGTTGAATAATACAGTATTCTAATTAGTTGCTTATACGATTTCAGGTAATCGCATAGGCGACGACTAGCGCGACCAACAAGTCTCTCGACTCGAACAAAAATTAAGGTGAGTGGCCGACCCTTCTCTTCTCGACCCCCTTCTTAGTTCAATCGATAATATTATTGCGAATGAAATGATAGATGCAAGGGCACGGACATGTCTACTTATCTTATAAAACTGTGTTGAACAAAATATTGACTCATTGAACAAATTGATGCCACGAGAAGGCAGGACACGATGAAATGATTAAGTTCTAAAAAATGTAGACCATGCTTTAGTAACTAAATTGTTCTAACACGGTCATGGACAACTTGTCGACAAGGTAAAAGTTTTCTCGAGCGGCACCCTGGGGCCACGGGACCGTTTTGGCCTAGGAAAAAATACGGTATAGCTGTGCTGGTAATAGCACGGGTTAGACGAAAACTTTCAGCGGGGCTCGCTACTTGCGTTGAAAGGACCCCGACTAATAAAAGCTATGAGTTCAGGATGGCTTGTTGTGTCAGTGACCAAACACACATAATTTGCACACGCTATACTAGCGATAACAATTGACAAGGAAGAACATGGTAAGTCTCACATTGCACGACACACTCTGCCGTGGGTAAGTTTTAGCGTAATTTACATTATGCCTGTCATATGCTTGTCTAAAATTCATTAGGATGGTCAGAAAGATTCACAAAAACTAAGTCATATAAACTCTTCAACAAAATGAGAGCATGAAACTTAATTTGCCACGCACCAGTACAAAGTGTAATGTACCAATCCTCGCTCTCTACAGGTACCCGGAACCAAGAAGGGCGTGCCACTTAAGCTCAAGGCGACGCAAGTACATTTGAAGCCTCGTCCGTGTGTTGAAGGCTTGTTTGATCCTTTTGAAGACTCCACATTCAGTTCAGAAGAAATGATGTCTCGACTCCCCACAATTCCATGTCTTTGGAAATATTTTGTTGTAAATGGGGATGTAATGTATGGAACGACTATCTCATCAACGTTCATTTTGTAATCGAGTCATGTTGTAGCCCACGCGACAATGATTGTAATGGAGTCATGTAAATGATGTTTTATTATAAATGAAAATAAAAGTTTCTTCCATTTCAAAATGTGTTGTTCAATTTCTCTGCGTACTTTATTTGATGTTGTGTTTCGGATAACCTTATGGCTATGGCTTGTGCGATCGCAACTTAGGTTCGCACGGCATCACGTCCGGGGGACGACTATCGATTCTTCAGAATCGGGACGTGACAAAAAGTTTGGAAATCAAAACCAAACCTTGATGATCTGAATGATGAGTGAAATAGGGATTGGAGAGATTAGACTTGGATGCATCTGAAGCGGAAGAGATCTCTTCATCGGGCATGGTGAAACTGCTACACGAGAATGAAAAGTGTGGCGGCTACAGAGGATCTCATACCATGAAAGAAGACTCGATTGGCCAAATGTATCTTTAATTGATATGCTGCTTTGTATATATACAAGAAGTATTTGGTTAACAGAATATGTAACATATAAGAGAAATATGCTACAATCAAGGGATAAGAAGAAAACTAATATCCACAAATCACCATATCTTAACTTAGGAGATAAGCTCGATTAACCTCCTGACAAATTAACTTCCTAACAGGAAGCCAGTAATGCTAGCTTATAGTGTATTCTTAATGAAGTGAAGGATCTGTAAAAGATATAAAGTATTCTTATGTGTGACCAAACTCTTTTTTTCTCTTACGACTTGCTAGAGATTTTGTGACCAAAAGATGTGATTGCATCCACCAACCAGTCCAGCATTAATTATATGCTCAAAGCTTGATTATTTTTCCTTTTTAACATCAGCAATATTTTGCTGCACTCTCGATTGAAAAATTTGTTTTTGAGCATTTTCTTTCAGATTGTCATGCTAGTTACAATGAAAACAGATTAGCTAATTATAATCTTACTATTGTAGGCATTTTCTAAAGTTGTCTGCTGTTGGGCATCCAAGAAATTCATGACAGGATGGTTAGTTTCTCTTGCTAATAATTTTACATATTTTTGTTATAATCAAAACGATGCATATTATATTTTATTTTATGGTTATCATGTTCTTTTCTACACTTAAGCTACGTTGTGCCCTATGTTGCACGGACACGGATTTGACATGACATGTTTCAGACACAACAGACATGGACTTGGCACCTATTTTGGTGTGTCGTAGTGTATTTCAGTGTTCGTACGTCCGACATGGTGACTACATGCAACTTTAATGCATTACCTTTCTCCATGCAACGAACCTGGGAGAAGGAGGAACGAACCTTGAAAGAAGGAGGAACGAACCTAGGAAGGAAGAACGAACCTTCGGAGATGGAAGGACTACTTCTTTGGACTTCTCCATACAACGAATGTGGTGTACCCAAGAAGCATATCCTCTCTATAAATAGGAGGGA
Organism: Iris pallida; assembly: GCA_029216955.1. NCBI lineage: Eukaryota > Viridiplantae > Streptophyta > Magnoliopsida > Asparagales > Iridaceae > Iris > Iris pallida. The sequence continues at coordinate 8,981,213 of JANAVB010041017.1, forward strand.
GATGGTGAAGGTTGAGAACATGAAGAAGAAGAACAACACAACCACACACAACTTGTAATTTTCACACTTGTAATCCACTTCAAGTGAGTTTATGAGAGAAAGTGATCCTCAAGCTAAGTTGTACCAACTTGAGAAGGCCCTTTGTAATCTTTCATTTGATTATAGTAAAAACGGCAAAGAAGGGGCGGGCGGAGGATGTAGGCTCAAATTGAGCTGAATCTCGGTAAATCTTGTGTGTGTACTATCTTTTTTTTCTTCTAGTTTATTCTAATCTCATCACAAAGACAGAAAAGATCTTGTTTTTCTCAACAATTATACTATATTTTATGGTTATCATTTTTTTTTCTACACTTAAGCTATGTCGTGCCCCATGTTGTACGAACACGGATTTGACACGACATATTTCAGACACGACAGGCATGGATTTGGCTCCTTTTTTGGTGTGTCGTAGTGTATTTCAGAGTGTTCGTGTGTCCGACACGACATGACAGGGAGACTGCATGACATTTGGAGACCGTGTTGCTTAGCTTGTGCCTAAACTTTTCATTTGTCTCAAGGCTGAATGAAGTATGCTTGTGTCAGGTAGTTGATAATCAGTATCTCTCTTTAAAATGAACAGAGGAATAGGAAAGCGGGATTCAAGCTGCCTACCCTAAAAATAGAACTGATAAATGCTTTGTTGTTGTCGTAACTGCTTTTGATTTGTGCACATCTTTTTGCATCCTTCTTCTTCTGTATACACTGTTTATATAAAGTAGGAAGAGTAGCTCTCTGGATCCTTGTTAGCAATCACCCGAATAAAACTCAGTATTATACGCAAAATTTTTTCGTATCTTTCAGAAACGTATATTACTTGTGTACTTTTGAATGATTCGAATCAGTATGTAAATTTTAAGCATGCGAAGTTTTAAGACGTGTTCCATATAAATTATGAAAAAATTTAGCACAAAAAATGTGGTGGGAACCTGTTTAATTAATCAGATTTGACAACATATTTAAGAATGTGATGTTTCTAACCTCAATATTTCTATTTTTCGAATATTTGACCGTATTTTTTAACGTATTTTATTTGCACTGAGCCGATTTATATACTCGTACTTTTGTCGTCCCGAATTTTTTTCGTTTGCTGAATTGCTAACAAGGCTCTGGATCCTACACACTCCAATTATTGCTTTACATCCTTTCACTTCTTCATTCAATCTTCTGTTGTTGGCACAATTTTGAAGCTCTTCTTAATTTGCAGTCATCCTTCATGATTTTGTAAAGCATTTTTTTTTGTCAATAGCAGTAATTTACAGTTGTTTAGAGGCATTTTTTTGGAACAAGAACAATATCAATGGAACAAAAACAGTACTATCTACATTCTACACGGACAGTACAATTCGATATTACTGTTTTGCTTGTACAGAACCGTTTTTTTTCCTTACTAAAGACTGAATTAAAATAGTGCTTTTCCAAAAATTATAAAAATGTCAAGGTATCTTAATAAAACTTCTCCAAGTGTCAAATTGGTATTTTATTTAACCGTGCATGCTGATTATAAGAAGAGAAGAGGCATCTGGTCTTTGTACTTACAGTTATTTGATTACAGCAACAAGAACATGTATTCTGTAAGGATTCATTTTCACAGAGATGTAACAAAGTTTTATGTTCGTTGTTGGCTACCTAACACAAGTCTCCTCCTTTATTCGGGCTTGGGATCGGCAGCGAATAATATATTAAAATCAGCACAGCGGTGTTTTGGTTATGTATTTGATATACGGGGTATATGTTCTTAGTATGTTGTATCTGGTTGCTAAAAGTTTTTTTAATTTTGTTTTCTTGTTTTGTTCTTTTCATAACTTGCATGTTATTCATAGTTCGCAGTATCGGTCGATACTGATCCGATACGTCCGATATCGATACGGTTTGACATGTCCTGATCCAATACCGACCGATACCCGATACTGATTGATACTGACATTGGATATAAGTCTCTTTTCCGGTCAATTCGGCAAAAAAAATTGAATGAAAAAGACAAATCAATAAGAGTGTAAAAGCATACAAATGTTATAAAAGCATGTAAAAGAGAAAACTTATCTATCGTATGTAAATCAATCGGTAAGGTGACTACTATTTCATTCAATTTTAAAACTACTAAGAAACAACACTGAAAATATTAAAATGATGCCTAAATGTATAAGTATATTTTCTAAAATATTTTTGCTTTTGGAAACCCAAAAAAAATCTGATACTACCGATATCGTCGATCCCGTTACTTATAGGAATGGTCGGATACCGATTCTGATACCGATACTTTGAACCTTGTGTTATTGCTTATTGTTTCTACATTTTGCAGTATTATCCTGTTTCCAATAGCTGTCACCTTCTTTATAACCTGGTGGTGCATTCATTTTGTGGATGGATTCTTTTCTCCGACTTTGTTCATCTTGGAGTCAACATCTTTGTTATGCAAATTGGTTTGAATGTTTTTTTTTTTTGTTTATTATGCTCTCACGAATGGTTTGTTTGAGATTTCATAAATGATTATCCGTGAAAAGTTGGAGGTGACACCAATTCACGACATGATGAGAGAAATTCATCTTGTAGTTGTGCAACACGGACCGATAAATATGCTGGTAAGGAGAAGGGATAAGATAGTAGCTAAACAAACGACTATGATTAGGGTTATGTCTAAACGAACATGTCTTGAAACTGGAAAGAATGATTTGGTTTTAGTTAGTGTTACAGAGGACATGGCCTTTAACTGAGCTGAACAAAAGAAAATGATACAAGCAGCCTACCCCGAAAATTTTGGGAATAAAGGTTTTGTTTTTGTTAGCTTTATAAGTAGTTTTGCCAGAGTACCTATTTGGTTAGCCACAAATCACAAATGTGCTGATAAATCATTGCAATGGATGTAGAACTGCCATGAATTTTAAAACAACTAATGTGAGAAGCCACTTACTGTATAAACCTTGAACATTTTTGTTCTGCCACAAGTGATGATAGGTAGGTTCAATCTGTGTTGGAATTTTTTGTTTTGTTTTGTTTTTTTTTTTTTGAGGTCCCTACTACTATACCAAAACTATGGAGTATTGGTGAGAGATGGGGGTTAGGAATTTCATATTATTAAGCATGCCCCCCACATGTTGAAGACGGATTTTACGGGTCGAGAATTGGATTCATGTGGTGGTAGTTTTTCTTTTTGTAAAATTCGCTCAAATTGTGTGCCAAAAGAGATTGAACCGGGATATTCAAATCATATATTGCAGTATCGTTCGTTACCGATTCGATACGGCCGCTACCGATACAGTTTGGCATGTACCGATCCAATACTGATACTGACCAATACAAACGTTGAGGGTCACTTTTTTGTCAATTTAGCAAAGAAAATTGAACTAAAACGACCAATCAGCAAAAGTGTAAAGGCATAGTAAGATTGTAAAAGTATATAAAAGAAAAAAAATTATCTATTGCATGTAAACCAATCGGCAAGGGGGACTACTATTTCATTTAATTCCAAAATTACTAAGAAACAACACATGAAATACTTAAAATTATGCCTAAATATATAGAACACTTTTTCTAAATTTTTTTTAATAATTATTTGTTTTTCAATACCGAAAAATCCGATACTCCGATCTGAAACCACCGAAACTGTCGATACCGCCGCTACTGATACTCATAGGAAGGGACAGATACCGAATCCGATAGTAATATTGCAAACCTTGGTTCAAATACCATGTTCAAGTCCCAAATTTATTCCCAAAGTTTTTTAAAAATGGAGGTTATGAAGCCAAGTCTTCCCCATTTTTTTCTGTTTTTCCTTTTCTCATTTAAGCAGTACAGAAGCTTATTATTTGACCGTTCAGGACTTGGCTTCATAACCTCCATCACATTAATCTTCTTGGTTGGGGTCTTCATGTCATCTTGGCTTGGGGCATCTGTCCTCAGTCTAGGCGAGTGGTTTATCAAGCGGGTGCCGTTTGTTCGCCATATTTACAGTGCACCCAAGCAAATTAGTGCAGCCATATCACCTGGAAACTTTTTTCCCCTCAATTTTAGAATATGTTTTCACCTGGAAATCTGTTCCTATTAATTTTAGTAACTATGTATTTGTGTTTTATACTAACATTCTCTAGTCGCAGATCAAAACACACAAGCCTTCAAGGAAGTGGCCATTATAAGCATAGTTCGCAGTATCGACCGATACCGATCCGATACGGCAGATACCGATACGGTTTGGCATGTCCCGATCCGATATCGACCGATATCCGATACTGACTGATACCCCCATTGGGGGTCTCCTTTTTTGTCAATTCGGCAAAAAAATTAAACGAAAAAGACAAATCAGCAAGGGTGTAGAAGCATATAAATCTTATAAAAGTACGTAAAAGAAGAAAACTTATCTATCATATGTAAATCAATCGGTAAGGGTGACTGTTATTTCATTCAATTTCAAAACTACTAAAAAACACTGAAAATATTAACATTATGCCTAATATATAAAATATATTTTCTAAAATGTTAATAATTTATTAGTATTTATTTGCTTTCCGATACCAAAAAATCTAATACTCCGATCTGAAACCCCCAATACTCCGATCTGAAACCTCCAATGTTGTCGATGCCGTCGATCGATACTCATAGGAATGGTCCGATACCGATACCGATACTTCAAACCTTGATTATAAGGCACCCTAGGATTGGTGAGTATGCATTTGGGTTCATCACCTTTCCTCTGTTGTTCTTCAGGTGTGTCATTAAAGATACATGAGATTGTTTTCCTATGGATTTTAATAATTCTCCACTTGTACCATAATACACTGATATACGTGTCGTAGTGTACTTGAGCACACATATTGCATCCACAAATTTTCAGCAAGCTTATTTCTTTGTTATTTTAAATCCATATTTATTCCTAATGCATTCATCTCAACCATTTTTTTTTTGTTAGATATGGTCATGTTTGTTCTCTTGAATTGGCTCAACTTTTCTTTTTATATTGCTCCTTTTTCTTCTTCTCATGGCAGAGTTACTCGGCGGAAGAGGAACTCTTCTGTGTCTATGTTCCAACAAACCATCTTTACATTGGTGATGTATTTCTGATAAACTCCAATGATGTTATCCGACCAAGGAATTGGTACGTCACCACAACCTTTTAGGGATTAATATCTTCATTGAAGACGATGTAATCATAGTTTGCAGTATCGTAGTATCGGCCGATACCGATCCGATACGGCCGATATTGATACAGTTTGACATGTCCCTATCCGATACCCGATGATGATCGATACCAATGTTGGGGGTCTCTTTTTTGGTCAATTCGACAAAGAAAATTGAACGAAAAAGACCAATAAGCAAGGGTGTAGAAGTATAGTAAGACCGTAAAAGAAGAGTTCATGTAAACTAATCGACAAGGGTGAATACTATTCATTTAATTTTAAAACTACTAAGAAATAACACTGAAAATATTTAAACTTATACCCAAATGTATAAAATATATTTTCTAAAATATTAACAATTATTTGTTTTACGATACCAAAAAATTCGATACTCCGATCCGAAACCACCGATACTGTCGATACCGCCGATCCCGATACTCATAGGAATTGTCCGATACCGATTCCGATACCGAAACTGCGAACCTTGCAGGGGCGGATCCAACCCCCAAAAAAAAATTTTACATTTTTTTTCTATATAAATTTTTTTTTGATTTTTTTTATATGAATTTATCTACTTCCAGCCCACCCAAAATTTTGGTAGTCCACCCCAGCTATACTTTCTGGATCCGCCCCTGGAACCTTGCAATATATACTTGAGATGCTTGTAGGAACAAATAGGATAACAATAAAGGATTTGTTTTAAGGGCTGAATGTTGAACTTTGTTCCTATTTGTTCACTTCAATCCATTTGCATACATAGCTATAAATGTTTATAATAGGCTAACTATAAGAGCACAGCTTTTTTTTATCGGGGCTAGCCAGGATTAGGGCTAGCCATGTTTTGAGAAAATTTTACTCGGGCTGTCAAAATTTTTCATTCAGGGGGCTGTCCAAACCCCACAGCCCCCCCCCCCCCCCCCCAACCCCGAAAAATCACTCTCATTTCTAAATTTCACTCTCTCTCTTCACAAACCCTAGCTTTCTTTTTTTTTCTTCTATCCATCTTCTTCTTCTCCACCATTTTCATTCTCACATCTCCATCAAATCCCTAATTTTTTTCTCATCATCATCATCTTCTTCTTCTCCACCATTTCCATCATCACCATCTCCATCAAAACCCTAGTTTTCTTCTCTTTCCCAATTTCGGTGACACCAAAAAAATTAAATAAACCCTAAATTGCATGAAAATAAAGGTTAAATACTTCTTTCCTCACAAAGAATGCATGGAAATAAATCCTAAAATGCATATTTCACTCTATTATCAAGATTGAAATAAACCCTAACATGTTTTTTTTTTATTCGGGAATTTCGACTTTAGGACTGCCAGAAATTGTGGCAGTCCTGAAAGGAACTTGCTGTACAGCAAGTATCTTTCAGGACTGCCTCAATTTCTGGCAGTCCTCAATATGTCTAGGACTGCCAAAAATTGTGGCAGTCCTGCTGTAGAGCATGTCCCTTTCAGGACTGTCACAATTTCTGGCAGTCCTCATTACTTCTAGGACTGCCAAAAATTGTGGCAGTCCTGTTGTACATCGAGTCTATTTCAAGACTGCCACAATTTCTGGCAGTGCTCATTACTTCTAGGACTGCCAGCAATTGTGGCAGTCCTGTTGTACATCGAGACTATTTCAAGACTGCCACAATTTCTGGCAGTCCTTAATACTTCTAGGACTGTCAGAAATTGTGGCAGTCCTGATATGAACCCAATTATTCTACAACTAGGATTTCTTCCATAGTTTTCTTCTACAACTAGGATTTCATGCATAATTCTTCTATTAATAAAGAAAAATTGGTTAATAGACTAATAGATTAATAGATTTGATAGATTTGATAACTCAATTTCTTCTACAACTAGGGTTTCATCCATAATGTCCAAACAAGAAGAAGAAAAATAAAGTAGGGTTTGGAGAAAGAGATCTGAGAAATTAGAAGAGAGCAAAAAAATCAAAATAAATTAGGTTTGCAAAAATTGATGTTTTTGTTGTTCTTGTTCTTTTTGTTCTTCTTCTTAGGAATGGAGAGTGGGGAAGAAAACAAAAATTATAAGACTTATCTTTTATACCGACCACTTGGATAACCCTGAGTAATTTTTTCAGTGGCAAACTTGTAAATAATGAAAAACTAACACTTGGACAGCCCCGATCAAAATGTGCTGTACCCTTATAATTAGCCTTATAATACATACATTAAGAACAATGAACATGAGTTAGAATTCCTAAATACATGCATTCACATTATAGTGAACTCCATTATTTGAGAATGCTTCTCCCTCTCCTAGCACTCCTGACTAAAGAAAACTCGGTTGAAGTCATGTAGTTACGCTCATAAGCAATGTGGGCAATGCCGGTCCGGAGGGTTGGGTTGTCCGAACATAAACTTATTTTGGTTAGTCCTTGGGGCCGGGGTCACCTACGAGCTCGATCTCTTACAGGTCACGTTGGACCTGACGAGCACCCGGCCCTGGATGTGGGCTGGGATTGGTCTGGAGGTTGTGATGTCCCTCACAATCAGCCAGCTCAGTGGAGTGGTCCTAATCTCCAACAAGTCTCGATCACTTGGCATGGCTTGTACTTTTTTTATGGTAGTTGGCCGTAGCTAAGATGTCCTTGTCATTGTCATTTTTCTTTCAGTGAAGAATATATTATCTTCACTATCGACACTCGATTTGTAACACGAGCATGCATGCAATGCAAGAGGACTTTACTATATACTATTCCTTCTCATATTATTAAAATATAATTTAAATATTTAAATTTAAATTAAGATTTATTATATGTATATATTTTAATTAAGATTTATAGAAATTAAATTATAATTTGTTATGGGTATATGTGAATAACATAGAGAGAGAGAATTCGGTTATACGGATGAAAATGAGAGAAAGTTTAAAATTATTTTTTTTTCTAATTTTTAAAATTACATGGTTGATGAAATACATACGGTTTAAACGGCTCATTTTTGAACCGTTTCGAAGTAGCATTATATAAAAGAATTGTATCTTTTTTGGAAGTTTTTTATTTGGATGATAATTGCTAGATAAAAAAATTGGTATTGTTTAGGAATTGGAGAGCCTTTATTAGGCACCATTTGTTGTGTCAACTAATGTTTTGTCTTTGCTTTTTGGCTTTATGACAGTAAAGAAGAGTCTTTACTGACAAGGTTCTGTTGAATATTCATCCTAATTAAATTGGAACATGGAAGATTAAGGAACTAATTGCTCCTGAAATGTATCGAGTAACCGCCCAACCCAGTGTCCTTGTACATCTTCTGAACAAAGAAACAAATTCAAAAATATAAGGCAGTATTTTTCAGGGGCAACACAAATTTTTTCATGTATTTGCATTTCAAAATACCTTTTTTTTTCTTATCTCAAGGGCAGCACATTACGACTATTAAAATTTTGGCAGTCTATTACAATGCAAAGATTTTGACAGTCCTCAATCGTCCAAAATATTATTGTCTGAATCTTCGAACATTCATTAATGAAGTTTGAAATTTTGGAAAGAGTATCTTACTGGTCGTTTTACTAGAAAATCATAACAAAACACTTGAAATCTAAGAATAAAAAAAATAGGTTTGAAAAATCTGGATTTCTTTTATATTTTGATGGAGTTTTATCTCGATTGTGTTGGGTTTATAAGAAGAAGAAAGAGGATGATAATGAAATGTGTTGTCCAAGAAAAAATGTGTTTTTTTTTTTAGAGAAAAATAAATTTAGTTGTTTTGTCCTCTTAGGAGCGTCTAACCAGCAATTTGTAAGTTGCGAATAACACTGCCCTTCTTTTTTTTCAAAGTGCGGTTATATTAGTTAACTATGTGGATTTAAAATAAATTGTTACAAGTAAGGATAAAGCTAGGTTTTCCTATGCCTAACCAGATACTTAGACAAAGTGCAACATAACCAAAAAGAATAATGTAAATCTCATATTCAGGTCTGTTTTTGACATTCTAAGAACCATATATAAATACTAAAAAAGAATAGATTAATAAATTAACTATTATAAAAAGATTTTTTCTTGACATTTTAAAGATGAAGTTACTACAGTTTCTAAAAAAAATAGGAAGATATAAATCTAAAAAAATTTAAAGATTTCACATTAGTAATATATACAAAATTAAAAAAAATTGGGACATTCTATTTTTTGGGGATCATGTATAATTGTTTGACTTGTACGTGATCAGAAATGTAGGAGATTTTTTTTAAGGTGTCATTTTCTTCAGCTTGGCAAGTGTCAAAGGGATTCGAACGTACGCCTTCCGCGTTGGGAGCTCTGTTGCTATCACTAGGCCACAATCCACGGACCTCGTAGGAGATATAAATACCCGCAGATGAGCAATACGCCTTTGAATCATCCTTGATTTTCAGAAGTACATATAGAAATGCTGGATAAATGGTCAAGCTTTTACTTGGAAGCTATACCCTCACATTAATCTAATCTTAGCCCACCAAAGACGAAAAAGAAATAGCAGATTAAATATTAATATTGTAGATAACCACACTAGCTAGAGTATATTATCTATAAAGGGACATTGATTCTCCAATAATCAGACACTCCCTAAATAACAATAACAAAGTCACACTCACACAACACCATCATCATCACCTCTCCAATAATCTCAAAAAATAAAAAAATGGCACCAACATGGACAGAACTCGGGGTTGAAGATGGGCGAGTATTATGTATGGCTTGCTTGTGCTGGTGATTGTCCCAAGTTGTGGATTTCATCCTCTTTTTCTTTCTCTCTTTCTTCTTTCTAATAAAGATTTTCCATTTTTTCCAAAAAAAAAAAAAAAAAAGAGTCCGCCCAAGGAATTGAAGATAGAAATATTAAATTCAATGTAAAAAAAATTCAAAAATAAAATCACGTGATATAAAAGTTTCGTCCGCGGTTCCCGCTCAATCTAACGGTCGAGGACGACGGAACTTTTGCGGGACTCCGGATCCGAACTATATATATTTATATACACACACATACACACACGGTTGTAGTGTTGTGCGATGCGGTTATTGTGTGAGGATCGGGATAGGTCTTTGGACTGAGTTATAAACCTTCCGGCTCGAATAAAAATTGTTTTTTTTGGAATTTTTTTTAAACATATTTTATATAAAAAGATAACTAGTTTCACTATTAGTGGTACAACTCGGACGGGCTGGATCGGACTTGAAGTCAATCCGAACCCAATCCGGTGAATCATAAGTCTAGTCCTGGCCCGAGCCTGACCTCGGGTTCAACATATAAAGTCCAAGACCAAGTCCGGAGGATCGGATTTGACTCGGATTGGGTCGGTCCATCGGATTTATCGGACCCGAATTCGAGTATCTTCAATCCTAATCCAACTCATTAACGGATTTATCCGGTCTCGGGTTTAGTCCGTCCAAATTGCACCCCCTATTCACTATTACAATATTTCCTTGAAGATTGTACATATTCTGCAATTATTAAATATTATTATTATTATTTTGACTTCTATAATCTTTTACTGCGCCGGGCCCCGGGTACCGGTAGGTATATGCAGCAAGCATATACAGCGACTAGCAATCTACTGCCGACAGTTTCTGAGAGGAACATTTTCTGGCTCCGTTACATAAAAGCATAAAAGCACAACCGAGCACAAAATTCTCAACCAACCAAAACTCCCCTCTCTCTCTCTCTCTCTCTCTCTCTCTCTCTCAATACCAGCTGCTATCACTCTCTCTCTCTCTAGCTTCATCACTTTCTCTCTCTAGCTTCATTTCTCCACAATTCTAGAGAGAGAGAGAGAGAGCAATGAAGAGAAGAATTGTGAGCTTTGCCAATACAATCTCCTCTCACTAGAAACAGATACTTTCTTGAGCAAGTTCATCTGATCACCATACACAATATCTGGTATAGAATTATCTTCTTTATTCAGAAATCTGATGATGATTTCATTCTTATTTGTTGTATTGGAAGAGAAATTCTATTTTCTATACAAATTTGACTCTAGTTGGTTGACTTTCCTAGTGTAAGAAATTGTGTTAGAAACTGAAATTAGTAGTTTTTTTTTCTTCTTATTCCTGGGGTTTGTGTCTGATCCAAATAGGAAAATAGGAGGTTTGTAGAGTTGCTTGAGAAATTTCCGAAGAATTTCTCATAATTCTGTAAGAAACTTAATTTTTCCTATGCAGTTCAACTAATCAGGAAAATACAAATTCTTCGAATTCTTCTATTTTCAGTTCTATACGGAGAGATGTTTACTATATTTTTTTTGTGATGCTACAACTGCACCAGCAGTACAATTATTGTCTAAAAATTATAAGGTTATTTAGTTTTAGGGTCTCTCATATATCTCAAAATTGAGACTGATGTTAGGATTTGGGTCTCGAAATCACTGTTAATTAGCCTACATGAACAATGATTTCGAGACCCAAATTCTAACATTGGTCAATTTCGAGACTCAGACCCTAATATCCATGTATATGACCCTTAAACTAAATATCCCAAAATTATATACTAAAGGATCGTGATATTGTTCTTCGCTAGTTATGTAAATCCTTATGATAACATATGTTTTCTTGCTTTTTTTTTTTACTTCCTTTGTTCAATCTTTATTTCTAAAATAGATAAATTTATTATCGAGAAGAATTCATGTTCCATCAAAAAATCCATCCCCCAATTTTTGTAGTTTTAGTCACTGTCCCGTATTTAGAAGAGTTGCTAACACCATTTCTATTTTAGAATTGAGAAGGGGAAAAAAAACCGTTAGAACAAGCACGATGCATGCCAAGTCGGAGTCCGACGTCACGAGCTTAGCCCCCTCGTCCCCGTCTCGGTCCCCGAAGAGGCCTGCCTACTACGTCCAGAGCCCGTCCCGGGACTCCCACGATGGGGACAAGTCGTCGTCGATGCAGGCCACTCCGGTGTACAACAGCCCCATGGAGTCCCCCTCGCACCCTTCCCACTCCAGGGCCTCGTCGGCTAGCCGCTTCTCCGGGGTCTTCCGGTCCTCCTCTGGCCGGAAGGGGAAGCGCACGAGGCTCAACGAGAAGGGATGGCCGGAGTGCAACGTCATCCAGGAAGAAGGGGCCTACGACGACCTGGACGAGGACGAGGGGATGTCGAGGAAGTGCCAGGTCGTGATTGCGTTTCTGGCGTTCGTGTTGCTGTTCACCACTTTCTGTCTCATCATTTGGGGCGCGAGCCGGCCATATAAACCCGATGTGGTGGTGAAGGTACGGCTAGATCACTGTCAAAATCATCTTCCTTGCATTCGCAATTACTTACCTTGTTTGAAGATTTGGAGTATATTCACATGCCATAGATATATTTACTTATGTTTCAAGCTAGGGAGCACGGGCTCGAAAGTGCACCAGGACACCAAAATAGGTGTCGTGTCCTTACCGTATCGTGTCATATCCGTTTCTGTGCAACATAGGTTTCCGGTATATGAGTAGATTTGAATTCCGAATTGCACAGTTAATTGAATCTTGATATGTTATTACTCAAATATGTGCCCTTTGCTTTGATGAAAACCTGTAATCATGATGTGTAGTAAATAAAAAAATCCTCAAGTCTTGTTTTCTCGAGTAGGAAAATGACAAGGTTAGGACATAGGAAAGATTAAATATGAATCTTTCCGAATATAATATGAAATAAGTAGGTAATGATGCTTAATTGTATGTGGGATTAAAGAAGTTAGAAACTATATCAAATAGAATTTGGAACCTGAGAAATGTGCATGTTACTAGTAAGGAAGTATACTAGTAGGGATTAGCCACTTCTCTAAAAGGAAAAACTTATGAACTCTAAACTTCTCATGTTATATTCATGAGGAGGGCAATTTCTGACATTCTAAGGACCCTATACAAATACTAAACAGGGCTTTTTTAACCTCTCTAAAAAAAGACATTTTTTGACATTCTAAGGACCTTGATAGTGCAATTTCTAAAAAAAATAGGGAGGCCTAAATCTAAAAAATGAAGATTTCGCTTTAGTAATATATACGAAAGTTTAAAAAAATAGGGCCTTCTGATTTTTGTGGCCCTGTACGATCGCACAGCTTGCACATGTTCAGAAACGGCCCTGTGCATGAGGCATATCCATATTCAAGTGTTGAGCATGACTTTATATTTTATAAAGTAAGGTATTTGCATTTTTTTTCCCTCTGGAATTCCATATCGACTACTGGATCGTGCCCTTTAACAATTCTTTTGATACAGAGCCTGCTGATGAATAACTTTTATGCCGGGGAGGGAACAGACCACACAGGCGTGCCGACCAAACTGGTCACGGCAAACTGCACCCTGAAAATAAGTGTGCACAATACTGCTGGAATGTTTGGTATTCATGTCACTTCGAGCCCTATCAATCTCATGTATTCAGAAATTACAGTTGCTACTGGCCAGGTAAACTTTCATCTTACCTGTTCCATTTGGTTTTGACCTGATACTAGAGAGATACCATCTACTAAATCATAACTATGTTATTGACATAGATTAAAACTTCTCACCTAGGATCGGAACTTTAGAAAGGCCGTTTATTTAGTCGAAAACTACTTGTTCGTTGTGTGTCCTACCATAATTGGAAGGAATAGTCCTCTTTCCCATGGGATCAAACCCACCCAACCAGGATGCACTATGTCTCCACCTGCTGACCACTAGAGCCATGAGGCTTTGCCCATTGTATGCATATATTATGTTCTGCACTCATGTTTTCCGAATTGTATGTTGGTTGGGAGAGCAAGTTTGAGAGTTACAGTAACAATTAACATCAGCTGATGATGATTCAGACTACATCTTATTGCTTCTTGCGAACTGGCCTTGGTGGTCAATTCATATGAACTTTCAACTTATAAACATCAATTATTATGTTGTTTTTTCGTGATTTAACAAATGCCAAGTGACTTATTGCAGTTGGAGAAGTACTACCAGCCTAGAAACAGCCGGCGCACTGTATCTGTTGTTCTGGAAGGCGACAAGGTTCCCCTCTATGGGGCTGGTGCAGGTTTGGCACTGTCGAACACGGGTGGCAAAATCCCCCTTACCCTGGACTTCGACTTGTTCTCCAGGGGAGACGTGGTGGGCAAGCTCGTGAGGGTGAGGCACCGGAAGCACGTCACCTGCCCGATCGTCGTCGACTCCAGCAAGACCAAGGCTGTGAAGATCTCACAGGGTGCATGTACTTATGAATGATAATCTGATGAAGAAATCAGGTTGCTTCAAAGAGTTGAAATTGGAGAGATGTGATGATGTAAGTTCATATAAGAAGTTGTAATTATGATCATATTTGTTAAAACCTTGCAATAAATAGTATTTTACCTATATATGAAGTTGTGTATCCATGAAGTTGGCTTAGAGCATGAACTTGAACAACATTAGCATTACTTCCTGCCAAAGATCAAAATGTTCAATTGTGAAAGTATCACGTTTCTTTAACACATTGTCGAATGCCCCAATTTTTGCAGTTGTTGCAGATACAATAAACAACTTTGCACAGGTATTGCAGATACAATGCTGGCTGCACAAATTTCATGACAAGATGTGACAAATTACAATTGTTCATGGTTTGGACTTTGGATCTTCATTCTATGACATAAGAGTTGCACAACTACAGAAAACATAACCTCGAAGTTTTACATTAACATAACCCTTTCTAGGTATTTATACACAGGGCTGGCCCGGGGGTTTGGGTAATCCTAGTCGGAGCTAAAAAGAAATGATACTGTCTTAGGGAGTGTTTGTCCATGTATTTGATAGCGAGTGAGCTCAGATTCCGAGTTTGTCTCATGATCCTTGAGCTCCTCGAGACTTTTTCAATGTTAACTCAAAATATGGATTGCCAGTTCAACTGACAAGAATGAGTTGGGGTAGACCGCAAAGGTTCTACTGGCTGAGAGCTGGACACTTAGAGGCATGGGGGTTGCCCTAACCAGGGGGGTTGCCCAAGCCCTATGGCTTGTCTGGCTTACCCCACGGCCGGCCCTGTTTATACATAGTTTTTTATCCCCATTTCATGACTGGCATCTCACTGGAAAAGATCAAGTCATGTTTGGTTAGGTTAAGTCAGCACAAACAATCTTGAAACTGATCCAGAAGGAAAGAGATTTAAGCAACATGTCAACATTTCTCTCTTTTTTTTCTTTCCATTATTATTTGTTCCTAGATATTTTCTCAGAAACTATATACGAGAAGTTGCACAAACCAAATACAATTTGCAAACCTCATCAAAACTGTAACAAGATAGGTTCTCAAGTCTAATTAGTAATTACAACACATACTTATAGAAGCTATATGGACATGAAAATCTAACTCTGTATTTCTATCAGTCTAGTCACTCATCCACTACGATCAGGAAACGTACACTATCAATCTTCCTAACTGTAACTATCCTGACCTTAAAATTCAAGTAATTTCGTAACCCTATTCTTACCATTAACCTTTGAGGAGGAGGAGGAGAAGAAGAAGAAGAAATAATAATAATAATAATAATAATAATAATAATAATAATAATAATAATAATTATAATTATATATATAGCAAGTTATATATATTTCTCCACCGCCTCAAAGGCTCGATCCCTTGACGGAGACCCTCCAAACCTGGACAGAAATGCCGCTCCCTGCTGACCACTTTGGACAGACGGGTTCTTTCGAGACCCTTGTTGATTGATTTACCCGCAATAAATATTTTTTCTTATTTTTATGCAACCTTGCTATAGTTTTTTACATCCTTACCGATTAGCCTTTTTCGTTCAAATTTTTTTTTTCGAATTGGGCGGGAAAGAGATCCCCAATGTCGATATCGGTCAGTATCGTTATCGAACAGTATCAGATCAGGACATGTCAAACCGTATCTCTATCTACCATATCATATCGGTGACTGATACCGTAAACTATGAAAAAAAAAAACACATGATAGTTAACTTCTAACTCTTGATAGTTCACGTTCATTCTATACTCGAGAAACCTTAATTAATTCAATAATTAGTTATCAAACGGTATACGGGCTATTATATAAAAACGGAGTACCCAAGACCCATAATATCTTAAGATTGGACAAAGTTAACATTATAGGATTTTTGAAATTTTTTGGAATTAATTGATAATTTTTATCTAAGAAGAAATAAATCATTAGCAGGTTGTAGGATTTATTGTAGCCAACCCGACCATAGAGGATGACCCAAACATGGTAATTAGGTTTCTAATGACCTATTAGAATTTCTAGATATTTTTTAAGGCCAACACATATTTAAATTAATTAAAAACTATTTACTGGAATTAATTAAACCTAAAAACTAAATTTTCTAAAACAATAACCAAGTCGAGCCGAAATAAGGCCAACTGAGCTTTTTTTTTTCTTTTCTTTTTTAAATTCCACGCACACACAATTGGAGGACTCGAACAATTGGAGGACTCGAACCTTGCCGGCCCCTCCGGATGTCCGCTCTAATACCACTAAACTAGAGAGCTCGGACAAGCCAACTGAGCTTAGGAATCATGCCGGTCAACATAGAGAGTCGTTGACCGAGCTACAACCCACCGTGTTGCACAACCTTTAGCCGCCAAGAAACGTCGTTGTGGGTGGTGATTTGCGAGGGGGTTGCAATGATGGCGGCAGTGAGAGAGGATTAGGGCTACATTTTTTTTGTTTTTTTTTTTCCAAACTAACAGTAGCCAGTAGGGAACATTATTCTCAGACATTTTGTATATTTTTTTATTAGGAATAACTTGCAAAAATAGATAAGTGACACAACTTGTCCAGAAATAAGTTTAGAGCATTTAAATATCAAAAGACCAATAGTTCAGAATATTTAAACAAGTAAGCCTTTTACAAATTAACAATTCAATTTAGAGTAATATATCAGGTCTACAAAAGAGTTGCGAAATTGACCCACGCTATCGGAGGGGCCAAAACCTTTACTCTAAAGAAGATGAAACTTGTCCAAGACTTCGTTTCGGATCCAGAATCCAACTTCGACTTCAACATCAACGACAAATTTGAAGACATTACCCTCAAAATCTGGAAAAGGAAAAAAAATCGAGCATGGAAGTTGTAGGTCTTATTTCCAAATTATGTTGGTACACTGAAAACATCTCTATGTAGCAAAATATACTATAAATTTGCTTCAGCTGCACAGTGCAGATCTCAACATGAACAGAGAGGTTCCGCTGTAGATATATGGGCAGGTCTGCAACAGATCCAGTACCGGCCAAACATAACGGATCATGGTCCAACACTGAAACATAAAGAATAGTAAATATAAGTGGAATAGGAATAGGAATAGGCAATTGGGAATTAAGGAGACAGTTTATTTAGGAGTAGGCAAAATAATCCAAATAAAACTATTGCTCCTCCCAAGTCTTGGTCATGATACTAATTAGCAAACATAAACAAACAATCTTAATAAGAAAAGAAAAAAACCAATAATTAACAAATACAACAGGAAGATTAAAAAATAAATACGGATTAGTCTTCGTGTTGATGTTTAAATTAATCCCACTTGGAGTGTCCTGGCACCCCCTTTTCTTGCACCATCAACATGAAGATTAAAATCCAACATGTCGCATCGAGGTTTATATTTACATATTGCAAAACACAGGCTTCAAGGTTGAGTACTAGAGCAGATTTGACAAGTTTAAATTGCATAAAGCCCCAGATCTTCCCAACCAATCCTCATGTATAACTGCAACCATGTTCTTTTAGTAGATTGCATGTCTATAGATTTTCAAGGATGCTTATTGTTACCTATGTTGTCACAGGCGGCCTAGGCGTGCAGATCGGAGAAGGCTCGCCTCGACCTGGAAAAAACTTCCTTGTATGAGGTAGTACTCGCCTAGACGTCCGCCTTGGGTCGACCAGAAGAAAAAAGACGCCTAGGCGCCTAGCTTAATGCATATTGCTTAATGTTTAATGCTTATTAGTTATACTACATATTATATACATAATTATTGCATACAATAAATATTAGTTAAACTTCGTCTTGCTTAATGCTTATTGCTTATTAGTTATACTACATATTTATTGTATACATATTTGCAGATTTTTTTTGAAAAGACCAGCCAGATCCTGGACGTGCGCCTAGGTGCACCTAGGCGAGGCGGGTGGGCTGTCGTCTCGTCTCGCCTCGCCTCGCCTAGCGCCCAGTACAGCATAGATTGTTACATTTGTGAGTATTATTAATTTATCAGCTGATTCGCATGGAGCTTATTGTGTGCTCTTGGCATCACTTGAAGATGTTATCTTCGCTGTGTCTACCAAGGATTCATTTGAGACTTAGTTATGAAAACTGAGTTTTGAAGACGGTTGTGTTAAACAGAATTTTGGCAAACAAAACCAAGATAAGCAAAGTTTGAGCATTTGGGATTTGTTTTCAAAAGACGAAAAGATCAGTGTTTTGTATGTATAAATTAGCAAACAAATGTATCCTTACATTATGAATATATTATTCCATCAGTAAACTTTATATTTAAAAATTCCATTCAAATACAATGTACCAAATGTTAAATATAATATAAATTAATAAAATCTAAAAGTAAAATTATGATTCCAATATAATCTATAATTCGAACTCAATCTCATCTATAATTTAGAAGCTAACCAATCTTAAATTTAATCTATTCTAATTTAGTATATTTTTTTCTTAAAATAAATAAAATATAAGAGAAATATTACGTATACGGATATGTAAGCAAAAGAAGAAAAGAGAGATAATCTTGTCAAATTTTATTAGTTTGCAGTTCTCCTGGTGAACAAAGCTTGTTTTTCTGTTGCCAAAACTAGAAAAATCTTGGTTTGGTTTTGCCAAAACCGAACTAAAACCAAATCCCAAGCAATGCTCGTAAATAAAAACCGAGAACTCAATTTTGGGACATCAAAATTAAGTCCCAAAAGGGACCCAAATTTTAGTTTAGTTACATGGATGTAGCATCCTATTTAGGATCCACCCATTAGCTTTGTGTAGGATACCTACACTCGTGTTTGTGTGATCATTTGTGTTACTTTAAGTTCCCCTTAAGTAGTTTTTGGGTCATCATGCAAGATAGATCTCTTGTTTTGCAAATACTTGCAAAATATAAAGAGAAGTGATAGCAAAACAGATATTGTTGGAGTAAATAATTTCCAGAAAACTTCCAATTACGAATGAATCAACAGTTGAGTTACAAATGCGAAATTCACTATGAACAATATTCACATTTGACTGATATACCCTATGTTGCTACAATCTTATGATACTCGATACGAAGCTTATGATACGATAGGATATTGTACCATTCGTTACGTATTGGTTGATCTCATAAGACGGCTGATAGGTAGTATCCGTTTTTTACTTGAATCATGTGATGTATACTTAAAAATATGGACTATAAGTAGATAGAGATGTAAAGATTAAAAAAACAATGAGAAAATTATATTACATGTTTTTATATAGCTTTAAAGTATATAAGTTCTGCATTAGTGGAAAGATGAGAGTTCAGATTTAGAAACCCTTACAAGCTATTTATTATAATCATAAATAGGACAAATGATTATTTTCAAAACCTTGTTTTATTCACCTTCATTCTAAAATCCACCTGCAATCTATTAATTCAAAAACCTTGACATATGTGGTATTATTTGGGCCGAGTTTCAAACCCGAGAATGCTTTTATATTCTCAATCAAAATCTGAACTCGGCTCGAGTTATTTGCATTTCATTTGGGTTTATGTTACATTTGAACCTGAATTTTAGTTACAAATTGTGTCAGACTAACAAGAATTATCTCACTTTCTAGTGAACAAGTAGGGCAAGGGTACTTTGTATAAAACACATATCTGATCTGAAACAGGTAGAGTCCAAGTTTGAAACTTCGATCTGTTGGACTAATGGGTCCGAACTAGTATTACCCAACCCGATAACATCCATATGTTTGATTTAGTAAACTATTAAATATGTAAACCAAAAAATTGTAAAATAATTATAATTTTTAATAATTACAGAAATTTTATTTTAACTAGTATAATATGTTTCTAATATGAGCAGGACACTGGCAGCGAGGATGTCAGAATCCAATTCATATATCCAAGATGGAATGAACTCTAATAGAATTGTAAAATCATGCTAGAATGACAGTCATTTTGATTCTAAAATACAAATCCAGACTAGATTACAAAATATACGTTGACTAACCCCACTAAGGCTTCACCTAAGAGCGTTCACAGCCATCCAAGGTCTGTCAGTCACTCTAGACCAAACGAGCAAATTACTTGACTATCTACCACCTGGACGGGATAGCAATAAGCTTAATACAAGAGAGAAAATAAGTAGACTGAACGCAGAAAACAAAGCTATTAAGTATTGGCATAAGAGTACTTATAGAAATGTATGTGCTAAATCATGAGGGTGGGTAGGAAAATGCAACAGCCGTAACCAAAGTGCAGCAAAGAACAATAATTTCAGTTGTTAAAGATGATATCATATTGAACAGTGAAACAGATATGTGATCATTCATCATCTGTGAACAGATGAAATAAGACAGCGCGATGGAGTTGTAGCCACTTGGACTTCTACTACATATAGCTCAGAAATCAAAGATGAGAGCACTCAGATCCAATCAATAATCTAATATATCATTAGATTTTTCATTTTCTCCAGAAGTAAAATAGCAGTAGCCATAACTAAAGAACAGAAAAGAACCATAATTCTGTTGCTAAATATTGAGATCATATGCAATAGTGAAAGAAAGTAGATAAGTATATGATCATTTATCAGCTGTGCCAAGAAGTAAAATGAAGACAGCACGATGGAGTTGTAGCCACTGGGACTTCTACTACATATAGTTGAGAGATTGACAATGAGCACTCACATCCATTCAATAATCTAGTATATCATTAGATTTTCCATTTTTGATTTAGGAGTAGGGTTCATGCTTAAAATGTTGACAACTAAGGAGAATCTAAGTGTGATATTCTTTCACTACATCTCCAACTTGTGGTTTGGTGATGCAGGACAAGGCTGAAAGGGAAATACTCGACCTAGATGGGTTATGGGCCCACAATTAACTAACTGAAATACTTGCCGGGCAGTTTTAATTATGAATGGAAGTACCATCAACACAGAAAACCCTAACAAAGCATTGGAATCAAACAATTCTAATAAGTAGGGTTCCTGAAAGAATTTACTGATCAACAAATGTTAAAGAAGAGGTGAAGTGATGCTCGTTTGCAATCCAGAACTTGGTTCGAATACAGGGTCAGCTACCAGGTCAAATAACCGTGTCCAAGTCGACTTCTAGCACATAAATCTTAAATCAGGGTGATGACTAATCCAAGGTTTGTAATATTGGTATAGGAATCCGTTTCGGACCCTTATGAGTTTGGTATCGGCAATTTTGGCAGTTTCGGAATTCTTGGTTCAGAAGGCCAAAAAAAATACAAATAATCTAGAAAGGTAGAAAAAAAAATAATGAAACAATATTTAACAATGTTGACTTGCTCACTCACAATTATTATTATGGTTTATTTACTTCTTTTTTAACAAAATACCGCCAGAAAAGATAGTTGTGTATGTAAGATTTAGATGTATGAATGTTGTGAATAAATTATAGTACTATAAACCTTCGATTGGCAGTAATTGTTATAGTGTCAATAGAGAATTTTATTGACACGATGTGCACGTTGATCTTCGACCTGATCGAATCATTATCACAAATATTATTTTATGTCATACTTCTCTCGTTTTCTTTTTCTTTTTTTGCTGAATTGACCAGGAAACAATCCAATTTCAAGACTCATACAATACTGTCGATAACGATACTCTGGATTAATCTCCATGTCTCCTGTGAATAGGATCACAGGCAATAGCAAATATATAAAGATATATCAGAAAGAGAGGGGATAAAGGTAGGCTACGATCTACACCATACACAAAATATCATCTCCAACCTATTCTCCAATTTTGAAAGTTCCGAACATTCTTGTAAATAACATAGTTTGTAGTATCGGATGATACCGGTCCGATACGACCGATATCGATATAGTTTGGCATGTCCCGATCTGATACCGATTGCCACCGATACTGACTAATACCAATGTTGAGGATCTCTTTCCTAGTCAATTCATTAAAAAAAAAAAAGACCAATAGCAAAGATGTAAAAGCATGTAAATTTTAAAAAAAAATTATTGCACGTAAAACCAATCGTTAAGGGTAACTATTATTTCATTCAATTTCAAAACTATTAAGAAAGTAAGAAACAACACATAAAATACTTAAAATTATGCCTAAATGAATTTAAAAAAATTCTAAATTTTTAATAACTATTTGCTTTCTAATACCAAAAAATTCGATACTCCGATCCGAAATCTCTGGTATTGCCGATACCACCGATCCCGATCCTCGTAGGAAGAAGAAGGGTCTAATACCGATTTCGATACCTATACTGCGAACATTGGTAAGTAGATAATCGAACATACTTGGTCCCCAAGAAATAGATTTCTAAAAGCTAAATTTAAATAAACCTAAAATAGAAATCTATATCTCAATCTTCTATTTATTTCTATCTAGATCTAAAAAAAGTCCAATTAAACCTAAATCATCACCCAAACTAAACTCAAACCCAATGAAACATACTAGGACTCGAACCTGATGATGGTCCTCCATCAATCTCTCCGGGTTAAATTTTCACCTCTTGGTGAATCGTGCAATGTTAGAAGCTTGAGAAGAATTGCTCTCCAAGATGGCCTTGGTAGCAGTGGCAGTACTTGCTTTCTCGACAGCACCACTAGTCCTGAAAACTCATAATGAGTCCATGGTCATGGTGGTCATGGCACAAGACTCCTGCATTGACATAGGAAGTCACAGTAAAAGGCAAAACTGTGGGTATAGGCATCCCTGTGATACCAGTTGGATGTGAGAATTGCCCCAGATTATGTATCTTATAACCAGTTGTTGATCACTACAACCTATTAGGATTCTCTAATGAAAATAAGTAATACTTAATATTCATATCTATGCTTCTTCGCATTTCATCATTTGACTCGTACATATGTTGTGCAACTAACTCAACACGAGGGATTGGGTTTGTGATTCCATCCCATGGAATGAAGAACTCTAGTTACCAATCAGTTTTGAAGTGGGCTGAGTTTGATATATTAAGGTTCTTTATGAAGGGGAAAACGTAGGAGAATATGACACCCACCCACCTGAAGATAACAAACCACAAACACTATGTAAGAGTCAAGACAGATCAAACACAACATATACATGGTGGCTTTGTCACCTCAACAAATCCTAATCTATATTGCACTAATAAGAATTGATTACAATAATACGTTGAATCATTTGTCCCAAGATCCAACCCTTCACAAATCTCAAGAAGAAAAACAGAAGATTATAATAATGAGATTGCTCGCCACACCCCGATGACAACTCCCTAAACAGAGCAGACGGTTCCGCCGAACGGATCTCCTTCTCCTATCTTGAAAAACGAACCTTACGAGCAAATACCGATTCATCAAAGATTTGGTGGACCACTCCTTAAATCTCCTCCAACGAGCATTGAAAAAGAATAGCCTCCTTAGCTTCCATATAAAGACTAAGAAACCCTAATTTAGAATTAGAAAATCCCTAAATTAGTCTCAGCCCAAATCATGGTCGTCTAATCCAATCCAACTGCCCAGATTGTTGCTGAAAACAGCCAACTGCACAAAAATTACGACCACCGGCATACTGTCGGCACATGCTTATGTGAGCACAAATTGTGCCACAAAGCTGTTGGACGTTTTCTGCACTTCCAAGCATACCGACGGCACTGCTGCTTTTTCTCTGATACGAGCCCGTTCGCAGCCACCGATACTCCCGTCTTCGCTACACCTCCACCGATACTCCCGACTTCAAGCACCTTCGGACTTCGGCACAAGGCTGTAACACTTTTAAGGAATCTCCTCGAGGAGAAATTGAAGGAGTACCAAAAACAATAATACCCTAAGAAATAAATTTGGAGCTACAAATTCGAAACAACCATACCTTCGGACCTAATATCTATACACCAAGAATGAGAAGCCTATTTGCCATATCAACAATAATAAACTTCTCATGTTTACTGAACCCACTAACTCTAGGATTTAATTAGGTAAATGTTAAAGGCCACCCCCAAATTACTAAGGGCAACTCTTCTACTAAGGACAACCATGAATTTTTTTTTTTTTACTAAGAGCAATCAAAGTTGAATAAGTTTACTAAGGGCCACCGAGGCCCTTTCCCTCTCCCCTCGCCCCCTCTCCGCCGCCGAGATCCTCCCCCTCCTCTGCCCCCCTCCCCCTCCCTCCTCCTCCCCCATCAACCTCCAGCGCCTCCTCCGCCTCCTCTCCAGCCACGGCGTCTTCTCCGAAGAAACCGATGCCAACACCGGCCGCCGTCTCTACGCCCTCACCGACGTCGGACGCACCCTCGTCCCCGACGCCGACGGCAACTCCTACTCGTCCTACGTGCTGCAGCACCACCAGGACGCTCTAGTCGGCGCCTGGACCAACGTCCACCACGCCGTGCTGAACCCCGCGGGGTCCGACCCCTTCGCCAGGGCCAACGGCAGGGTGAGGGCGTACGAGTTCTACGGGCGCGACGAGACGGCGAACGAGCTGATGAGGAAGGCGATGTGGGGGGTGTCGGTGCCGTTCATGGAGGCGTTCCTCGACGGGTACGGAAGGAGGGGGAAGGGGGGTTCGATGTGGGGGGTGTCGGTGCCGTTCATGGAGGCGTTCCCCGACCACTTTTTTTTTTTTGTGAAAAGTTTTTTTTTTGCACATATCCTCTCCGAATAGGACTGCAGGCCTAGCCTGCAGTTCTCAATGCACATAGGACTGCAGGCCAAGTCTGCAGTCACTGTATTCAGAAATGGGGTGGCCCTTAGTGTTTTCAAAATGGCAAACTTGTAATTTTTAAAAAAATTTAAGTTGGTGGCCCTTAGTAATTTGGGGGTGGCCTTTAACATTTGCCTTTAATTAAATCAGAAGAAGAAACTTGTTGAGAGTCTGAGACCAATGGTGAATGAGTAAACTTCCAAAGCTGAATTGAATATAACAGAGATTATTAACATTATTGGCATATATCACTTCAACTAGCAGAAGAAGAAGAAGAAAGAAAGAAAGAAAGGACCTTTGCAAAGAAAGAAAGGACCTTTGCAATCAGTCTTCCTCCGGGGTCTTGGCGACGATGGAAAGTGCATGCAGCCCACTCTCCAGTTCGTCTCTCAATATGTCATAAACGAGCCTATGCCTCTCCACCATAGACATGTCCCGGAACCCCTCGGAAACAACCCTCACGTTGAAATGCGTCTCTCCGCCGCTCGCCCCGCCGACCCCGGCGTGGCCGGCGTGGAGGTGGGAGACGTCCTCCACCTCCAGCTCCGCGGGAGACAGGCTCCTCTCGAGCCTCTCCCTTATCCTCTCCTTCCTCGTGCCGGCGGGGGCGGCGAGCTTGAGCGCCTCCTGCTGCATGGTCCTGAGCATGTTGAGGAAGCCGTTGTTGCGGGAGGGGGTGAGGCTCTGGGAGAGGCCGAGGAGGGAGACGAAGTCGGGGGAGACGGAGGCGACGGCGGAGGGGGTCTCGCCGGAGAGGCCGTTGACGAGGAGGGCGGCGAGGCCCTTGGTGAGCTGGGAGTCGGAGTCGGCGTCGAAGCGGACGCGGGAGGGGTCGGCGGGATCCGGGTAGGCGCGGATCCAGACCTGGGAGACGCAGCCGCGGACGCGGTGGGCGTCGGTCCTGAACTCGGAGGGGTAGGGGGGGAGGCGGCTGCCGTAGTCGAGGAGCTGCCGGTACTTGAGCTTGCTGTCGGGGACGGACTGGAAGAGGTCCACCATGGACTGGAGCTTCGACGGGAGGGAGGTCCGGGACTCGGCTCTTATGGTGGTGGTAGCTCTCATGGGCGGAGGAGGAGAGGGGCTCGAGAGGATGCGTTGGAAGGAGATGGAGGAGGAGGCTCTCGAGAGCCTCGGCGGTGAGAAGAGGCTCAGAGTTTTGAAGACGAGAGAAGAAGAAGACGATGACATTGGAAAGAGAGAGGAGAGAGTCGTTCGATTTGGAAGAGGGGAAATTTTCTTCTTTTTTTTTTCCATTTGTTTTGGCTAATTATAAGGCCACATCAAAATCTTATCAGGGCTATCCAGGATTTGAGCTAGCTCATGTTTGTAGGGGTGCAACTCGGACGGGTTGGGTCGGGTTTGAGGTCAACCCGAGCCCAACCCGATAGATCATAAGCCTAGCCCAAGCCTAAGCCCGACCCGACTTCGGGTTCAACATATGAAGCCCAAGACCAAGTCCGGAGGATCGGGTTGGGTCGGGTCCATCAGGTTTATCGGACTCTAATATGATATTTGAAATAATTTTAAACAAGAGTAATATTAAATGCATAATCAAATAGCAATCAAGCCTCAATCATTACAAAATAAAAGTGAAATGAGATTTAGGACAAGGAATTGAAGAGTTCGGATGAAAAAAAATTATAGTTTAAACTTTTTATTTAAGTAGTATGAAACAATATATATATAAATTATATGTATGTCGGGTTTCGGGTTCTTCGGGTTACCCAACACATGAACCCAAGCCCAATCCGATTTTTGATCGGGTTCAAATATTTTAACCCGAGCCCAAGTCTGAACCCGAATATCTTCAACCCTAACCCAACCCATTAACGGGTTTACCGGATCGGGTTCGGGTTTAGCCCGCCCGAGTTGCACCCCTACATGTTTGCGGAAAAATTCTATCCCAATTTTCTACTCAAGCGGCTGCCCAAACTTCACACCCCCCAAACCCCAAATTCCACTCTCATTTGTAAAATTCACTCTCTCTCTTCCAAAACCCTAACTTTCTTCCTCCTCTTCTTCTTCTTCACCATTTCCCACTCCCCAAACTATACATCTTATTCTTCATCTTCTTCTCCACTCTAAACCCTAGTTTTCTTCTCCATCATTTCCATCAAAACCCTATTGCTCTTCACAATTTTCATTCTCATCATTTTGATTTCTCACAAATAATGCATGAAAATAAATCCTAACATGTTTATTTCATTCTTTCTCACAAAAAATGCATGAAAATAAACCCTAAAATGTATATTTCATTATATTATCAAGATGGAAATAAATCCTAACATGTGTTTTTCATTCGGCCATTTCGATTTTAGGACTGCCAGGAATTGTGGCATTCCTAAAATGTACTTGTTGTACAGCAAGTCCCTTTCAGGACTGCCACAATTCCTGACAGTCCTCAATACTTCTAAGACTGCCACAATTCCTCGCAGTACTCAATACTTGTAGGACTGCCAGAAATTGTGGCAGTCCTGTTGTACATCAAGTCCCTGAGGACTGCCACAATTCCTGGCAGTACTCAACACTTGTAGGACTGCCAGAAATTGTAGTAGTCCTGTTGTACAGCAAGTCCCTTTCAGGACTGCCACAATTTCTGGCAGTCCTCAATACTTCTAGGACTGCAAAAAATTGAGGCAGTACTGATATAAACTTGCTCAACAAATCGATTTCTTCTAGAAATAGGGTTTCATCTATAATTTTTTCTATTAATAAAGAAAAATTGATTAATAGATTAGTAAATTTGATAGATTTGGTAACCCAATTTCTTCTACAACTATGATTTCATCCATAAACTAGGGTTTAGAGAAAAAAAAATATGAGAAATTAGAAGAGAGCAAAAAAATAAAATAAACTAGGGTTTGGAGAAAGAGAAATTTTTTTCTTTCTTCTTGTTCTTGCTCTTCTTCTTCTTGTTGTTCTTTCTTCTTTCTTCTTTCTTCTTTATTCTTGTTCTTCGTGTTCTTCTTGTTGTGAAGAAGGAGAAGAGAGAGAAAAAATTAAGGCTAATTATAAAGGCACTGTCCTTTTTGATCAGGGCTAGTCCGGATTGGGGCTAGCCCAGATTTTTTTGTGTTTTACTCAGGACAGCCCATTTTTTTGATTTTGGGCTGTCCCAAAGTAAAATTCTCCTAAACCCAAAATTTTTCTGTCATTTGCAAAAAAAATTCTCTCTCTTCCTAAACCCTAACTCCTCTCTTCTTCTTCTTCCTCTTCTCCTCCACCATTTATCCATCCCCAAGCAAGAAGTTAATTTGAAAATTCCTAAAAAATTCTTCCACCCTAGAAATTTTCTCTTCTTCTTCCTCTTCTCTTCCAAATTTCCTTCTCAAGAAGATCGATGGCACCCAAATTCTTTCTCTATTTGTTTCCAAAATCCTAGAAATTAAATTGAAAAATTCAAGCATCCATTATATTGTTTATTTCAATTGTCTGTAGCCCATTTGAATTAAACTACATTCGGAGTGGAAAATTACCCATTTAAATTAAACACAAGTATGCACGAACGAGAAAACTGTGCGTCGACCAGGACTGCCCAATTTTCTGGCAGTCCTAAAAACTGAATGGACTGCCAGAAAACTGGACAGTCATAAGTCACAACATGCATGTGAAACAAAGGACTGTCCATTTTTCTGGCAGTCCTTACTGTATTCAAGACTGCCAGAAAATTGGACAGTCCTACATACAGTAATGACTGCCAGAAAAATGGGCAGTCCTTTGTTTCACATGCTGTGACTTAGGACTGCCCAGTTTTCTGGCAGTCCATTCAGTTTGTTGGACTGCCAGAAAATTGGACAGTCCTTGTTTGCACTAGTTGAACAACAATATTGGGTTTCCTCCCATATTAGGGTTTGTATATTATGAGGAGCCTTTGGGTGCCATCGAAATTAAAAATGAGAAAAAAATTAGGGATAACAATATTAGGGTTTCCACAATATTAGGATTTAACATTTTTGTTGTTGTTGTTGTTCTTCCTTTTTTTCTTCTTCTTCTTCTTCTTCTTCTTCTTCTTCTTCTTCTTCTTCTTCTTGGATGGGTTGAGGAAGAAGAAGAGGGAAAAAAATAGAAAGAAAAAAAAATGACTTTTATACCAAAGAGTGGGATAGCCCTAATTAATTTTTTTAATGACAAACTTGTAAATAATACAAAGTTTAAAATGGGATAGCCCTGATAAAAATGTGAAGTGCCTTTATAACTAGCCAAAATTAAAAAAAATTGTCTTTTATACATTAGAATGGTATAGCCCTGAGTAAAAATTTCAGTGGCAAACTTGTAAATAAAGAGAAGTTAAAAATGGGATAGCCCTGATAAAGTTTTGATGTGCCCTTATAATTAGCCTTTGTTTTTCACTGAAGTATATAGCCGTATAGAATAGTGGAACCGGAACGGGCTCGACCCGTTCGAAATGGGTCCGAACTAGGCCGACCCGGGGTCCAAACGGGTCCAAAAAAAGTTTAAAAAAATTATAGAATAGTAAACATTTACATATGTTCTATTATCTATAAGAACAAAACAAGTCTTATGTCTTCTCAAATTTCTAGAATTTGTTTACTAAACAATAACTTGTTCTATTATCTATAAACTATAATAGCAAAAAGTTCCAAACTTGATATAAAAAATACATACCCCTAGAAACGGGTCGGTCTGGGGTCCCGTTTATTTTGAAAATAGGACCCGTCCCGTTTAAATTCCAAATTTTAGGAACCGGCTTGTTTAGACATTTTATGGTTCAGACCGTGTCGGAACCGCGGGTCTTGGAACCGTATGTCCACCCCTAACCATCATTACCACCACCTTCACTACCACCACCACCATTACCACCACATTCACCTTCACCATCACCATCACCACCACCACCACGATCACCTTCACCAACACCACCACCGCTCCCCCAATTAATAAAAATAGCTGTTATAAGATAGTTGTTATAGGATATTTTGGTCATTTTCAGCAAAATGATAAAATATTCCTGATTAACGTAATGACTAGAATTTAATAATATTTTGGTAAAAATATCCTCCAATTAATAAAAATAGCTGTTATGAGAGTTTTTTTTTTACCAAAATACGTTTATATTAATGGTAATAGGGAGTATTTTGGTGAAATACTCCCAAAATAGTAGGCCGGAGGGTAATTTTTGGGTCTAATTGGGCCTAGAGCGGGTATGTGATCGAGCCTAGGCCGAACGGATTGCTGGACCGATGTTTTGGCCGGACCAGGGTGGGCCTTCAGGCCAGCAGCCTAAACCCAGTCCGAACCCCTTCTTCTTGTGGGTCGAAACGAACCGGTCTGTTGACCAGGGCCGAACCAGCTGGTTTAGGTTTGACCATGTCGGACCCGAGTAGGATTCCAGGCCGTCCGGCCTAATATATATGCACCTTGATCTGCTAGCTAGAATATGTTATTCCCGGGGCGTAATTTTCGATGAAAAACTGAAAATTATGCAACACTTCAAAAAAGGTGCAAGATAGAGATCCTTGGAGGATTCTGAGAGACGAAAAACTAGTGTGTTACTTCGAAGAAGACACATAAGAACTCGTAGCAGCAGCAGCAGAAATTCTATTAACAGTTTCTGATTAGATCAGAACTGTTTTCGTTCAGAACGAGTTGCAAGTGGACAGAAGATAAACAGAAGGTTCTTATTAGATCAGAGAAGGAAAAAGCCTGCTGGGGTGAATGATCATCGGCGCTCAAACCTTGATTCGCCCCACACGAACAGCTTACAGGAACCAGCAAGTTCGACGGAGAACTTTGGAACACTCCGCTCTTCTGGCTGCTCGGATGGCCCGGACTCCTGCACTGAATAGCACTAGTGCACAACTTCTCTTTTCTCTTAAACTCTCATAAATTCGAAGGAATTGTGTTATGAACACTAAGTAACTGAGTGAGAGAGAGAGAGAGAAGAGAAGCTTATATAGGCCCGCACTGTAACCGCTATGCCCGGACTCCTGCACTGAATGGCGCTAGTGCACAACTTCTCTTTTCTCTTGAATTCTCAGAAATTAGTAAGGAATTGTGTTATGAACACTAAGTAAATGTGAGAGAGAGAGAGAAGAGAAGCTTATATAGGCCCGCACTGTAACCGTCCAGTTAGCAGAATATTCGGGACGTGGAAAAAAAATCGTCTCGAACGTTCAGTAAGTGCAAAGTGCGCCAACAAAATGCCACATTATGTCTCATGAGCCCATGAGCCCGAGCCCGAGTCCGAGTACGGTGCTTAAGCTTACCATGGAGACTTATCCTTAATTATCTCCTAGTAAAATCACTCACATGGTGTTGGTGTTTTTGCCTTTGGACTAGAAAAGATAGTCCCACATCGGCTACACCAAATGGTGAGTATCTCAATATAATGCATTGCTTGTGTTGAGGTGTGCACATGAGGTGTAGTGGGGCACAAGTTTGTGCCATGTGGAAGTATTTTCTAGAAGGAAAAAAGGATTAAATCCAACAAGGATGAAAGTTAATTTTTGTTGTGCGGATGCGGACTCGGACTCTAACACGGACTCCAGGATGTCTCGTGCATGCACGGGAGTGTTCGGGGGGTAGGCGTGGACTGGCACACTTCTATGCTGATTGTGGGATGATCTAAAATATCAAACTCTATTTTTGAGTATTGGTATTTTAGTCCCACATCGGATAGGAGAAGAGGTGAAGTCTCAACTCCACTCTATAAATAGAGCCCCTTGGCCTCCTTTGAAAGATGCACCAAGAAGAGAGTTGAGGGAGTCTGTTAAGTCCAGGAAGCCCGTTCAAGTCTCAAATATTGACTTACGAGCGTTCCAGAAGTTCTCCTGAACTTGCTGGTTCCTGGGAGCTTATCCGTACTGCGGGTATAGCTTTGAGCGCCGGTGTTCAACACCCCAGCGAGATCCTCTCTTCTTCTTCCTTCCTCTTTCTGTTGCCTTTGAGAATCTGAGACTCAACTGTTGTTGATCATCTCTTGTTGCCTTCGAGAATACCGTCGCTTCTCTTTAGAAGTAATACGGTTCGGTTGCCTTCGAGAATACCGTCGCTTCTCTTTAGAAGTAATACGGTTCGGTTGCCTTCGAGAATACCGTCGCTTCTCTTTAGAAGTTATACGGTTCTGTTGACTTCGAGAAATATTACGAAATAATCTTTTTAGATTCTCGTAAAACAACTTCACCTTCTTTAGGGTGTTGTTGCCAGAAACATTGTCTTTACAATTGTTTCTGAACTCGTGTTTTTTCCATCGATTGTTCGTCAAGGGACAAACAATCTCAAAGCTATACGATTCGATGGAAAACACTCGTGCTTCGCTTGTCGATACCGGCTTTAACAAGTTGGAGAAATTCGACGGCGAACACTTCCAGATCTGGAAGCGAAAGGTGACTCTGAACCTTCAACTCGTGGATGTTGATCACGTGTTGGATGAGGAAGAACCAATCGTTCCAGCAACAGGATCTGCTGCTGTTCTGGCCGCTGCTACGAGCAAGCAAACGAAGTGGAAAAAGGATAACAGCATATGCAGGCTGCTGATCCTGAATTCCATGGAAGACTCTCTGGCCGAGTCCTACACAAAGAGGACTTCTGCCAAAGAGATCTGGGAGTCCGTGGGGAAGCTGTATGACGACGACGAGGCCCGGTCGAAGATGTTCATGGTTGAAAAATACCACAAATGGGTCTTTGAAGACGAGAAGACCATGCTGCCCCAAGTGAAAGAGTTCCTGAAGCTGCGCCAGAAACTGGAGGACGATAGCATGCCCCTCGTCGACAAGTTCGTCGTTGGAGGGATCGTGGCAAAACTTCCTCCAGGATGGAGCAACATCTATGCAAGGATGCATAGGAAGAAGATGGAGATTAGCCTGGATAATCTCCTCAGCGAGATTCATGTTGAGGACGAGATGCGCTCTCAACAGAAGTTGGACACCCAGTCCAAGCAACTAGCAACGGCGAATCTGGTTCAAGCCACCAGAGAGAACAAAGGGAAGCAGGCGGCTTCTCACCACAAGAAGAAGGACTTCTCGAATCTGAAAGTGAAGGGTCCAGGATTCAAGCAACAGAAGTCCAAGTCCCATGTGACTTGCTTCAACTGTGGCAAGAAGGGTCACTATAAAAGTGAATGCAAGTCCAAGCCCAAAGAGCAAGGTGAGCCTAACAAGGTTTCTTTGGTTACTAATCAGGTTGCCATGATAGCACAGGTTGCAACTGTGGGGGCAGACTTGGACTGGTGGATAGACACTGGCGCGACATGTCATGTCTGTTCAGACAAGGACTGGTTCGTCTCCTATGAGCCTACTTCCGAGAAAGTCATGATGGCGAACCAGGCTCAAGCTGAAGTACTGGGGATCGGGACGGTGGAGCTGAAGCTTACATCGGGGAACATTCTGACGCTTCAAGGTGTGAAGCATGTTCCTGCAATCGCAAAGAACCTGATCTCTGGGAGCCTGCTCTGCAACGCAGGCTTGAGGATGGACATCAATGCTGGCCAAATGGTGATGTCCAAGAAGGGTACTTTCTTCGGGAAAGCTTTTCAGACTGAAGGAATGTACAAAATTCAGCTTGTTGTAACCCAGCATAATAATGTCAATGCTATCACTAGTTTGAATTACTCTCTTGAGTTGTGGCATAATAGACTAGGACATGTTCATTGTAAGCGAATAAACAAAATGTCTAGTCTAGGACTTATCTCCAAGTGTGGGGGTAAGGTAGAAAAATGTGAGATATGTGCTCAGACGAAGATCACTAGGAAACCCTTCCACAGGGTCCATCGAAGCACAGATCTTCTGGAGTTGGTTCACTCAGATATCTGTGACTTCAAACAATTCTCTACAAAGGCCGGGATGAAGTATTTCATTACTTTCATCGATGACTTCTCCAAGTATGCCTTCGTCTATTTACTCAAATCTAAAGACGAAGCATTCGAGAAGTTCAAGGAGTTCAGGGCCGAGGCTGAACGGCAAACTGGACAACAACTCAAGAGGCTGAGGAGTGATCGAGGTGGGGAATATAGGTCTCATGAATTCTCATCATTCTGCAAAGAACATGGAATCATCAACGAGACGACGGCTCCGTATTCTCCACAATCCAACGGAGTAGCAGAAAGGAAGAACAGAACGTTGACAGAGATGATGAATTCTATACTGTTGACTGCGGGTCTCCCAAAGTGCTATTGGGGAGAAGCTGCATTAACGGCCACTTTCATTCTGAACAGAGTGCCGTATGCAACTTCCGACATAACTCCTCATGAACTCTGGTTCAAAGTCAGACCCAACCTGAATGTCATTCGAGTGTGTGGGTGCCTGGCTTATGTGAAGCTCCCGGATCTAAAGATTCAGAAGCTGGGGACAAGGACTACTAAAGCGATCTTCCTGGGGTATGCCGAGAAGAGTGATGCTCGGAGATTCCTTGATATCGAGTCAAATCATATCATCGAATCTCGCGATGCTGAATATTTTGAAGAAAAGTTTGCAAGGCACAAGAACATTGTTCTCGCGGACATTCCGGAGAATAATGAGGGTACGGAGCAGACAGAGATCTTTATCGAACCAGTAGTCCAAGATGGAGTTGTTGTCGAGGAGACACCAGCTGAACCAGAACTCGCTGAGCCGTCAACTAAGCGAGCGAGGAGGCCGAAAGACTTTGGAGATGACTTCGTCACCTATCATGTGGAAGCAGATCCGCTTACCTATGATGAGGCGATGAAGACCAGAGATGTTATATTCTGGAAGGAGGCGATTGACAACGAGATTGACTCAATCACCTCCAATAACACATGGGTATTGGTCGACCTACCAGAAGGAGCAAGACCCATCGGATGCAAATGGATCTTCAAGAAGAAGATGAAAGCAGATGGAACCATTGACAAGTTCAAGGCCAGGCTAGTGGCCAAGGGGTTTGCTCAGAAGCAGGGGATCGACTACTTTGACACTTATGCTCCAGTAGCTCGGATGACAACTATCAGATTGTTAATTGCTTTAGCAGCAATACACAAGCTGGTGATACATCAGATGGATGTGAAAACGGCATTCCTTTATGGCGAGCTGACCGAAGAGATCTACATGCAACAACCAGAAGGTTTTGTCGTCAGAGGTCTGGAAGACAAAGTCTGCAAGTTGATGAAGTTCTGTATGGTTTGAAGCAAGCTCCCAAAATGTGGCATGAGAAGTTTGACAAGGTGATAAGGTCAAATGGCTACAGGGTCAGTGAAACAGACAAGTGTGTCTATACGAAGTTTGCTGACGGAAGAGGAGTAATCGTTTGTCTATACGTGGACGACATGCTAATCCTAGGTACGGATTTAAGCTGCGTCACAGAGACAAAGAAATTCCTCTCGACCAAGTTCAGTATGAAGGACTTGGGGGATGCCGACGTAATCTTGGGGCTCAAGATCATCCGGACAGGCACTGGAATAGCGCTGTCACAGTCTCATTACATTGAGAAGATGCTCTCTCGCTACGGGTATCAAGATCTTCCTATTATTGATACACCGTACAGGAGTGATCTGAAACTGGAGCCAAATTCGAAGGAGAGCGTCAGGCAGTTGGAGTACGCTAGCGTCATCGGAAGTTTGATGTACGCTACTACTGCCACAAGGCCTGACATAGCCTTTGCAGTGGGAATGTTGAGTCGATTTACGAGCAATCCAGGCGTAAAGCATTGGAAAGCTGTGAAGCATGTTATGAGATATCTCAAGAAGACTCAGACATATGCACTATACTACAGCGGAGATCCGTCAGTAGTGGAAGGCTTCAGTGATGCTAGCTGGTGTTCAGAGGTGGAGAGCGAATATTCCACAGGTGGATATGTGTTCGCCATGGGTGGAGCTGCTATATCGTGGAAGTCGAAGAAGCAGACTATGTTATCTCGCTCCTCCATGGAATCTGAATTCTTTGCATTGGACGCTGCAGCAGATGAAGCAGAGTGGCTTCGGGAGCTCATGTATGACCTTCCAATGGTTGGGGCTCAGATACCGGCGATTCCGATATACTGTGACAACCAGGCGGCAGCAGCAGTGGCATCAAATGAACTCTTCAACGGGAAGAAGAGGACTGTGCGGTTGAAGCACAGAGCAGTGAACGATCTCATAAAAAGGGGCGTCATTGCAGTGATCGATGTTCGGAGTCAGGAAAACCTGGCGGATCCGTTAACGAAGGGTCTCAAGCGTCAGCTGGTCGAGGACACAGCAAGAAAGATGGGCTTGAAGGCATTCTAATATTGTGTCATTATAATCCTATCAATAAATTTTATGTTATTGGTTCAAAGAGAAATCTACCAGATATCTAATTTTTTGATTCAAGGGAGGACTATTGACTGGAAAAATATTAGTTAACAGTGGGCACTTGTTCTGCGGAACATGTAAGGGTTTCGGACCCAGAACCACTGTTGTCTACTATGAATTTTCTACGGAAAATTGATCCTGTGAGAAGGATGGCATAATGCCTTAATGAGTTCTCAGACTGAGTGAAGGTCTGTTATGCTTTACAGGAAGCATGGTGGCGCAACAACCACAAAGGAGTGTTACAACTCCATGCTACAGTGGGGTGACTCCACCATGAGGTTCCCAGGTAGGGGTAATGCCTCGGCTTTGTTAGCCAAGTTACAGGCGGCGTAGCACCGCATATAGGCAGGTAGCCTAATGTTGCATAATCGTAATAAAGAGATGTAGGCAGCACTACAAAGAGGCCGGTGTCCTCATGTTACAGTGGCATGACACCACGATGAGGTACCCAGGTAGGGGTAAAGCCTCGGCTTTGCAAGCCATGTCATAGTGGCGTAACACCACAAGGGAGCGCAAGGCTTCATGCTGGGTAGTTTGGCACTACAAAGAGGCTTGAGACCTCATGCTACAGTAGTATGACACTACGATGAGGTTCCCAGGTAGGGGTAATGCCTTGGCTTTGTCAGCCATATCATAGCGGCGTAGCACCGCAAAGAAGCGCAATGCTTCATGCCAATGACTCTTTATATAGAACTCACCTATAGTGTATGGACAGAGATATCAGGCCGTCTCTTGAGGGTAAACTTGTAGACGCCCAAAAATTATACACTGAAACCAGGCTGGCACAAGGCCTTCAATGTGCAGCCAGAAGCACAGTTGATGTCACTATGTGAGTAGGAAGAATTGCAGTTATGGTGCAGAATTCAAGGCTTAGTCCATTCTTGTATCATGCTGTTATTTAACCTATGCGGGAAGATTCAAGTCGTAGCGACATCTCTCCTAATGCATGATGGACAATCACTGTGGGGAACGCTCAACCCATATATTGAGATATGTGGGGGATTGTTGGTGTTTTTGCCTTTGGACTAGAAAAGATAGTCCCACATCGGCTACACCAAATGGTGAGTATCTCAATATAATGCATTGCTTGTGTTGAGGTGTGCACATGAGGTGTAGTGGGGCACAAGTTTGTGCCATGTGGAAGTATTTTCTAGAAGGAAAAAAGGATTAAATCCAACAAGGATGAAAGTTAATTTTTGTTGTGCGGATGCGGACTCGGACTCTAACACGGACTCCAGGATGTCTCGTGCATGCACGGGAGTGTTCGGGGGGTAGGCGTGGACTGGCACACTTCTATGCTGATTGTGGGATGATCTAAAATATCAAACTCTATTTTTGAGTATTGGTATTTTAGTCCCACATCGGATAGGAGAAGAGGTGAAGTCTCAACTCCACTCTATAAATAGAGCCCCTTGGCCTCCTTTGAAAGATGCACCAAGAAGAGAGTTGAGGGAGTCTGTTAAGTCCAGGAAGCCCGTTCAAGTCTCAAATATTGACTTACGAGCGTTCCAGAAGTTCTCCTGAACTTGCTGGTTCCTGGGAGCTTATCCGTACTGCGGGTATAGCTTTGAGCGCCGGTGTTCAACACCCCAGCGAGATCCGCTCTTCTTCTTCCTTCCTCTTTCTGTTGCCTTTGAGAATCTGAGACTCAACTGTTGTTGATCATCTCTTGTTGCCTTCGAGAATACCGTCGCTTCTCTTTAGAAGTAATACGGTTCGGTTGCCTTCGAGAATACCGTCGCTTCTCTTTAGAAGTAATACGGTTCGGTTGCCTTCGAGAATACCGTCGCTTCTCTTTAGAAGTTATACGGTTCTGTTGACTTCGAGAAATATTACGAAATAATCTTTTTAGATTCTCGTAAAACAACTTCACCTTCTTTAGGGTGTTGTTGCCAGAAACATTGTCTTTACAATTGTTTCTGAACTCGTGTTTTTTCCATCGATTGTTCGTCAAGGGACAAACACATGGTTCCCTCCTTAGGGTCACCATCCCATGTGCACATCTCAACAACATACCAAGTATATATTGAGATACAACTTATAGTACTTTTTCAATGTGGGACTAAATATCACTAGACATGTATAGAAAGCAAACTTTCTCTACATGTCAAGAAAAAGCTCCAACAGAACATATGTGGGTTTGGAATTTGCTTGCGATTGGTGCTGATTTGGTGTTCTCGGTGAGGAGTCGTAGTAGAGAATTATGTTATGTTTATTTCGATGAAACATTGTTCATAGAGTCGTATAGGTTATGAACTAGAGTCGAATTGGTTGTTAAGTAAGTCAATATGAATGATCTTTACTTTTGCGGGCGCATGTAGTATAATAGACAAATTTGTTAAGTTGATATGAATACAGTGGGTTTTCAAGCTAGGAGCATGTAGTATAATAGACAAATTTGTTAAGTTGATATGAATACAGTGGGTTTCCAAGCTAGGAGGAGGTTGGTGTGTCGTACTGTATCAAGATCCGTGTTAGCAGACGACAAATGTACGAATATAAATCGACGCAGTACAAATAAAATACGTTAAAAAAATTAGTCAAATATTTGATATTGAGGTTGGAATCTTCACATTCTTAAATAGTCAAATCTGGTTAATCAAACAAGTTTCCACCACGTTATTTTTGTCAAATCTTTCAATAATTTATACGGAGCATGTTTAAAATTTCGCATGCTTAAAATTTACGTACTGATTCGAATATTTAAAAAGTACGCAAGTATTATACGTATCTCCAAGATACGGAAAAAATTGTGTATAATATGAGATTTATTAGGTCACGCCAAAATAAAAATCATATCATATTTGTATTCGTGCAAAGTAGTTTTAAAGTAGCATGTATTAATGAAAGTTTATTCAAAAAGATTTCAACATCAACTAGTTATACACTTGTTGTGCGTTTTGTAATCGGTGAACAATGTGTGCATCTTATGCTTTTTCTTTTTCCTGCACTGTCAGTATGAATGCAGGATCAATACTCCAAATATGAACAAAAAGGACATGAATGATCCTTGCTATTTTCGAAGCGATTAGTACTTTTGTGCTCGCTTGTAGCATTGCAAATGTGTTCACTTGTTATAGATACAATGTTGGTTCATGCTATATTTTTTTCCCGGCCGTTTGGATTTTTAACCATAAGTTACCTACGGGTATTTCTATTTCAACCATAACTATAAGTTTGGGCACGTCTAATCCAACCATAACTAACTATAAGTTAATAGGGACATAAGCCTACGTCTCACACAAATCACAAATAAGGACGGAGTCAAACAAACCTAGTTTAGGTAAAATGAACCATATTTTTTTTCGTAATCATGTCAACTAGAGTAACTATCTCGTCAATGCATGTAGCTGCACTAAACTCTTGGTTCTATAACTCTAGCGGTAGCTGCACTAAACTCTTGGTTCTATAACTCTTGCGGAACAAACAGAGCCAAGGCAAGACTCAAGATAAAGAGAGAGAATGAACTAAAGTTGAGTCCATTTTTGTTCACCCATCAAAACTATGATGTTTGTTAACCCTCCAATAAAAGATTGACACGTGTCAAATTCATTCAACATTAACCACTTTGGAAGTAGTTTTATAAACATTCAAAATGGTTTTGATCAAAAGATTTGACAAGTGTCATTTTTTTTATGGAAGGGTGAACAAACACTCCAGTTTTGATGGGTGAACAAACACTCTAGTTTTGATGAGTGAACAAAAATGTACTCACTAAAGTTTGATCAAGATAAAGGGAGTAGAACAGTAAGAAAAACCTACGAGATGCATATAACCTATCTGTGGATGTGTTCTCATCTTCAATTCTACAATCAATCGCATGCTTGCAGTAGACAGGTGGCTTAAGTACTAATATGAGTTTGCACTAGTTGCAAAAACTGACATGTATGGACCACCATAAAAAAGTGTCACAATCTGCTACCACTATTGAAATACGAGTGCGTAAGCACGTCCAGCCTAGACCACTGTATTAGTGATTATCAATATCTCAATAAATCATGTCCATTATGTCATATAGCATCCACAATTAACTTACATATGAAAAACAATATAGCCTATTAGCAAGACTATAACGAAAGCTAAGATAGAGAAACATCGAAAAAGGAAAATAAGCGCTCCAGACTTCTGAAATATGAAGAGAAAAAACAAGACCACAAACCTCAAACTTCATCACAGAGTACCAAAACCAGCTAGTAACATAAAATTGTGATCACAAACCTGAGCCAAGATCACAACTCCATGAATGAGTTCTCAACTTGGCAATGAACTCAGCAAACCGCAACAAAAGCACAATCACATTCAGTTGTTTCCACACAGGAAACTTCTTAGAATCATACTGTAGTATGTTGAGTCTTTGATAGTCTGAAGTTGCCATCAGGAAACTTCTCAGGATCATAATGTAGTTCATTGAATCTTTGAAAGTCGAAGCCTGGCTTCTCAAGACCATATTAACATACAAAGTTTTCCCCAATCTCTCTATAGACTTGTTGCCCAGATAACAGAAATATATGATTTTTAAAAATTAACCTCATTCAAAACAATTAGAGACCATGCAAATTTTTCTCAGGTTGTTTAGAAAGGCATCAACAGTTTCCACTAACTGGTTCAAATATAAACATGTTAAAGGTATTCCACAATATGAACAAGAACAAGGGTTAAACATTTCGCAAGCTTCTGTTAGATAACAACGGTCAGATATCAAAACTCATAACCAGTGAGGAGCTCTCAATTGGATGACGAGTGCAGGCCACGACCTGAACTCGATGACAATCTCTCCGCTGCACGGCCATCCGCGGGCTCTCAGCTGGGCGACGGCCGTGGCGAAAACGCAATGGATCAGGTAGAGCACGACCGGGACGACCACGAACGAGGTCGCCAGCTCCCTCGAGAGGGTGGCAAAGGCGTGCCTTACTCCCGCGTTGTCGCTCGGCAGGGACAGGATCATGTCAGTCTGGATGCGGAGGAACCAAACCTTCATCGCAATCTTCATCCAACCAAACACCGTCTTCCGATACACTTTCCACTCGGAAGTACCCCTCCTCCGGTCTATCTTATACGGGTCGTAGAGAATACCGTGTATCTCCTCCCCGCGCAGATCGAAGGCGAGCCGGCACAAAACTGAGCATAGGGTATTCCAGAACACATACACGGTCAGATTGTAGAGCTCGAAGTCCAACCACCGCCGAAAGATGAAACAAACAGCCGTCCAGAGCATTTCAGAGGAAACCACCATCATCATGGTTGCTGAGAAAAAACAACAACAGAAGGAATGAATGAATTAATATGAACAATGTCGAAATGTACGTCACTCTTTGTTAAGATATTAATGTTGTTACGTAATATCTAAATAAGCGTGGACTTGTATGTAAGAGTCCAAACCCAATGAATGAATTAATATGAACAATGTCGAAATGTACATCACCCTTTATTAAGATATTAGTGTTGTTACATAATATCTAAATAAGTGTGGACTTATATGTAAGAGTCCAAACCCTCGTTAGAGAGTTGAGGGGTTCTTTATACTCTACATGGTATCAGAGCCAAAATCCTAGCCTTCCCTTCTCTCTCAACCCTAACGGTAGCCGCCGGCTAGCAACCCCCCCCCCCCTTTTTCAAACCCTAACCCTACTTGGTAACCATTTCAACACCATCATCATGGTTGCTGAGAATAAAAACAACAGAAGGAATGGATTAATATGGACAGTGTCGAAATGTACGTCATCTCTTCTATTAATACTGAACAGCCGTGCTATTTTGCACGCGTGCTCGCACCCGGCAGGGGACGGCGGAGCACGAGGGGGGGAGGGGTGCCGGCGGTGGCTCGCACGAATACGCGAGTACTACGCGAGCCATACCGCCATTTTGTATATTGAATTGATATTTCTTATACATTCTGATCTTACAAATAAAAGTTTAATCGACGCAAGTAATAAATTCTTGTTGACTAGAGAATCGAACTGCTCGGAAATTATGCAAAGGTTTCCACCCAAATCCAAATATCACATTGTTTCTGATCTATACGCAAATATTGGCATAAATTTAGGGAATTATACCCCGTTTGGTTCACTGTAATATGATCGTAATCGTAATGTAATCAAATGAAAAAAAAAAAATTTATTTGATTACATTACGATTACGATTACATTACAGTGTACCAAACGAGACCTTAATTTGAACAAAATTAGAAGA
The DNA here is from genome assembly GCA_029216955.1 of Iris pallida. NCBI lineage: Eukaryota > Viridiplantae > Streptophyta > Magnoliopsida > Asparagales > Iridaceae > Iris > Iris pallida. The sequence goes on from JANAVB010041017.1 coordinate 9,023,580, forward strand.
AAAAAATCATGATATCTAAGTGCAATAAACGAGCCTACATTAGATGATCCAAAAGAAATAAAAATAATAATAATCAGACGATCGACTTGCAAAATCAAAATAGCTCGGGATATTAAAGTGAAATAAACAATGATGAAGCGAGAAATAGAACTTTAAAAAAAACCCTAAATCGGGACACTAGAGTGCAAAAAATTGATAGTTGAGAGTATTTGAGTGAAAAATTTCACCTGATCGGAGGCGAAAGCGGCAGCGTAGCGGAGGGGATAGGAGGTTAGGGTTTTTCTCTCTCTCTCTCTCTTCGTTTTATATTTATTCGTGTATTAACCGGTTTCGGATCCTAATAGCCCAAACCCGACGCGAGAATATTTCGGAATCCCCAGATTTTGCATCCAAATTTGATGAGGGTTAATTAGTTGTACCCCCCTATGGTTTGCACATATTTTGGTAACTGTCCCTATTGTTTTAAAAATAAAGAACACCTCCCTGGTTTATAAAGTTAATTAGTTGTACCCCCCTGGTGCATAGAAGAAAATGAGTGAAAAATTAAGCAGCCAGGGGGGTGTTCTTTATTTCTGAAATAACGGGGACAGTTACCAAAATACGTACAAACCATAGGAGGGTACAACTAATTAACCCATTTGATGATTAGAGCATCTCCAACCCTATTTTCTTGTTAAGTGTTGTGAGTCTTAGGTGGCTCCTATGTGACATGAGCTACAAGACAATGTCTTATTTATGTGGCAAAATTATATCTCAAAACACAATGAGATAGAAAAACTCTCTCCAATTAGGGGTGCAACTCGGGCAGGTAAAACCCAAGCCCGATCGGGTAAATCCGTTAATAAGTTGGGTTAGGGTTGAAGATACTCGTGTTCGGGTTAAATTTTTTGAACCCGATCAAAAATCGGGTTGGGCTCGGATTCATGTGTCGGGTTACCCGAAGAACCCGAAACCCGACTTATATATATATATATATATATATATATTGTTTGATACTTAAATAAAAAGTTTAAATCCTAAATTTTTTCACCCAAACTATTCAATTCCTTTATCTTAAATTTTATTTCAACTTGTATTTTGTAATGATCAAGACTTGATTGCTATTTGATTATGTGCTAATTATTACCTTTGTTTTAAATTATTTTAAATATTATATTAGAGTCCGATAAATCCGATGGACCCGATAAACCCGGGTCCATCGGGTTTCAACTTGTATTTTGTAATGATCAAGACTTGATTACTATTTGATTATATGTTAATTATTAACTTTGTTTTAAATTATTTTAAATATTATATTAGAGTCCGATAAACCCGATGGACCCGACCCAACCCGATCCTCCGGGCTTGGTCTTGGGCTTCATATGTTGAACCCGAGGTCGGGTCGGGCTTGGCCTCGGGCTAGGCTTATGATTCATTGGGTTGGGCTCGGGTTGACCTCAAGCCCGACCCAACCAGCCCGAGTTGCACCCCTATCTCCAATGCAAAAGTATTGAGAAGACAATAAAAAGTATTTTTTCCAACTTCCAAGGTAACTTTTAAGACAACTACTCATCTTCTTTCCTTTTTCTAATATTTTTTATTCATAATTGATGACATGGAAGAGAAGACATTGTCAAGTGCATTGTCTAGAACAAGACAACTTCACAATGTCTTCTTTAATTTTTGCCACATAAGCTTCACAATTGACTTAACAATTGCATTGGAGAAGAACTTTTGAATAAAATTTTGTCATTCCTATTACTTTTTTCTAAAGTCACAATAGGGTTGAAGATGCTCTTACACGTTCTCTAATGTTATCCCTATTTTTTGGGGTTCGGATCTTAATAACCGAAACGGATAAGGATTGACACCTATGCCTCGTTTGGTACACTGTAATGTAGTCGTAATCGTAATGTAATCAAATGATTTTTTTTCCATTTGATTACATTACGATACGATTACATTGCAATGAACCAAACGGGATCCTAGGATCAAACTAAACGGAAAATTTGATTTTTTTAAGCTGGACGGCAAGTATACATAACTAGTGACTTTCACAGGGGGAAAAAAACTCCTCTGATGTTATTAAAAAATTAAATAATAAATTATATTAAATTAGTATAGTTTAAATATATTTTAATTAGAATTTGTTAGGGACAAATTTTTAAAATTTTGGATAATGTGGCTTAAATATAATTTGAATCTTGAATATAGAATTTTCTGTTATTGATATGATTATAGGCTTGCTTTGGATATATGTTTAGGTAGTGAGAAAGATTTTAGGATTTTTTTTTCATACTTGGCCAAGACTGTAATGTGAGGTCGAGAAGATCATACAAGTTGTGTGTACGATCCACAGGAGATTTAGGCCTCGTTTGGAAGACTGTAATATAATCGTAATAGCAATGTAATCAAATAAAAATATATTTTATTTTATTTTATTATATTGTGATTATGATTACATTACAGTGAACTAAAACGGGATCTTACTTGCAGTGAGTATAAGATGATCGACCGACCATAAAAATAGAAATGAAATGTATGGTAATGATTGTTGATCATGTAACGAAGAATATGTCGAGCTCGGGATGTTTATGAATCCTGTTTGGAGGGTGCAGAGCCTTGACGTGAATTCAACTGTATACCGATGATGGGTCTTGATGGATATATACCCATGTCGACTTCGGTTGGAAAAAATCACATGTAGCTGGAGGAATTAACCGATGATTATGTACGAAATCGTGTTTAACGACGTACGAAGAGTGAGTGATCGAGATTCTCCAGTAACTGAGGTTTAATTCTCTGCTTCGTCTAATCCAGTTCAAAGCCCAAATCCCCAGCACTGATCATGCAAACAGCCAGAGACGCCAATATGGACCCACAAAAGTTGTGGACTGAGTTAACATCCAACACTATAATGTTGGGTAAAGATATGCGTTCAGTAGCTCAATATTAGATGTCATCATCTAGAAATAAAAGCAAAACACCTGAACTAACCACTGACATTGCTTGAATTTATCATCTACACACAACATTTCTAACAATAATAGTACTGGTTATGACAAATGACAATATCGGCATTTATAATAACAATAATAGTACAGGTTATGGCAAATGACAAAATCAACAAGCATAGCGAGAGGTATATTCATACTTTGATGTTAGCAAGAGAGGGTACAAATCCTATGGATGACGCGATGAAAAGAAAGTACAAATCATGTGCAACATACAAAATCAAACAATATGGACAGCAACAGGCTGAAGAGTCAGGAACTGTCAACATTCAAACTACAAACCAGAATGCTTTTTAGTCTACAGAAACTTCAAAACTCCATATTCTTAACAAACATGTAGACATGATGTGTGTTTTCTTCTACAAATGTTTGATTTCATGTAGACATGATGTGTGTTTTCTTTTACAAATGTTTAAACACAAGGCTGTTGACCTACAAGGCCTTCTCATACAAGTGCTACCAAATCCGAACTGGGATGAGCTGGGATGTGTACTGATTCTTATAAAAAAAAGCAACTTTTTTTTTGCAGCCAAAGGGTGGTTCCGCCCTTGCTCATCATTAAACCTCCAGTCTTCACTTTTAGTTGGCGATTCGTACTTTCTTGAGATGGTCACTCTGAACCTCCAGGTCTTCATTCCCATGGTTTAACACAGCAGCAGTTCCTTAAAAAATCTAAAGATGTAGTAAACATTCCGTTGGCCTTTGTCCGAACTCAGTTTCCAGCCATGAATAGTTCTCACCATTCGCTCTTACCCCAAAAAAACAAAAAACAAAACAAAAATCCTTTGTTATGGCCTTGTGTAAACTAGTTTAGGCCTCTAGTTCCACCAGGTCCTTTGACTAATATCCTCTCACTCCAAAGCCTCTAGTTCTACCAGGTCATTTGACTAACATCCTATCATTCCTAACCAGCACGTCTATTGTCTATGTTGTACATAAACCACTTGAATCCTCAATTGGAGCCACCACCAACTTCCCACAAGTACTCATTTTTCTCTTTGAATGTCTTGACAGTTATCCATCTTAGTAATTCTCATTTTAGCTATGCTCATCTCTGGACATGTTTATTAATTGCCCAACTCTCCGATTAATAAAGCATGGTAGGTCTTATAGTAAAGTGCTATAGGATTATCCTTTCAATTTCAGCAGCCTGTTGCGAGCACAAACAACTCACTCTACCTCATCTCTAGCCCCTCTAAAGCTACCTGCTTCACTGTAGTTCTCCCTAAAGAGATTTGTCTTCCTCTCCTCGCACTTTTTGTTCGGATATTTAATCTTCTCATCCATCATTTCATTATCTTCCAGAACAGACTTTCTCACAATCGTTTCCAAATCTCCCGCTCAATCAATATTCCTGCTGCCCGCCTTCCATTTCTGTCAAGGATTTCATATTTTTACCTTCAAATCCAAGCAAGAGAAGAACTATGCTGCTTATATTTGACCAGGTTTTCATTCTGAACCAGTATTCTTTTCGTAAATAACAGTCCATCTTGTTCAATTGGAGAAGCGCTACTTCCGGACATTTGATCTGGTCTTCAAGCTCACGGACTTCGTCATCACCCTTATGGAGTCGGTTACGCTGATTCAGAAGCTTCTCTGTGTCCATCAGTAGTCTTCTAGAAACTAACTTTGGCCTTTCACAGATTGTCATTATGAGCTTCGAAGCAATCAATTTCTCTTCTCAGAAACATAATGACTTTACTAGGTACTCTTGCTGAAGCTTATTAAATCTTTCACGGGTGTATGGAATCATGTTTTCCTGACAGCTCTGCCAATGTTTGCACTGCAACGATACTTTTGACTTTATGTGAACAGTTTAGGCTCGGGACTTCTTGCTTTAACTCATCTTGGTGAACTGTGCTGTCCTGTTCTTGTTTATAATCGTTCCAAAGTACTTGAGAACTTTCTGAAATGCTTTCTCCAGCAGACCAGACCCTCTCTAGGCTCCAGATTCCTTCAGTAAGCTTCCACTGCCATATTTTCAACCTGTACCATTTGTTCACCTTCTTCAATCTGAAGTCTTATGCTGCTATAATATAACATGATATAAGTGAATCATGAGTTTTCTTTAAATGCACAGAAAGGGGAAAAAATTAAAGCTCCAGTGGAAGTATGAGACAGAGGCATACTAACACTCACCAAATGAACTCTATAAGGAACTCTGGTATGTATAATTTTCTTTAAGTCCTGAAATATATGGCGATGTCTTCTACACAATAGTTGCAATTAGAAACCAAGGAGACATGAATCAATTCCATTACCATATTGTTCATATCAACAAAGATGGAAATTTATATATAGATTTAAGGAATTGGGATATTATCTATAAATTAGTAAGCATCAGAAAGAGTTCTCATATTGAACCCACGCACCTAGTTTCTCCAATAAACTCTGATGCCACCTCCACTTCCTACAAATACACTCATTTCTTATGCTCAATTGGCACCATACTCAGGCTTCAAGTTCCTATAAATACACTCATTTCTTATCCTCTACCCTGTATCGCCAATCATCCATGTTAGCATTTTCATCTCAGCTATGCCTCTTTTCTGAATGTTTTTTTTATTCCTTATCAATGCAACCCATACAGCGTGGCAGGTCTTATAGTTCTCTTATAGAATTTTCCTTTCAACTTAAAGCAAAGCACTCACTCTACCTCATATCTAGTCCTAAAGTTACCTAGTTCAGTCTAACTCTCCTAAAGAGATTGCCTTCCTCTCATCGTAGACGTACTTTTTTCTTTCAGATACATGATCTTCTCTTCCATCTTTTGTTATCTTCCACAACAGAAACCATGTTTCCCACAACAATTTCCAAATCTCTCGTACAACCAATATTTCTGTTGCTCGGCTCCCTTTTCTTTCAGATGTCAATGCCTGCCCTATCTTTCACATGTCAATGCCTTTACTAAGCTACTTGTATTTGACTGAATTTTCATTGCGAGCTTGTATCCTGCTTTGTAAAGAACAGTTCATCTTGATTCCATTGGAAAAGTTCTATTTTAGGATATTTGATCTGATATTCAAGTTCTATTTCAGGATTTGACAAATTTGTACGGAGCTCCACTACATATATGCGACTTTGAGAGTGACCAAGAATATGACAAATTTGTACGGATCGGCACGCATCATACTAACTTTACAGTCTTCACTTCAAAATTTAAACCCCACCTCTCACCCTAGAAATTTTTTCCCAAAGCGCTCAGCGAAAAAAATGAAGAAGATCCACCCCTCCCCTTCCTCTACCTCCTTCGTTTCCGTCGACATGTTAGCGGTGCTGAAACTTCTACCGGAGGCGATCCTGCCGCTGACGATGGTGCTGGGGTTCGAGGACAAGGAGGTGCTGCGTACCTGATGCTGAGGTTGATCAATGGCCCGGTGGAGGATTTGGAGGACCGTAAGCGGCTGCGCCACCGACATATGTTTTTAAAATTTTCATCCTATTGAAAATCCATACGTTGGTATATTTTTAAAATTTTCAAAACAAAAGGTTCTTAATCATCCCAAACACTTCTTCCAGCCACCCCCTCCTCTCTCCTCTGCCCACCGCCACCTCACTTTCCATCATCACCTCTATCTCCTCCTCCGCTTTAGTGAAAGAACATGCACTCTCTTCCGCCTGCCCCACCACCGGCGCTTCCTTCTTCTCCATCTCGTTCTTCCTTCTCTCCCTCTTCTTCTTCCTCTTATGCTTCCCCTTCCCCTTCCCCTCCATGCTCTCCAGGTGCTCCTCGAATCCCTCGATCGCCATGTAAATGATATTCCGGTCTAGGGAGCAGTCCCACCGCAACCAGAAGCTGGCGTAGCAATTGAAGCAGCCGCAGTGAAACATATGTCGGTGGCACAGCCGCTTACGGTCCTCCAAAGCCTCCATCAGGCCATTGATCGACCTCAGCATCAGGTACACTAATACCTCCTTGTCCTCGAACCCCAGCGCCGCCATCAGTGGCAGGATCGCCTCGATCGAGGGATTCGAGGAGCACCTGGAGAGCATGGAGGGGAAGGGGAAGGGGAAGCAGAAGAGGAGGAAGAAGAAGAGGGAGAGAAGGAAGAACGAGATGGAGAAGAAGGAAGCGCCGGTGGCGGGGCAGGCGGAAGAGAGTGCATGTTCTTCCACTAAAGCGGAGGAGGATATAGAGGTGATGATGGAAAGTGAGGTGGCGGTGGGCAGAGGAGAGAGGAGGGGGTGGCTGGAAGAAGTGTTTGGGATGATTAAGAACCTTTTGTTTTGAAAATTTTAAAAATATACCAACGTATGGATTTTCAGTAGGATGGAAATTTTAAAAACATATGTCGGTGGCGCAGCCGCTTACGGTCCTCCAAATCCTCCACCGGGTCATTGATCAACCTCAGCATCAGGTACGCCAGCACCTCCTTTTCCTCGAACCCCAGCACCGTCGTCAGCGGCAGGATCGCCTCCGGTAGAAGTTTCAGCGCTGCTACCATGTCGACGGAAACAGAGGAGGTGGAGGAAGGGGAGGGGTGGATCTTCTTCATTTTTTTCCTGAGCGCTTTAGAAAAAAATTCCTGGGGTGAGGTGGTGTTTAAATTTTGAAGTGAAGACTGTGAAGTTAGTATGGTGTGTGTCGATCCATACAGATTTGTCATATTCTTGGTCACTGCCAAATCCGTACAGAATTGAGGTAAAAAAAAAAATTCGTACAGATTTGTCATATTCTGTACATGTTTTTTTTTAATTCCTTGCCACTGCAACCCATACAGCGTGGCATATCTTATACTTGTCTTATAGAATTTTCCTTTCAACTTAAAGCAAAGCACTCACTCTACCTCATCTCTAGTCCTAAAGTTACCTACTTCAATCTAACTCTCCTAAAGAGATTGCCTTCCTCTCATCGTAGACGTACTTTTTCTTTCAGATACTTGATCTTCTCTTCCATCTTTTGTTATCTTCCCCAACAGAAACTATGTTTCCCACAACCATTTCCAAATCTCTCGTAAAACCAATATTTCTGTTGCTCGGCTTCCTTTTCTTTCAGATGTCAATGCCTGCCTTATCTTTCACATGTCAATGCCTTTACTATGCAACTTGTATTTGACTGAGTTTCCATTGCGAGCTTGTATCCTGCTTTGTAAAGAGCAGTTCATCTTGATTCCATTGGAAAAGTTCTATTTCGAGATATTTGATCTGGTCTTCAAGCTCATGCACTTTGTCCTCAATCCTCATCCTACCCTGGAGTCTTTTGGGCTTAAACTCAAAAGCTTACCTGTTTCCTTTGACAGTGGTTTTCAATTCATCAACTTTGGCCTTTCTCAGATTGGCATTACAGGCTTTGAAGCAATCAATTTCTCTTCTCAGATCCATAATGATCTTACTAGAGATGCCTCTTGCTCATGTTTGAAAATATTTTCATCACTAAATCTAGAGTTTAATCCAGTAAAGCTTATATCTCTTCACAGGAAATTAAGATCGTAGCGGCATATTTGCTTTCCCTTAGAGATCTGACAATCATGCTTCTGACTTTTTGTGAATAGTTTAGGTTCCGAACGTTTAACCCATCTTTTTGAACTGTGCTTTCCTGTTCTCCATACTCATGTTCCTCTGCTTCAGAACTTTCTGAAGTGCTTTCTGTAGCAGGACACTCGAAGTTTCAGATTCATTCAATATATTTCCACTCCAATATTTTCAATTTGTATCATCTGTTCGCCTTCTTCAATGTATTGTGATGTCACCTTTGTAGTAGTCCTCGCGCTGCATCAACAAATAGCATGATATAAGTAAATGATGATTTTTGCCTTAAATGCATAGAAACTAAAGGAAAACCATTATGCTCTAGTACTATAAGCATCAAACCTGATATAGACTTTCTCAGTTTAGTCCTTGTTAAGTGTTATATTAGACTTATTAGTTATTGGACTTTAGTCCCACATTGCTTAGAGTAATAGGAGAGGAGGCTAGCCTCTCCTATATATATGTAGTCTCTCTTCAATAAAGATATCATATATTTTATTCCATTCTACATGGTATCAGAACCATAGAAGGAAAAATAAAAAATTTCACATCAAAAAAAAATTCTCCCCCCACCCATTCGCCGACCCCCCCCCCCCCTGCCCCCCCCCTCGCCGACCCCCTCCCCCTTGTTGTCCAGCGCCCCCCCCCCCCCCTTTCGCCGACCCCCCCCCCCCCCGATCCAGCCCCCCCGGCCGGATCTGCTGTGCAGACCCCCCCCCCCTTCGCCGACCCCCGGCTCCCCTACACTCCGGATCTTCGGCGCAGACACCCGGCTCCCCCACACCCCGAATCTGCTGTGCAGACACCCGGATCCCCCCCACGTCCCGGATCTGCTGTGCAGACACCCGGATCACCCACGATGGCTCAAAATCCTAACATTTTCCATCAGCCACCACACATCCTTCGAACCCTAGTTTAAAAAAAAAAGAAAAAAAGAAAAAAAAAAGAAAAAAAAACAGAGAAGAAAAAAAAGAGAAGAAAAAAAAGTCAGTGGTCCAATGCTTTATTCCTAGATTAAGCCGTTTGGACTTAACAAATGCTTTTTTCCTACCCTAATCTTCACATCCAAACCTACACAGAGAATGATCGTATTTTCTCCTGTGTCCTGACGTGTTTACTTTATATGTGCGCGACGGTGTTGACCACGTTTATAGCACATTCGTAAAGTTGGTGTGATTTTTGGGGTTGGAAAGAACTCGCGACGGTTGCTTCCATTTCAGGATGACAGATTCGAAGGCAGATGATGGTAACGGTGTCAGCAACACGACGAGCACTGGCACAATTATCTCTTCGACTCGACTTGTCGATCGTCGATTGGACGGTCCAGATGGTTACTCAACATGGCAGAAGAAAATTGAGAAAACACTTCGTGGGATGCGGCTATCTAAACATTTGACTGACAGCCCTCCGGCGACGACTAATCCCACATTTGAACAGTGGAAGACGGATGATAGTCGACTGTTTACACAGTTGATGAACTCCATGGAACCGTCCGTCGAGGACATGGTTCAAACATGGACACGGTCAAGGAGCTATGGGAGGTCCTAGCAACGGCGTTTGATGGAAAACGCGACTTGTCTCGCATATACGACTCGGTTGTTGGCGTTTACCGAGCAACTCAAGGAGACAAGTCTCATAAGGATCACTTCCGATCCTTCAAGGCTATGGTGGATGAAATTGATCGTGTTCTTCCTCTGATATCAGATATCAATGAAGTTCGGGCTCAATGCGAGCAGCTTCACGTTATGGCATATCTTGCATCTCTCCGTCCTGATGCGGACTCGGCTCGATCCCAGATCATTACTGGATCTGATGTTCCATCTTTGATCGAGGCCCACTTCCATGTTCTTCGGGCCGCAAAGGTGGTTGAGACCACTCCGGGAGATACTCCTATTGATCGATCTGCCCTTGGTAGCGCTGCTCGTCCTGGCGTTCGTGGTGGACGTGGTGGACGACGAGGTGGTCGAACTTATGGTCGCGATGGCGGACGCGGCAATAGTGGTCGTGATGGGGGATGACTACGAACATGCTTCCACTGTGGCCAACAAGGACATTTCCAGTGGCAGTGTCCTAAAGCTCCTGTTGCCAATATTACTTCGGATGCTACTGATAATAGCGTTCGTTCGGTTCAGATGAGCGACGATTCTTACGCAGAATTTCTTGAGTTCCAGGCTCAACGTCGTGGTGAAGCATCAACGTCTGGTTCCACAGCCGGATATTCCGCAGCATGCATAGTAAAACCCAAGCAGTAGGTAATTGACTCTGGTGCATCCTCACACATGACTGGTGACGCAGGTATGATACATGATTATGTACATGTCCGTCGTGCTTCTGGCATTACTGTTGCCAATGGCGGTTCTCTGGCAGTTCGCGGCCGTGGAAGTGCCACTCTTTCTCCCGGACTGTCAGTTACCTATGTTCTACTTACTCCTGGGAACCGTTCAATTTACTTTCTATCAGTCAACTTACTCGTAAACTTCATTGCTCGGTAACCTTTTTTTCCTGATAATTGTGTTTTTCAGGACCCGATAACTGGAAAGACCATTGGTAAGGGGCATGTGGCTGGAGGCTTGTACCTGTTTGACGCAACTCCTTCCGTTGTTTGTGCAAGCATGAAACTTGATCCGGTCGAGTTACATTGTCGGTTAGGTCATCCGTCGTCTCCAATTATCCAGAAAATGTACCCATCTTTAGCTATTCCCTCTTCTTTTCATTGTGAGCCATGTAGTTTAGCTAATCATCATCGGGTTTCTTATCCGGTGAGTCCAAATAAACTTGCAACAGCTCCTTTTGAGTTGGTGCATTCTGATATATGGGGGAACCTTGTTCGACAGAATCTGTAATGGGTTTTAAGTACTTTGTCACGTTTGTCGATGATTACTCACGTGTCACTTTTATTTATTTAATGAAAAGTCGTGCTGAATTATTTAACATCTGGTGTAACTTTCATGCCGAGATAACTACACAATTTGGTCTTCCAATCAAAACCTTTCGGAGTGACAATGGTCGTGAGTATTTATCTCGTGATCTTGATAAACATCTGGTCAGCAACGGCATCATCCACCAAACCTCTTGTGCGTACACACCACAACAAAATGGTGTAGCCGAGCGCAAAAATCGTCATTTATTGGAAACAACACGTGCTCTTATATTTCAAGCACGTACTCCCAAGAGATTTTGGTCGGATGCGGTCCTTACAGCTTGTTATCTTATTAATCGCATGCCGTCGTCAGTTCTCAATGGTAGCACTCCCTTATCTAGGCTCTTTCATGGAAGAGAGCCGTTTCCTCTGCCTCCCCGCATCTTTGGTTGCTTATGCTATGTTCGGGATACCCGACCAACCCTTTCTAAATTGGATCCTAAGGCTATACAATGTATTTTTCTTGGATATCATAAAGATCAGAAAGGGTATCGATGTTTCTCTCCTGTCTTAAAGCGATATTTTTTCACTCGGGATGTTACCTTTGTCGAAACAAAATTTTCTCTGTTCCCCCAATCAACAGGTCCGACTCCCCTGATCTATCCCGAAGAAGATTTTTTGTTGTTTCTTCCTCAAACACAACAACCCCCCGTACGGGTGCCCTCCCTTACCGAGCCAGTCTCCCAGGATGATGGTCCACATACACCGATTCAGCCATTAACGACATCAACCACAAAATCTTCCTCCTCCGGTTCCACCAGCAGCTCCGGCTCCAGTGAGCTGCCTCCATATGTCCCTCCAGCAGCTCCACCAATTCCGCCAGCAGCTCCGGCGATTTCGCCTCCAGAACGTCCTCGTCGTGCATGTCGAGATCATCCCTTGTATGTTAACAACTACAAAGGACTTACCAGTCACACTCAGTCTCTGGTAGCTACTATTGATGGAATTCAAATCTTCAAGACCGCAGAGGAGGGTCTCCGACATCCTGGTTGGCGTGCTGCTATGCACGAGGAGATGAAGGCTCTCCAGGAGAATCATACATGGGACTTAGTCGATCTACCTCATGGTAAACAGGCAGTCGGCTGCAAATGGGTGTTCACGATTAAGGTAAAATCGGATGACACTCTTGACCGATTGAAAGCTCGTCTGGTGGCCAAAGGTTACTCTCAAACCTATGGTGAGGATTACTTCGAGACTTTTTCTCCTGTGGCCAAAATGACGTCCATTCGTGTCCTCATGGCCTTGGCCATTCGCTATGACTGGCCTTTACTTCAACTCGATATAAAGAATGCTTTCCTCCACGGGGATCTTGATGAAAAAGTATATGTGATACAACCTCTCGGGTTCGTTGCAAGGGAGGGTAAGGTGTGTCGTCTAAGGAAGGCCCTCTATGGCCTGAAACAATCACCTCGTGCATGGTTTGGTAGATTTACACAAGTGGTTACTCAATTTGAAACAGTCGAAGAAGGACCATTCAATCTTCTTTCAACACACATCTGCTGGAAGAATACTTCTTGGTGTCTACGTTGATGATATTGTAATCACGGGAGATGACAGGCAGGGTATTGCAAGTCTCGAGAAGTTTCTTGGAGAACAATTTCAAACCAAGGATTTGGGATCCTTGAACTATTTCTTGGACATTGAAGTCACACGGGGTAAGCGGAACATTGTAATGTCTCAAAGAAAATATGCACTGGATATACTAAATAATGCATGCATAATGCAAGCAAAGGGAGCAAACTCACCTATAGATCCAGGGGCAAAATTACTCCCAGACGAAGGGGTCCTGATGACCAATCCAGATCAGTATCGTCGAGTGGTTGAAAAACTCAACTACTTGGCAGTCATGACGCGTCCGGATATTTCTTTTGTCGTAAGCGTCGCAAGTAGATTCATGGCTTCTCCCAAAGTTCCACACTGGCAGGCAGTTCTCAGAATTTTGTGTTATCTAGTAAAGAATCCAGGAAAAGGAATTCGAATGGAGAATAATGGACACACTCGCATTGAGTGTTTTACTAATGCTGACTGGGAGGGCAAGTTTGCCAGATAGACGGTCTACATCTGGCTACTCAGTATTTGTTGGCGGAAATCTAGTATCATGGAAAAGCAAGAAATAAAGTGTGATAGCACGCTCAAGCTCGGAAGCAGAATATCGAGCTATTGCTCATGGCACGTCAGAGATATTATATATGAAGCATCTGCTACAAGAACTGGGAGAAGACGCAGGATCTTAAGTGGCAGACCTATGGTATGATAACCAATCTGCTATTCACATTGCGAGCAATCCAATATTTCATGAGCGGACGAAGCATATTGAAATTGACATTTATTTTGTTCGTGATGAATATACAAAAGGAGTGATAAAGTTTCAACATGTGCGGACCGGCGACCAAAGTTTTAATGAATTTCATCCAACCAAAGTGTTTCAAACAAGCCCATCTCTACCATAGCCTCGCACAAAATTAGCATACAATGTTCCAAGTTCTTTTTCGTGTATGAGTGCTCCACTTCCAAGCAAACATTGTTCTGAATCTGATACACCAAAAACCTGAACTAGAAGTGTCCACATAACATTGACCATGACGAAACAAGGCAGCCAATTTCTGCAATAGAGGAACATTATACACAAACCTATTATGAGAAAGTTATTGCTAAAGGTGAAATGGTGTACAGCTCTAATCCATTAAAGCACTGTACTTCCCAAATTAAATTGGCAGCTATAGAGATCTCAGTCTGGGTAGATAACTTATGATACTTTATGTGCTACTATTTGCACAAGTATGATACTTGTGGGTCGCACTTTCTGAGTCAGTGGTACCAAAATTTGGGGCTACTGCAAGCCTACTGCTTTTCCTACATTGAGTGAACAAAAATAGCTCCGTTTTCTAAAAAACTAAAATTGGAGTCCAAGTTGTTGCTAAAAACCTACAATTAAAGTTCAATTGGTTAACATGTCAAATCTTCAAGCTGAAAGATTCTGAGGGATGCCTCCAGGTTCCATAGATCGGAATAAGTTAGTTCTCCTTAAGCATAAGAAAACTCATCCTATACTATCTAGTATCTACACCTAATAGAGAGTACAATAACCACAAGGGTTAATGAAGAAGAATCTAAGCCTCACAAGTATAGTGGCAATGTAACTTTCAGCAAAAGGTTCCTCATAATGTTGTCATAAAGAGCAGAAACAAGCACCGGTAAGGAAAACCCTCCTACAAAGAATGAGAGGATGAAACAAAATTCATCCCCATCCAATTAAGACAAGAATCGGTGATTCATCACCTACGAGCTTTAGGATGTCATTCCTCTCTTTGGCTCAATATGTCGTGGATAGAATGCAAATTGTAGCAAATTCTATCTTACAATTTCTTTTGTTCCTTTCTAGTCTAGAAGAACTTGAAAAATGCTCCTAGGTTACATGAGCTTAAACTACATGACCAAAAAGGTAAGTCCACTTGCTGCAAATTGGCCTTCTCGGTTGTCAGATATTTTGGTATTTCCATAAATATTTGATTTCAAAAAAGAACAAATAAATTACCATCTTCTCTTACACGTGAAAGGATGCATGGCTTGTAATTATGTACTCAACTAGTAAGTTTGGCTTTCAAAAAAAAAAAAAAAAAAAACACTAGTAAGTTAACCACCTAAAGGTTGTAGGTTTTAGTCTTGACACCCACCTCCTATTAAGTGATATGTAATTAATCCCTAAGACAAACCTATAATTGGTTTGATGGATCTGGGCCTCATGTTGTTCAATGAATCTATAATTTAGACCATTTAATGAATCCATATATCACCTCTTTTCTCTCTTCGAAAAGATGCATTAACATAAAAAGGGCAAGGCATATTTGCAACTAAATACTCAAAAAACTTCTCGATTTGCAAGTTGTTATCCTAATGTATTATAATTAGCAACTAAATACCTTGAACTTTCTTCGATCTCCAACTTGCTATACTACGCCAATAAAGAAAGGCTAAGACATGAAAATAAGAAGAGTATCATTGTTAACTGTCTAGGGTAGCAAGTTGCAATCCTGGCCAAGTTCAAGGTATTTAAGTTGTTGATTCAATAGTTTGGTGCAGAAATTTGCTAATTTAGTTCAATAATTCATGGTAGCAACTCGCAAAACAGCAAAAAATCGAGGTATTTTGTTGCGAACTAGCCAAAGGGTAAAATGAACTTTTCTACGATTTGTTTCCAAAAAGATAATGTTATTCATCCAATGAATGTGAGTTATGACTTTTGATGTGTGAAGCGGGAATGTATCCATCCAATGAATGTGGAATGTAGCCACAAGTTATCTTTTTCACTCCGAGAAAAGATGAATTCATGTAAACGCAGCCACAAGTTATCTTTTTCACACCGAGAAAAGATGCGTTCATGTAAAAGAACATGAATGTTTCAAAGTGAATGTATTTATGAACTCAGAAAATATGCATTAACATAAAAAGGCCAAGGCTTATTTGCAACTAAATATTAAAAAATATCTCGATTTGCATGTTGTTATCCTAAAGTATTATAACTAGCCACTAAATACCTTGAACTTTCTTCGATCTCCAACTTGCTATCCTACGCCAGTAAAGAAAGGTATCACTAAGACATGAAAATAAGAAGAGTATCATTGTTAACTGTGTAGGTTAGCAAGTTGCAAACCTAGCAAAGTTCAAGTATTTATTTTTAAGTCGTTGATTCAATAGTTCAGTGTAGCAATTTGCTAATTTTGTTCAATATTTCATGGTAACAACATGCAAAACAGCAAAAAAAACGAGGTATTTTGTTGTAAACTAGCCAAAGGGTAAATGAACTTTTCGACTATTTGTTTCCAAAGAGAATGCTATTCATCCATTGAATGTGAGTTATGAATTCTGAGGTTTGTGAAGCAGGAATGTATCCATCCAATGAATGTGGAACGTAGCCACAAGTTATCTTTTTCACTCCGAGAAAAGATGCATTCATGTAAAAGGACATGAATGTTTCAAAGTGAATGTATTTATGAACTCAGGAAAGATGCATCAACATAAAAAAGGCCAAGGCTTATTTGCAACTAAATATTCAAAAAAAAAAAAATCTCGATTTGCAAGTTGTTATCCTAAAGTATTATAATTAGCAACTAGATACTAGGAACTTTCTTCGATCTCCAATTTGCTATCCTATGCTAGTAAAGAAAGGTATCACTAAGATATGGAAATAAGGATATCATTGTTTACTGTGTAGGGTAGCAAGTTGCAAACCCGGCAAAGTTCAAGATATTTAAGTTGTTGATTCAATAGTTCAGTGTAGCAATTTGCTAATTTAGTTCAATATTTCATGGTAGCAACTTGCAAACCACCAAAAATTCGAGGTATTTTGTTACAAACTAGCAAAAGGGTACAATGAATTTTTCGACGATTTGTTTCCAAAGAGAGAATGTTATTCATCCAATGAATGTGAGTTGTGACTTTTGAGGCTTGTGAAGCAGGAATGTATCCATCCAAAGATTGTGGAATGTAGCCACAAGTTATCTTTTTCACTCCGAGAAAAGATGCATTAATGTAAAAGAACATGAATGTTTCGAAGTGAATGTACTTATGAAGAGTATGTATCCATCGAATGAACGTAAATATGAGTAACAAAGTCACCTTCTGGGTGCGAAGATGGGATGATTTTTTCCTATAAAAAGAGAGTTCACAAAGGGTACACAAAAATATAAAAATTGAAAGAATTTTTCCCTATTTGGAGAGGATCTAAAGAGATACAGGAGAGTTCATAACTGGAGAAGATCCTCGGAGAGGAAATTCATATTTGGATAGAAGATCCACAAATCCATATATGGAGAAGATCCATAGTCCTAACACACCATGTAGAGCATTAACCTTTTATTCCAGGTTCTGAAGCATCTTACATTCCAAAGTAACGATGACTAGGAACCTTGTGACTAATAACATAAATATCATTACAAGAATAAGCAATAAAAACAGAGAAGGATAGCAAACAAACACTCCTTTTACTTCTAGTGATAAACAAAAATATTTTGAATTTCTAATTGACATTTTTCTTTCAAAAGGCTGCTAATGTTTGAGGCTTTGCCGATTGAGAAGGGGTATGTGGTGGGTGTGACCGTGTGAGGCCTCGCCAAGTGAGAGCTTGTAAGAGGGAGCGACGCCGGGAAGGACCTCTTACCCGTATCCAAAAAAGGAAGGTAAGGGGGGCCTGGGTTCGAATCGATCACCTCGAACAAGAGGAAAGTATTTGAAAACAGTACGTGGTTGTGGGGCCTGCATCTGGCTTATGAGCACCACATTTCACATAAAGACAGTGAAAGCATCTTTGGGCTAGGCAGGACTTCAAGTGGAGCAAACAAACCAAACCATGGATAGACGATCACATACATCAACTTCTAATGAGATGAAAGGTGAGCGAAGTGGGGAAAGGGGTAATGCCAGTGATCGGGTAGGAGGGGAGATTATTCTCCATTATATCAATGCACGTGAAGTAGGGGAGACTATTCTCCATTATATCAATGTGATCCTAAAGTTCTCTACGAAACAAAAATACGACTTGCTTAAACTGCAGCAATGCACAAAGAGGAACCATTGAGCCATTCCATTCTCATCCATAAGCATCCATGCGGGCATACTTGCTTCTCATAATAGCAACACTCTCCAAACCTAATCGATCTGTTTTTGTAAGAGGTTATCAGTTTCTCGGACCTTTGCCAGATTGGATTCCTAGACCTCTACGCTGATGACTAGCTGAGAAATATCTATGCCTCCTAACAGGTATCGTAAACATCATTTACATCTATCAATTTGATCATGATTATTGACAATACTAGGATCCTTGTGCTTATAGACTAGTCATCATAAAAAGCACTACAAGAATGGCAATAAAAACCTCTGAAATGGCAAACAAACACTCTATCTATTCTAGTGACAACAATTCACATTGTATTTCTAATTATCATTTTTGTTTCTATTGAGAAAGGGGTTATATGTCGTTTATAAGTGGAATGTGCATAAAGCAGGAGACCATTCTCAATCATATCACTGTGATCCTAAAGTTCTCTATGAAACAAAAATACTACTTGATTAAAACTGCAGCAATGCACAATGAGGAACTACTTAACTCTCATCCATAAGCATCCGAGGAACTACTTAACTCTCATCCATAAGCATCCATGTCCACATGCTTCTTATAATAACAACACTTATCATACTACATGGTCTCCCATCCCACCCCAATCGATTTGCTTCCACGAGCGGTTATCGGGATCACTAGACCTTCGCCAAATTGGATTCGCACACTTTCTCCATGTTCATGCTATCTAGACTCGGGTATGACCGTACGAACCTGAGGATGACAAATATTCAGGCCACCTATCAATTTGAGCACCCATATATTCAGCACAATAAAACTATTGGTAACCATCTAAAACATGGTAAATTGAATATCTAAACATCACTGACATTTATCGAGGTTGACAACAATTGTTAACCATAATAGAGAGCTTATGACTAATTAACATATAAAACACTGCAATAATCTAAATAAAGGGCACCTAAATATTGTAACCATTGTAGTAACAAAAAAATTAAGTTGGATAATTTATAAAACTAGGAAAAGTCAATTTGAACATGATATGCTAAGTCTATGCTAAGACAGGAAATGTCCTATCATCATGATGATGTTCGGAAAAATGAAGTATAAATGATCAGAAAGCTGAAAATAACTTAAACTATCAAATTAACTTATGCTAATCTCAGCATCTTGCTCCTGCCGGCAGAGTACTCGTTGTCGTTGTTGTCGTTGATGTCGCTGCTGTTGATGCTGATAACTCCCAGAGCGCTCTCAGGAACGACCACAAGCTCCTTTCCTTTGATGTCATCACTGCTCCTTGTGGGAATTACCTCCTGAGCTGGCTCCGGCACGATGGCAAGCTCCTTCCTCTTCTTCTCTTCCAGCTCCAACTCCGTGCACCGGAATCTGAAAGACTGCAGATCCTTCAAGAGCTCCTTGATCACCGCGGCTTCGTCTGCCATTTTGCTCCGCATGTTCGCCGTGATCCTCGTGTGCGCTTGCAGCTTCCTCTGTGCCTCCTTCTCCAGGTCGACACACCGGCTTCTCGAAGCCTCCAGATCGCTCCGGAGGATCTCGCATCGGACCTTGAGCTGCTTGATCTCCTCGAAAAACTTCTTCTCGAGGCTGACCTCCCGAGAGATCAGCATGGCCTCGACCACCTTGAAGTCGGGCTGGCAGTACGAGGATTTGACAAATCTGTACGGAGCTCCACTACATATATGCGACTTTGACAGTGACCAAGAATATGACAAATCTGTACGGATCGGCACGCACCATACTAACTTCACAGTCTTCACTTCAAAATTTAAACCCCACCTCACCCCAGGAATTTTTTCCAAAGCGCTCAGCGAAAAAAATGAAGAAGATCCACCCCTCCCCTTCCTCCACCTCCTCCATTTCCGTCGACATGGTAGCGGTGCTGAAACTTCTGCCGGAGGCGATCCTGCCGCTGACGGCGGTGTTGGGTTCGAGGACAAGGAGGTGCTGGCATACATGATGCTGAGGTCGATCAATGGCCCGATGGAGGCTTTGGAGGACCGTAAGCGGCTGCGCCACCGACATATATTTTTAAAATTTTCATCCTACTGAAAATCCATACGTTGGTAATTTTTAAAATTTTCAAAGCAAAAGGTTCTTAATCATCCCAAACACTTCTTCCAGCCACCCCCTCCTCACTCCTCCGCCCACCGCCACATCACTTTCCATCATCACCTCTATCTCCTCCTCCGCTTTAGTGGAAGAACATTCACTCTCTTCCGCATGCCCCGCCACCGGCGCTTCCTTCTTCTCCATCTCATTCTTCCTTCTCTCCCTCTTCTTCTTCCTCCTCTTCTGCTTCCCCTTCCTCTCAATGCTCTCCAGGTGCTCCTCGAACCCCTCGATCGCCATGTAGATGATCTCCCGGTCCGGAGAGCAGTCCCACCGCGACCAGAAGCTGGCGTAGCAGTTGAAGCAGCCGCAGTGAAACATACGTCGATGGCGCAGCCGCTTACGGTCCTCCAAAGTCTCCACCGGGCCAATGATCGACCTCAGCATCAGGTACGCTAGCACCTCCTTGTCCTCGAACTCCAGCGCCGCCATCAGCGGCAGGATCGTCTCCGGCAGAAGTTTCAACACCGCTATCATGTCGACGGAAACGGAGGAGGTGGAGGAAGGGGAGGGGTGGATCTTTTCCATGAGCGCTTTGGAAAAAAAATTCTTGGGTGAGGTGATGTTTAAATTTTGAAGAAGACTGTGAAGTTAGTATGGTGCGTGCCGATCCGTACAGATTTGCCATATTCTTGGTCACTGTAAAATCCGTACAGATTTGAGGTAAAAAATCCGTACAGATCCGTACAGATTTGTCATATTTTGTACATGTTTTTTTTATTCCTTGCCACTGCAACCCATACAGCGTGGCAGGTCTTATAGTTGTCTTGTAGAATTTTTCTTTCAACTTAAAGCAAAGCACTCACTCTACCTCATCTCTAGTCCTAAAGTTACCTAGTTCAATCTAACTCGCCTAAAGAGATTGCCTTCCTCTCATCGTAGACGTACTTTTTCTTTCAGATACTTGATCTTCTCTTCCATCTTTTGTTATCTTCCCCAACAGAAACTATGTTTCCCACAACCATTTCCAAATCTCTCGTACGACCAATATTTCTATTGCTCGGCTTCCTTTTCTTTCAGATGTCAATGCCTGCCTTATCTTTCACATGTCAATGCCTTTACTATGCAACTTGTATTTGACTGAGTTTTCATTGCGAGCTTGTATCCTGCTTTGTAAAGAGCAGTTCATCTTGATTCCATTGGAAAAGTTCTATTTCGGGATATTTGATCTGGTCTTCAAGCTCATGCACTTTGTCCTCAAATCCTCATCCTACCCTGGAGTCTTTTGGGCTAAACTCAAAAGCTTACCTGTTTCCTTTGTCAGTGGTTTTCAATTCATCAACTTTGGCCTTTCTCAGATTGGCATTACAGGCTTTGAAGCAATCAATTTCTCTTCTCAGATCCATAATGATCTTACTAGAGATACCTCTTGCTCATGTTTGAAAATATTTTCATCACTAAATCTAGAGTTTAACCAGTAAAGCTTATATCTCTTCACAGGAAATTAAGATCGTAGCGGCATATTTGCTTTCCCTTAGAGATCTGACAATCATACTTCTGACTTTTTGTGAATAGTTTAGGTTCGGAACGTTTAACCCATCTTTGTGAACTGTGCTTTCCTGTTCTCCATACTCATGTTCCTTTGCTTCAGAACTTTCTGAAGTGCTTTCTGTAGCAGGACACTCGAAGCTTCAGATTCATTCAATATATTTCCACTCCAATATTTTCAATTTGTATCATTTGTTCGCCTTCTTCAATGTATTGTGATGTCACCTTTGTAGTAGTTCTCGCGCTGCATCAACAAATAGCATGATATAAGTAAATGATGATTTTTGCCTTAAATGCATAGAAACTAAAGGAAAACCATTATGCTCTAGTACTATAAGCATCAAACCTGATATAGACTTTCTCAGTTTAGTCCTGAAATATAATGATCTTACTAAAGACGATCATTTATACACAATAGTTGCAATCAGAAATAAACGAGACATGACTTAACAGTACAATTACCATTTTATTCAACTCAAGATGCAATTTTTTTATCTAGATTTAAGGAACTGAGATATCTATCAAATTAGTAAGCTTCAAAAAGAATTCTCCGACTGAACCAGTAAATTCTGACAAAATTCTAAAAATTATACCAAGTAGAATTAATATTACTCACAATAGAAGAAAATATGACATGTTCCACTTTAATGAATTTCAACCAACCAAAGTGTTTCCAACAAGCCCATCTCTACCATAGCATCGCACAAAATTAGCATACAATGTTCCAAGTTCTTTTTCGTGTATGAGTGCTCCACTTCCAAGCAAACATTGTTCTGAATCTGATATACCAAAAACCTGAACTTTAAGTGTCCACATAACATTGATCATGACGAAACAAGGGCAGGCAATTTCCGCAATAGAGGAACATTATACACAAACCTATTATGAGAAAGTTATTGCTAAAGGTGAAATGGTGTATAGCTGGCATTCATTAAAGCACTGTACATCCCCAATTAAATTGGCAGCTATGTCTATCTCAGTCTGGGTAAGGTATTGTGTACTACCTTATGACAATTTATGTGCTACCATTTGCATTTGCACAGGTATGATACTTTTGGGTCGCACTTTCTGAGTTAGTGGTACCAAAATTTGGGGCTACTGCAAGCCTACTGCCTTCTCCTACATTGAGTGAACAAAAATAGCTCCGTTTTCTAAAACCTAAAATTGAAGTCCAAGTGGTTGCTAAAAACCTACAATTAAAGTTCAATTTGTTAAGGTGTCAAAGCTTCAAGCTGAAATATTCTGAGAGACAGACACCTCCAGGTTCTGTAGATCGGAATAAGTTAGTTCTCCTCAAGCAGAAGAAAAGCTCATCCTATACTATCTAGTATCTACACCTAATACAGAGTACAATAACCACAAGGTTAAATGAAGAAGAATCTAAGCCTCAAAGTATAGTGGCGATGTAACTTTCAGCAAAAGGTTCCGCATAATGTTGTCATAAAGAGCAGAAATAGCCAATGGTAAGGAAAACCCTCCTACAAAGAATGAGAGGATGAAACAAAATTCATCCCCATCCAATTAAGACAAGAATTTGGTGATTCATCACCTACGAGCTTTAGGATGTCATTCCTCTCTTTGGCTCAATATGTCGTGGATAGCATACCAATTGTAGCAAATTCTATCTTACCAATTTTTTATTCTTTTTTAGTCTAGAAGAACTTAGAGAATGCTACTAGGTTATATGAGCTTAAACTGCATGACCAAAAAGGTAAGTCCACTTACTGCAAACTGGCCTTCTCGGTTGTCAGATATTTTGGTATTTCCATAAATATTAGATTTCAAAACAGAATAAATTAATTACCTTCTTCTCTTACGCATGAAAGGATGCATGGCTTGTAATTATGTATTCAACTAGTAAGTTAAGAATAAAGGTTGTAGGTTTTAGTCTTGACACCCACCTCCTATTAAGTGATATGTAATTAATTGTTAAGACAAACCTATAATTGGTTTGATGAATCCGGGCCTGATGTGGTTCACTGGATCTATAATTTAGACCACTAATGAATCAATATATCATCTCTTTTTCTCGCTGAGAAAAGATGCACTAACATAAAAAGGGAAATGCATATTTGCAACTAAATACTCAAAAAAAATCTCAATTCGCAAGTGGTTATCCTAAAGTATTATACTTGCTATACTACACCAGTAAAGAAAGGTATCACTAAGTCATGAAAATAAGATCATTGTTAACTTTGTAGGGTAGCAAGTTGCAAACCCGGGCAAAGTTCAAGGTATTTAAGTTGTTGATTCAATATTTAAGTGTAGCAATTTGCTAATTTAGTTCAATGTTTCATGGTAGCAACTTGCAAAACAGCAAAAATTCGAGGTATTTTGTTGCAAACTAGCCAAAAGGTAAAATGAACTTTTCAACAATTTGTTTCCAAATAGAGAATGTTATTGATCCAATGAATGTGAGTTATGACTTTTGAAGTTTGTGTAGCGGGAATGTATCCATCCAATGAATGTGGAACATAGCCACAAGTTATCTTTTTCACTCCGAGAAAAGATGCACTCATGTAAAAGGACATGAATGTTTCAATGTGAATGTATTTATGAACTCAGAAAAGATGCATTAACATAAAAAGGGCAAGGCTTATTTGCAACTAAATATTCAAAAAAAAAATCTCAATTTGCAAGTTGTTATCCTAAAACATTATAACTAGCAACTAAATACCTTGAAATTTCTTCGATCTCCAACTTGCTATCCTATGCCAGTAAAGAAAGGTGTCACTAAGACATGAAAATAAGAGTATCATTGTTAACTGTGTACGATAGCAAGTTGCAAACCCGGCAAAGTTCAAGGTATTTAAGTTGTTGATTCAATAGTTCAGTGTAGTAATTTGCTAATTTAGTTCAATATTTCATGGTAGCAACTTGCAAAACAGCAAAACTTCGAGGTATTTTGTTGCAAACTAGCCAAACGGTAAAATGAACTTTTTGTCAATTTGTTTCCAAAGAGAGAATGTTATTCATCGATTGCATGTGAGTTATGACTTTTGAGGTTGTGATGCGGGAATGTATAAATCCAATGAATGTGGGATGTAGCCACAAGTCATCTTTTTCACTCCGAGAAAAGATGCATTCATGTAAAAGGACATGAATGTTTCAAAGTGAATGCATTTACGAAGAGAAGATGCATCATCGAATGAACGTGATTATGAGTAACAAAGTCATCTTATGGGTGCGAAGATGGGATTATTTATTTCTATAAAAAGAGAAGAGTTCTCAAAGGGTATGCAAAAAAAAAGGAAGAATTTTTTGTCCCATCCCTATTTTGGAGAGGATCTAATTATAAATAATTGCAGGCAACCAAATATTCTTTTCATTTCCAGTGATAAAAATATTTTCTCTAAGTATCATTTTTATTTGTGTTTAAAAAATAAAGGTGACATGTTATTCCTATATCTATTTATTGTCATTTTCATGTTCTGCGACTCGTGTCATATCCTAGTTTTTCTTAATGTGTCAATATTTCCGTATTGTATAGCCACGTCCGAATCCAACATAGAGGACAACAAACAATCAAGCACACATAGCTCACATACATACTAGCATACATGAAAATGATCATAAAACTAAAGGTGAATAGAGTGGCAGACGTGAAACAGGGGAGTTTTACATCATACCCATGCGACCCTATCTAAATTTGTTCCAAACAAAAGCACTATTTGTTTACCGAAGCAATGCCACAAAGAGGCGCCATTGATCTATTACATTCTCTCATTAAGCATTCTTGTTGGTTTACTTGTATCCAATAGTAGCAACACCTTCATACTACCAGCCCTCCTAATCCAAATCAATTTGTTTCCGCAAGTGGTTATTGGTTTCTGTGGACGTTAAGGCCTTCGCCAGATTAGATTCATACACTTGCTCCATATTAGTGACTAGGTACTTATGAAAAATATTTGTGCTTCCTAACTAGTATCCTAAACATCACGTATATTGATTTTGAAAATGATTAGTAACCATATTAGGACCATGGATACCTGCATATAGACACTCTTCCACAATCAGGGAATGCATTTTCTAGAACAGGGAATGTTGGCGATTGGAACGTGGAAATCCATGTTCTAACAAGCATAGACAACATATACTTATTTTGGTTTCCAGGCAAGTTTTTAAAGGGAAGAAAATGTAGTTTAGTTATATTCCATTAAATGTTTAAGTGTCTAGGACTTTTGTTACTTCCTTTCGAATAGACATTATAGTTGGGATTGCTTGGAACTTACGAATCTTTTTACAGTTTCCAATTTTCTACAATGTTATGTTATGGTACTTGTCAAGTTTCAATCTTAAATATATGTTATATAACACATTTGTTCCGTAAAGATGTTCCATGTTCCGGATAAATGTATTTCATCTTGAATTAGCGTTACGAACAAGCCTACTCCTAACTTACCATGTAGAGCATTAACTTTTTATTCCAGGTTCTGAAGCATCTTACATTCCAAAGTAACAATGACTAGGAACCTTGTGACTAATAACATAAATATCACTACAAGAATAGCAATAAAAACAGAGAAGTATAGCAAACAAACACTCCTTTTACTTCTAGTGATAAACAAAACTATTTTGAATTTATATTTGACATTTTTGTTTCAAGGGGCTCGTAATGTTGTGAGGCTTCGCCGATTGAGAAGGGGGATGTGGTGGGTGTGAGGCCTCGCCAAGTGAGCGCTTGTAAGAGGGAGCGACACAGGGAAGGACCTCTTACCCGTATCCAAAGAAGAAAGGTAAGAGGGGCCTGGGTTCGAATCCCTGGAACTAGAGGAAAGGATTTGAAAACAGTACCCGCAGTGGTTGTGGGACCTGCACCTGGCTTCTGAGCACCACATTTCACATAAAAGACAGTGAAAGCATCTTCGGGCAGTGGAGCAAAAAAACCAAACCACGGATAGCCGATCACATACATCAACTTCTAATGAGATGAAAGGCCAGTGAAGTGAGGAAGGGGACCCCTGCGTTCGGGTAGGAGGGGAGACTATTCTCCATTATATCAATGCACGTGAAGTAGGGGAGACTATTCTCCATTATACCAATGTGAATGTGATCCTAAAGTTCTCTACGAAACAAAAACACGACTTGCTTAAACTGCAGCAATGCACAAAGAGGAACCATTGAGCTTTTCCATTCTCATCCATAAGCCATGCGGGAATAGCAACACTCTCCAAACCTAATTGATCTGTTTTTGCATGAGGTTATCAGTTTCTCGGACCTTTGCCAGATTGAATTCCTAGACCTCTACGCTGATGACTAGCTAGACTGGCGAGTACGGAAATGATTTGAGCATTAGAAATATGCCTCCTAACAGGTATCCTAAACGTCATTTACATCTATCAATTTGACCATGATTAGTAACAATACTAGGATCCTTGTGCTTATGGACTAATATGGCATCGCTGCTTCTTGTAGGAATTACCCCCGGGCTGGCTCCGGCACGATGGCAAGCTCCTTCCCTTTGCTATCGCCGCTGCTCCCGATAGGAATAGCCTCCAGAGCCGGCTCCGACACGACCGCAGCCATGCCGCAGTTGTCGGAAGTGAGCAGGTTCGTCTCCGTTTCCAGCAGAAAAACCTTCGCCTCCAGCTCCTCGCACCTCCTCTTCCACTTGCCGCTCCTGCTCCTCCTCGTCCTCTTCTGCGCCTCGTTCTCGAAGAACACACACCGGCATTTGAAGACCTCCACCTCCTTCGCGAGGTTGTCGCATCGGGCCTTGAGATCAGCGGTCTCGCACGCATCCCTCGGGTTCCAGACGCAGATCTTGTTGATCTCCTCCTTCTCTCTTCCAGTTCAAGCTCCGCGCACCGGGCTATGGAAGATGCAGATCCTTCAAGAGCTCCTTGAGCACCGCGGCGGCGTCCGCCATTTTGCTCCGCAAGTTCGCCGTGATGCTCGTGTACGTCTGCAGCTTCGTCTGTGCTTCCTTCTCCATGTCGACGCACCGGCTTCTCGAAGCCTCCAGATCGCTCCGGAGAGTCTCGCATCGGGCCTTGAGCTGCTTGATCTCCTCGGAGAACTTCTTCTCGAGGCTGACCTCCCGGGAGATCAGCATGACCTCGACCGCCTTGAAGTCGGGCTGGCGGTACGAGGATTTGAGGAAGGAGGTAAGCTCGGGGATGGTGGAGCTCTTCATGACTTCCGATCTATAGGTTAGGGTTTGGAAAGGGGGGAGAGGTTCAGACTAAGTTGGGGAATGGATTTCTCGAGGGGTTTTGGAGAAGGACATCGAAGACCTTTAAAAACCAAAATAGTGGACAAAAGAACTGCTAGCGAGTAGCAATAGTGGGCAGGCCGTTTATATTCCCTTCTACTTTCTTTTACCAAAATAGTGCTAATAAGTTACTTTTACTCCCTCTCTCCTCTTTGACCAAAATATTTCAAACAAGAGGATAATTTCGTATCGTCTTCCTCAATACCTCGTAGTATCTATCATAATTCAAGACGGACGATGTCGATCCCTCGGGAGGTCAGCCTCGAAAAAAAATTCTACGAGGAGATCAAGCCGCTCGGAGCCCGATGCGAGACCCTCCGGAGCGATTTGGAGACTTCGAAAAGCCGGTGCGTCGACATGGAGAAGGAACACAGAGGAAGCTACAGACGTACACGAGCATCATGGCGAACATGCGGAGCAAAATGGCGGACGACGATGCGGTGCTCAAGGAGGCCACCAAGGATCTAGAGTCTTCATGAACTCGACGTGTGTAGCTCGAGTTGGAAGAGATGGAGAAGGAGTAGATTTATAGGATGAACATGTAAAACCTAAGGGATGTCCAAAGAATATGGCGGATGAGACTGCTAATCTCATGAAATATATGAAAGAGTTTCAGGGCAAGATGTGGAAAGAAACTCAAAAGAAGTTGGTAACCTCAAAATTAGGAAGAAGGTGGTTGAGGAGAATAGACTTCCTTTTGATGATTGTGTTTGAAATTTTCATGGAAAATGGTGGGTTGTGAAAAGTGATTTTGGAATGGGGTGTTCTCGCCCTATATATATATATATATATATTTTTTTTTTGTCCAGCCGAGGGTTTCTAAGAGTAACAGTCGCGTACTATTTTTTACCTAAATAGATATGTGGCAAATAATTAAATGATGGCAACTGGCAAGCGTTGGACAGTGGTTAGTTTAAGCGTAACGGACATATAGCCATGTAACAAAGAAGTGATGAGAAGTGATAAGCGTTGAACGAGTCATTTGGTTTCTAAAAGTAACAGTCGTGTACTCTCTTTGATATGAATAGCCTTAGTTGAGATTGAGAAGTCATGACAAATGGCAAATAGCGAATGGGTGCTTGGGTTTCTAAGAGTAATGGTTGCTTACTCTCTTTTACTTAAATAGTCAAGTGTCAAAGAAGTTATGGAAAGTTGGTGTTGGAGTTCGGTCATTGAGCATAATACTTGTGTACTCTATTTTAACAAAATAGTCATGTCATAAAAAAAAAGTTGTAAGTGTTAGATGGGTGGTTTAATTTATAGGGCAACACTTGTAAAGTCCTTTTTACCCAAATAATCCCGTAGTAAGAAAGTGATGGCAAGTACCAAGTGTCGACTGGATTTCTAAGGGTAACATTGATGTACTATCTTTTACTAAATAGCCATATAACTAAAAAGTGATAGCAAGTGGCAGGTAATGGATGTGTAGTTTGGTTTCAAAGTATAACAATCGAATGATCTCTTTTACCAAAAAAAACTGT
The DNA here is from genome assembly GCA_029216955.1 of Iris pallida. NCBI lineage: Eukaryota > Viridiplantae > Streptophyta > Magnoliopsida > Asparagales > Iridaceae > Iris > Iris pallida. Next base: position 9,052,849 of record JANAVB010041017.1, read on the forward strand.
AAAAAAGAAGTGATGGCTAGTAAAAAAACACTGGATGGTGGCTATTTTCCAAAGACTACTTTATAGCAATTAGTTTTATCACTTTTATTGGCTAGTTTCTAAAATTAAAATTATACCCTTTTTATTGATTCCTAACAACTAGTTTTTTTTTTTTTCTAATATCATCACTTTTAGGCCTCGTTTGGTTTGTGGAAAGGAAAGGAAATTGATTCTATGATATTTCATTTTCTTTGGAAAATTGCACTTTCAATCAATTTCCTTTTCGTGTTTGGAAATACCAAGAAAATTGAGAGGGAAAGTGAATCCCTGGAGCGGAAAAATGAATCATTAGGTTGGTGTGAGGAACCACTTTTTCTCCTATTTTTCCTCCTCTTAGGAGTCAAATTCCTTTCCTCCTCATTTCCTTTGGCATCCATACAAAGGAAACGAATCACTGTCCTTCCCCAAGGCTCCAGTTTCGCGAACCAAACGTGACCTTAGTCACAACTTCAAAACATAAACTCCTTTCCCCAAATGTTCATGTTTTCACAATTCTTAGTTGTTCATTTCTAATCCTTACTTGTTCATGTCAAATTCTTACTTGTGTTTATATTTTTGTATGATATGTTACTACAAATTGTTGATGATAGCTTGCTGCAAATTGTGGATGATAGGTTGTTGCTGGCATTTGGGTTTATGTTTTGGCTTTTGGGACATTTTGTAAATTTGGGTTTATGATGTGAATACTGGACATTTGGGTTTATGATGCAAATTGCTTATAGTGCAGTTTATATTTTGGATGTAAACTGCAGTTTATATTTCGGATGTGAATACTGGCAGTTTATTTTGGGTCACCATAAAATTTATACAGCAGTTTATATTTTGGATGTGAATACTGGTAGTTATAGTGTTATACTGCACTTTATATTGGCATTTGGGTTTATGATGCAAATTGCTTATACTGGCAGGTTGTAAATTTTATGTTGCAAATTGCTTATACGGCTATTTTGGATGTGAATACTGGCATGTTAAATTTTGGATGCAAATTGCTTATACTGGCAGGTTTTGATATTTTACCTTCAAATCCAAGCAAGAGAAGAACTATGCTGCTTATATTTGACCAGGTTTTCATTCTGAACCAGCATTCTTTTCGTAAATAACAGTTCATCTTGTTCAATTGGAGAAGCGCTATTTCGGGACATTTGATCTGGTCTTCGAGCTCATGGACTTCGTCCTCACCCTCCACTACTTATGGAGTCTGTTAGGCTAATTCAGAAGCTCTAACTTTGGCCTTTCACAGATTGTCATTATGAGCTTCGAAGCAATCAATTTCTCTCCTCAGAAACATAATGACCTTAATAGATACTCTTGTTGAAGCTTATTAGATCTTTCACAGGTATATGGAATCATAGTTTTCCTGACAGCTCTGCCAATGTTTTGCACTGCAATGAATTTTTTGTGTACAAATATTTGTGTACAAAATATTTGAAGTAAATAAAATACTTGTTTTAGTGTATCCAGTACAAATATTTGTGTACAAAATAGTTTGTGTACAAATATTTTTTTATGTTAACAACAATTCAATGCTAAACAAATAAATGTATCCACCAACAAATATTACGATTAAGTTTATCTACTACTAGCAATTGAATGGTAGGCAAATAAATGTATCCACTAACAAATATTACGATTAATTGTATCCACTAGGAATTGAATGCTAGGCAAATAAATATATTCACTAGCAATTAAATGCTAGGCAAATAAATATATTCACTAGCAATTAAATGCTAGGCAAATAAATATACTTACGAATGTTGGCCTTTCCAATGCTAAGCAAATAGTATGTGACAGCAGCAAATTGTTGACAAACAAAGTTTACTTGATTTAGTCGTAGCCAATATGTTCTCATGAATCAACCCTCATTCTGTGTCGAAAAGATTTGTAATCCCACGTTAATAACATGTGTATGATCTGGCCTCCCTAGTAATCCAAATTCTGTTGCGTGACCATTCTTGGCATGTAAAGGAATATGACAAGATGGGGTTAATAACCATTATCTTCACCTTCAAGCACTCCTATCAAATTAGGTGGAGTTATGTCACTACTTTTTATAGCCAAGAAGTTCCAATGAAAACTTCTAAAGCTGCATGTCAATTTGAAACTAATGTAAAACTCATGTTTATAACTGAAACTTTCTTATTTCAGTCCTTTGTCAAACCAATTTTAAGCACCTGGATTTGAAAGAAAGAGCACACTCTAAATACTTGTAAAATAGGACAGATTGTACGATTAGGGAAGATGAGATTGTTGATCCATAGATAGATATTGACAGACACAATGAAAGGTTTTAATGATATTTTTCTGAAGTATAGCAACTTACTAGTATCCTGGTTATAGATCGACAACTGTGTGCTTTCGTGACATAAAATTGCAGACTCTCTAATTGAGGGTAATACCATGACAAGAGGAAGAGACCATAAGGGACATAGAATCAAGCGAATAAGGGATGGTTTTCTGATTGAGGTAGTTGGGTAAATAAAGTTGATTGGAATAAAGCAATTCATGTGGCACATCCCAGGAATTTTATATATATTTGTTAGTAGTAGCAAGGTTAACAGAAACTTTATTCAATAACAAAATCCGAAATAACTCCTAGATTGTTGGAATTTTTTTCAAAACTTCAAATTAAAATCTGCAACAAAATAAACTAAATTAAAAATTATCGGCCTCCGGGGAAGTCGCGTACGTAGCACTGCCCTAAGAGTTAGTTCGGGTCTATGTGCAGACTGAATCCGAACGCCCCTAGTGGTAAAATCTCCGCTCCACCGGAATCTCGTTGCCGCACACGACGTCGAGAGAATGACCCCGACTTAGCTCCGTCCAGAGCAACAACAAAGAATAACAGCGATCTTGAGAAGACGAGAATTTCAGAGAGGTTAAATTTTTCTGTGTAGTGGATGAAGGAATGAGACAGGGTATATATAGGCATTTTCCAACGCAGGAGAATAATGGCAGATTAATGAGCCAATTAAAACGAATGTTACAAAACGTTTTTCAGCACATGGTTCATTGAACCTGGACATAATTTGAATAGTGAACGTTCCGAAATTTTAAAAGTTTGTAACGGTCAGAAGTTTTAGAAAGAAGCAAAAATCTTTTAGGGTCTCGGCCCGAATCCGAAGAGGAAATCGAATCGGCATTCGGCGCCCGCAGATGTGGGCACGTACTCGCACCGGTTACGTGCGCCGAACCGGGCCGGACGGCGGCGGCGGCACGCGCGTGGGGCCCATAGGCCACCCACATAACTTCAATGAAGTCAAAGTGAATAAAGGAATATAAGCACACACAATTCCTTGGCTCCAGCCGATGTGGGACTATTATGTACATGGAATTGAGCTTTTGCTCAAAAGCAAAGCAGCAACAACAGGCACCACACTCAGGCTTCAACTTCCTATAAATACACTCATTTCTTATCCTCTACCCTGTATCGCCAATCATCCATGTTAGCATTTTCATCTCAGCTATGCCTCTTTTTTTATAAAACTGCTCTGATGTTATTAAAAAATTAAATAAATAATTATATTATATTAGTATAGCTTTAAATATTTATATTAGAATTTGTTAGGGACATATTTTTAAAATTTTGGATAATACGGTTTGAATATAATTTGAATATTAAATATAGAATTTTCTGTTATAGATATGATTATAGGCTTGCTTTGGATATATGTTTAGGTAATCAAAAAGATATCAAGATTTTTTTTATACGCGATAATTAGGATAGTAGGTAGATAGATAACAATGTCAGCACAAGAAGAGTTATAATAGGTCGGCCAGGGCAACTAGACGGCCAGGACAACTGTCTAGGATCCCATGGAATATGAGGGCCAAAAAATAATAATTTAAATATATATTTATTAGTAATCTTGTATATAAAATAGAACTAATATGTAACATAATTCTCTTTTACTATAAAACAATTGTGATATAGTGATTAGTATGTTAAACTTGCGCATTAGAGGTCCTAGGTTTAAGATTGTAACAAATTTTAAACTTTACTTTTATTTTAATTTTTTTATATGAAAGTTTGTATAGGATCCCATGAACTCAGGGCCGGTCCTGCCGAGATAGTAATATAATGCTGAGATAAAGTAGCAGTGAATATGTCGTGCAGTGCCGGCCCTAGCACTGATAATTCTCTGCATAGGACCAAGAGAACAATAATAATCGGCCAAGACTGGTTAATATAATGACCATGTGAGGTCGAGAAGATCATACAAGTTCGAGATCAGGAGATTTACTTGCAGTGAGTATAAGATGATCGACCGACCATAAAAATATAAACGCATGGTAATGATTGTCGATCAGGTAATGAAGAATATGTCGAGCTCGGGATGTTTATGAATCAGGTTTGAAGGGTGCAGAGCCTTGACGTGAATTCAACTGGATACCTTGACGTGAATTCAACTGGATACCGATGATGGGTCTTGATGGATATATACCCATGTCGACTTTGGTTGGAAAAAAATCACATGTAGCTCAATATTAGATGTCGTCATCTAGAAATAAAAGTAGAACACCTCAACTAACCACTGTCATTGCTTGAATTTATCATCAACACAGAACATTTCTAACAATAATAGTACAGGTTATGACAAATGACAATATCGACATTTATAACAATAATAGTACAGGTTATGGCAAATGACAAAATCAACATGCATAGCGAGAGGTATATTCATATGTTGATGTTAGCAAGAGAGGGAACAAATCCTGTGGATGACGCGATGAAAATAAAGTACAAATCATGTGCAACATACAAAATCAAACAATATGGACAGCAACAGGCTGAAGAGTCAGGAACTGTCAACATTCAAACTACAAACCAGAATGCTTTTTAGTCTACAGAAACTTCAAAACTCCATATTCTTAACAAACATGTAGACATGATGTGTGTTTTCTTCTACAAATGTTTGATTTCATGTAGACATGATGTGTGTTTTCTTTTACAAATGTTTAAACACAAGGCTGTTGACCTACAAGGCCTTCTCATACAAGTGCTACCAAATCCGAACTGGGATGAGCTGGGGTGTGTACTGACTCTTATAAAAAAAAGCAACTTTTTTTTTGCAGCCAAAGGGTGGTTCCGCCCTTGCTCATCATTAAACCTCCAGTCTTCACTTTTAGTTGGCGATTCGTACTTTCTTGAGATGGTCACTCTGAACCTCCAGGTCTTCATTCCCATGGTTTAACACAGCAGCAGTTCCTTAAAAAATCTAAAGATGTAGTAAACATTCCGTTGGCCTTTGTCCGAACTCAGTTTCCAGCCATGAATAGTTCTCACCATTCGCTCTTACCCCAAAAAAACAAAAAACAAAACAAAAATCCTTTGTTATGGCCTTGTCTAAACTAGTTTAGGCCTCTAGTTCCACCAGGTCCTTTGACTAATATCCTCTCACTCCAAAGCCTCTAGTTCTACCAGGTCATTTGACTAACATCCTATCATTCCTAACCAGCACATCTATTGTCTATGTTGTACATAAACCACTTGAATCCTCAATTGGAGCCACCACCAACTTCCCACAAGTACTCATTTTTCTCTTTGAATGTCTTGACAGTTATCCATCTTAGTAATTCTCATTTTAGCTATGCTCATCTCTGGACATTTTTATTAATTGCCCAACACTCCGATTAATAAAGCAAGGCAGGTCTTATAGTAAAGTGCTATAGGATTATCCTTTCAAATTCAGAAGCATGTTGCGAGCACAAAGAACTCACTCTACCTCATCTCTAGCCCCTCTAAAGCTACCTGCTTCACTGTAGTTCTCCCTAAAGAGATTTGTCTTCCTCTCCTCGCACTTTTTGTTCGGATATTTAATCTTCTCATCCATCATTTCATTATCTTCCAGAACAGACTGTTTCTCACAATCGTTTCCAAATCTCTCGCTCAATCAATATTCCTGCTGCCTGCCTTCCATTTCTGTCAAGGATTTCATATTTTTACCTTCAAATCCAAGCAAGAGAAGAACTATGCTGCTTATATTTGACCAGGTTTTCATTCTGAACCAGTATTCTTTTCGTAAATAACAGTCAATCTTGTTCAATTGGAGAAGCGCTACTTCCGGACATTTGATCTGGTCTTCAAGCTCACGGACTTCGTCCTCACCCTTATGGAGTCTGTTAGGCTGATTCAGAAGCTTCTCTGTGTCCATCAGTAGTCTTCTAGAAACTAACTTTGGCCTTTCACAGATTGTCATTATGAGCTTCGAAGCAATCAATTTCTCTTCTCAGAAACATAATGACCTTACTAGGTACTCTTGCTGAAGCTTATTAAATCTTCCACAGGTGGAATCATAGTTTTCCTGACAGCTCTGCCAATGTTTGCACTGCAACGATACTTTTGACTTTATGTGAACAGTTTAGGCTCGGGACTTCTTGCTTTAACTCATCTTGGTGAACTGTGTTGTCCTGTTCTTGTTTATAATCGTTCCTTAGTACTTGAGAACTTTCTGAAATGCTTTCTCGTTTCTCCAGCAGACCAGACCCTCTCTAGGCTCCAGATTCCTTCAGTAAGCTTCCACTGCCATATTTTCAACCTGTACCATTTGTTCACCTTCTTCAATCTGAAGTCTTATGCTACTATAAGCCTATAACATAACATGATATAAGTGAATCATGAGTTTTCTTTAAATGCACAGAAAGGGAAAAAAATTAAAGCTCCAGTGGAAGTATGAGACAGAGGCATACTAACACTCACCAAATGAACTCTATAAGGAACTCTGGTATATATAATTTTCTTTTAAGTCCTGAAATATATGGCAATGTCTTCTACACAATAGTTGCAATTAGAAACCAAGGAGACATGAATCAATTCCATTACCATATTGTTCATATCAACAAAGATGGAAATTTATATCTAGATTTAAGGAATTGGGATATTACCTATAAATTAGTAAGCATCGGAAAGAGTTCTCATATTGAACCCACGCACCTAGTTTCTCCAATAAACTCTGATGCCACCTCCACTTCCTACAAATACACTCATTTCTTATGCTCAATTGGCACCATACTCAGGCTTCAAGTCCCTATAAATACACTAATTTCTTATCCTCTACCCTGTATCGCCAATCATCCATGTTAGCATTTTCATCTCAGCTATGCCTCTTTTTCTGAATGTTTTTTTTTATTCCTTACCAATGCAACCCATACAGCGTGGCAGGTCTTATAGTTCTCTTATAGAATTTTCCTTTCAACTTAAAGCAAAGCACTCACTCTACCTCATATCTAGTCCTAAAGTTACCTAGTTCAGTCTAACTCTCCTAAAGAGATTGCCTTCCTCTCATCGTAGACGTACTTTTTTCTTTCAGATACATGATCTTCTCTTCCATCTTTTGTTATCTCCCACAACAGAAACTATGTTTCCACAACAATTTCCAAATCTCTCATACAACCAATATTTCTGTTGCTCGGCTTCCTTTTCTTTCAGATGTCAATGCCTGCCTTATCTTTCACATGTCAATGCCTTTACTAAGCTACTTGTATTTGACTGAGTTTTCATTGCGAGCTTGTATCCTGCTTTGTAAAGAACAGTTCATCTTGATTCCATTGGAAAAGTTCTATTTCGGGATATTTGATCTGATATTCAAGTTCTATTTCAGGATTTGACAAATCTGTACGGAGCTCCACTACATATATGCGACTTTGACAGTGACCAAGAATATGACCAAGAATATGACACACCATACTAACTTTACAGTCTTCACTTCAAAATTTAAACCTCACCTCACCCTAGAAAATGAAGAAGATCCACCCCTCCCCTTCCTCCACCTCCTTCGTTTCCGTCGACATGGTAGCGGTGCTGAAACTTCTACCGGAGACGATCCTGCCGCTGACGGCGGTGCTGGGGTTCGAGGACAAGGAGGTGCTGGCGTACCTGATGCTGAGGTTGATCAATGGCCCGGTGGAGGATTTAGAGGACCGTAAGCGGCTGCGCCACCGACATATGTTTTTAAAATTTCCATCCTACTGAAAATCCATACGTTGGTATATTTTTAAAATTTTCAAAACAAAAGGTTCTTAATCATCCCAAACACTTCTTCCAGCCACCCCCTCCTCTCTCCTCTGCCCACCGCCACCTCACTTTCCATCATCACCTCTATCTCCTCCTCTGCTTTAGTGGAAGAACATGCACTCTCTTCCGCATGCCCCGCCACCGGCGCTTCCTTCTTCTCCATCTCGTTCTTCCTTCTCTCCCTCTTCTTCTTCCTCCTCTTCCGCTTCCCCTTCCCCATCCCCTCCATGCTCTCCAGGTGCTCCTCGAACCCCTCGATCGCCATGTAGATGATATTTCGGTCCAGGGAGCAGTCCCACCGCAACCAGAAGCTGGCGTAACAGTTGAAGCAGCCGCAGTGAAACATATGTCGGTGGCGCAGCCGCTTACGGTCCTCCAAAGTCTCCACCGGGCCATTGATCGACCTCAGCATCAGGTACACTAGTACCTCCTTGTCCTCGAATCCCAGCGCCGCTAGGGGTGCAACTCGGGCGGGTTGGGTCGGGTTTGAGGTCAACCCGAGCCCAACCCGATTGATCATAAGCCTAGCCCAAGCCCAAGCCCGACCCGACTTCGGGTTCAACATATGAAGCCCAAGACCAAGCTTGGAGGATCGGGTTGGGCTCGGGTTGGGTCGGGTCCATCGGGTTTATCGGACTCTAATATGATATTTTAAATAATTTTAAACAAAAGTAATATTAAATGCATAATCAAATAGCAATCAAGCCTCGATCATTACAAAATAAAACTGAAATGAGATTTAGGACAAAGAATTGAAGAGCTCGGGTGAAAAAAAATTATAGTTTAAACTTTTTATTTAAGTATATGAAACACAATATATATATATATATATATATATATATATATATATATATATATATATATATATCGGGTTTCGGGTTCTTCGGGTTACCCAACACATGAACCCAAGTCCAACCCAATTTTTGATCGGGTTCAAATATTTTAACCCGAGCCCAAGTCCGAACCCGAATATCTTCAACCCTAACCCAACCCATTAACGGGTTTACCCGATCGGGTTCGGGTTTAGCCCGCCCGAGTTGCACCCCTAAGCGCCGCCATCAGTGGCAGGATCGCCTCCGGCAGAAGTTTCAGCATCGCTACCATGTCGACGGAAACGGAGGAGGTGGAGGAAGGGGAGGGGTGGATCTTCTTCATTTTTTTTCCTGAGCGCTTTGGAAAAAAATTCCTGGGATGAGGTGGTGTTTAAATTTTGAACTGAAGACTGTGAAGTTAGTATGGTGTGTGTCGATCCATACAGATTTGTCATATTCTTGGTCACTGCCAAATCCGTACAGATTTGAGGTAAAAAAAAATCTGTACAGATTTGTCATATTCTGTACATGTTTTTTTTTATTCCTTGCCACTGCAACCCATACAGCGTGGCAGATCTTATAGTTGTCTTGTAGAATTTTTCTTTCAACTTAAAGCAAAACACTCACTCTACCTCATCTCAAGTCCTAAAGTTACCTAGTTCAATCTAACTCTCCTAAAGAGATTGCCTTCCTCTCATCGTAGACGTACTTTTTCTTTCAGATACTTGATCTTCTCTTCCATCTTTTGTTATCTTTCCCAACAGAAACTATGTTTCCCACAACCATTTCCAAATCTCTCATAAAACCAATATTTCTGTTGCTCGGCTTCCTTTTCTTTCAGATGTCAATGCCTGCCTTATCTTTCACATGTCAATGCCTTTACTATGCAACTTGTATTTGACTGAGTTTTCATTGCGAGCTTGTATCCTTCTTTGTAAAGAGCAGTTCATCTTGATTCCATTGGAAGAGTTCTATTTCGGGATATTTGATCTGGTCTTCAAGCTCATGCACTTTGTCCTCAATCCTCATCCTACCCTGGAGTCTTTTGGGCTAAACTCAAAAGCTTACCGGTTTCCTTTGACAGTGGTTTTCAATTCATCAACTTTGGCCTTTCTCAGATTGGCATTACAGGCTTTGAAGCAATCAATTTCTCTTCTCAGATCCATAATGATCTTACTAGAGATACCTCTTGCTCATGTTTGAAAATATTTTCATCACTAAATCTAGAGTTTAATCCAGTAAAGCTTATATCTCTTCACAGGAAATTAAGATCGTAGTGGCATATTTGCTTTCCCTTAGAGATCTGACAATCATACTTCTGACTTTTTGTGAATAGTTTAGGTTCGGAACGTTTAACCCATCTTTGTGAACTGTGCTTTCCTGTTCTCCATATTCATGTTCCTCTGCTTCAGAACTTTCTGAAGTGCTTTCTGTAGCAGGACACTCGAAGCTTCAGATTCATTCAATATATTTCCACTCCAATATTTTCAGTTTGTATCATCTGTTCACCTTCTTCAATGTATTGTGATGTCACCTTTGTAGTAGTCCTCGCGCTGCATCAACAAATAGCATGAAATAAGTAAATGATGATTTTTCCGTTAAATGCATAGAAACTAAAGGAAAACCATTATGCTCTAGTACTATAAGCATCAAACCTGATAAAGACTTTCTCAGTTTAGTCCTGAAATATAATGATCTTACTAAAAGACGATCATTTATACACAATAGTTGCAATCAGAAATAAACAAGACATGACCTAACAGTACAATTACCATTTTATTCAACTCAAGATGCAATTTTTTTTATCTAGATTTAAGGAACTGAGATATCTATCAAATTAGTAAGCTTCAGAAAGAATTCTCAGACTGAACCAGTAAATTCTGACAAAATTCTAAAAATTATACCAAGTAGAATTAATAATACTCACAATCGAAGAAAATATGACATGTTCCACTTTAATGAATTTCAACCAACCAAAGTGTTTCCAACAAGCCCATCTCTACCATAGCATCGCACAAAATTAGCATACAATGTTCCAAGTTCCTTTTCGTGTATGAGTGCTCTACTTCCAAGCAAACATTGTTCTGAATCTGATATACCAAAAACCTGAACTAGAAGTGTCCACATAACATTGACCATGACGAAGCAAGGGCAGGCAATTTCCGCAATAGAGGAACATTATACACAAACCTATTATGAGAAAGTTATTGCTAAAGGTGAAATGGTGTATAGCTGTCATTCATTAAAGCACTGTACATCCCCAATTAAATTGGCAGCTATATCTATCTCAGTCTGGGTAAGGTATTGTGTACTACCTTATGACAATTTATGTGCTACCATTTCCATTTGCACAAGTATGATACTTTTGGGTCGCACTTTCTGAGTCAGTGGTACCAAAATTTGGGGCTACTGCAAGCCTACTGCCTTCTCCTACATTGAGTGAACAAAAATAGCTCCGTTTTCTAAAAACTAAAATTGAAGTCCAAGTGGTTGCTAAAAACCTACAATTAAAGTTCAATTGGTTAAGGTGTCAAAGCTTCAAGCTGAAATATTCTGAGAGACACCTCCAGGTTCTGTAGATAGGAATAAGTTAGTTCTCATCAAGCAGAAGAAAAACTCATCCTATACTATCAAGTATCTACACCTAACACAGAGTACAATAACCACGAGGTTAAATGAAGAAGAATCTAAGCCTCAAAAGTATAGTGGCGATGTAACTTTCAGCAAAAGGTTCCGCATAATGTTGTCATAAAGAGCAGAAATAACCAACGGTAAGGAAAACCCTCCTACAAAGAATGAGAGGATGAAACAAAATTCATCCCCATCCAATTAATACAAGAATTTGGTGATTCATCACCTACGAGCTTTAGGATGTCATTCCTCTCTTTGGCTCAATATGTCGTGGATAGCATACCAACTGTAGCAAATTCTATCTTACCAATTTTTTATTCTTTTTTAGTCTAGAAGAACTTAGAGAATGCTACTAGGTTATATGAGCTTAAACTGCATGACCAAAAAGGTAAGTCCACTTACTGCAAACTGGCCTTCTCGGTTGTCAGATATTTTGGTATTTCCATAAATATTAGATTTCAAAACAGAATAAATTAATTACCTTCTTCTCTTACACATGAAAGGATGCATGGCTTGTAATTATGTATTCAACTAGTAAGTTAAGAACCTAAGAGGCTGTTTAGTACACGGAATACTAACTAGCCAGGAATTCTATATTCCAAGGAATTTTATTCCAAGGCATCATATTCCCGGATATTGTTTATTACCACGTTTGGTACATAATATAATATTCCCGGGTATATATAATTTATTTCCGGGTATATATAATACATGTGTTTGGTACCATAAATAAATTGCTAATTAATTCCCGGGTATATATAATAGTCACTATCAAGCAATATTCAAAGAACTACAAAACATAGAAAGCAGTAAATTGCTAATGAATTGATCCAGTTCCTTTTAAAATAGAACATAGAACAGAAGAAAGTTCCTTTGAAAGTGAAAATCCAAAGCCTTTTACATGTTACTAAACATATCTAATATATTGAAGCTCCATAGACATCCCTATTGAACCTCCATAGACATCCCATTGCCCAGCTCATATTTTTAGCACAAACATGATTCAGAGGAAGCAAAGTTACAAGCTAATGAAATCCAGAAGAAAAATAAAATTTTCGCATAAGCGCTGCTAATTTACACTATATGAACAAATCTCCAAAATTCCTCTCCCGAATCCCTAAAAAATTGCCCAAATCTCAAATCAAACCCTAACCACCAAATACCTAAATAGTTTTCAAATTTTAAACGCAATATATAATTTAGCAAGCAACCAAAACAACATCATCAAAAAATTAACAGAAAATTGACAAAAAAAAAACCAAAAACATCGAACAATAGAAATCCATACCTATGATATGAGAGCGTGAGAGAGAGAGAGAGAGAGAGAGATCCGAGTGGGAGAGAGGAGAGCTCGAGAGAGAGAGAGAGAGAGAGAGGAGAGCTCTCTCAAGAGAGAGAACGAAGAAGAGGGAGATGAGTCTCACGTGAGGAAGAAGAGAGAGAAAGCATCGGGATTTTAAAAAAATATTCAGTGGCAAAATTGTAAATAAGTTAATTTTTGGTTGATTTTATTCCCAGGTAAAAGAAAATATAACCACCTATTTGCTTGGGAATACGTTTCCCATATTTCATGGGTAAACAATTTATCCGGGGATCCTTAATTCCTAAGAATAAATTTGAATTGGGCAAACCAAACATGGGAACTATTTTCCCATTCTAAATTTTTCCGGACATAATTTTTTTTTTCCGCGTACCAAACGCCCCCTAAAGGTTGTAGGTTTTAGTCTTCACACCCACCTCCTATTAAGTGATATGTAATTAATTGTTAAGACAAACCTATAATTGGTTTGATGAATCCGGGCCTGATGTGGTTCACTGGATCTATAATTTAGACCACTAATGAATCAATATATCACCTCTTTTCTCTCAGAGAAAAGATGCACTAACATAAAAAGGAAAATGCATATTTGCAACTAAATACTCACAAAAAATCTCGATTCGCAAGTTGTTATCCTAAAGTATTAAACTTGCTATACTACACCAGTAAAGAAAGGTATCACTAAGTCATGAAAATAAGAAGATCATTGTTAACTTTGTAGGGTAGCAAGTTGCAAACCAGGGCAAAGTTCAAGGTATTTAAGTTGTTGATTCAATATTTAAGTGTAGCAATTCAATGTTTCATGGTAGCAACTTGCAAAACAGCAAAAATTCGAGGTATTCTGTTGCAAACTAGCCAAAAGGTAAAATGAACTTTTCAACAATTTGTTTCCAAAGAGAATGTTATTGATCCAATGAATGTGAGTTATGACTTTTGAATTTTGTGTAGCGGGAATGTATCCATCCAATGAATGTGGAACATAGCCACAAGTTATCTTTTTCACTCCGAGAAAAGATGCACTCATGTAAAAGGACATGAATGTTTCAAAGTGAATGTATTTAAGAACTCAGAAAAGATGCATTAACATAAAAAGGGCAAGGCTTATTTGCATAAATATTCAAAAAAAATCTCGATTTGCAAGTTGTTATCCTAAAACATTATAACTAGCAACTAAATACCTTGAACTTTCTTCGATCTCCAACTTGCTATCCTATGCCAGTAAAGAAAGGTGTCACTAAGACATGAAAATAAGAGAGTATCATTGTTAACTGTGTAGGATAGCAAGTTGCAAACCCGGCAAAGTAAAAGGTATTTAAGTTGTTGATTCAATAGTTCAGTGTAGTAATTTGCTAATTTAGTTCAATATTTCATGGTAGCAACTTGGAAAACAGCAAAACTTCGAGGTATTTTGTTGCAAACTAGCCAAACGGTAAAATGAACTTTTTGTCAATTTGTTTCCAAAGAGAGAATGTTATTCATCCAATGAATGTGAGTTATGACTTTTGAGGTTGTGATGCGGGAATGTATAAATCCAATGAATGTGGAACATAGCCACAAGTTATCTTTTTTCACTCCGAGAAAAGATGCATTCATGTAAAAGGACATGAATGTTTCAAAGCGAATGCATTTACGAAGAGAAGATGTATCATCGAATGAACGTGATTATGAGTAACAAAGTCATCTTATGGGTGCGAAGATGGGATGATTTATTTCTATAAAAAGAGAGGAGTTCTCAAAGGGTGTGCAAAAAGAAAAGGAAGAATTTTTTGTCCCATCCCTATTTTGGGGAGGATCTAATTATAAATAATTGCAGGCAACCAAATATTCTTTTCATTTCCAGTGATAAAAATATTTTCTCTAAGTATCATTTTTATTTGTGTTTAAAAAATAAAGGTGACATGTTATTCCTATATCTATTTATTGTCATTTTCATGTTCTGCGACTCGTGTCATATCCTAGTTTTTCTTAATGTGTCAATGTTTCCGTTTTGTATACCCACGTCCGAATCCAACATAGAGGACAACAAACAATCAAGCACACATACCTCACATACATACTTGCACACATGAAAATGACCATAAATCTAATGGTGAATAGAGTGGCAGACGTGAAACAGGGGAGTTTTACATCATACCCATGCGACCCTATCTAAATTTGTTCCAAACAAAAGCACTATTTGTTTAAACCGAAGCAATGCCACAAAGAGGCGCCATTGATCTATTACATTCTCTCATTAAGCATTCTTGTTGGTTTACTTGTATCCAATAGTAGCAACATCTTCCATACTACCAGCCCTCCTAATCCAAATCAATTTGTTTCCGCAAGTGGTTATTGGTTTCTGTGGACGTTAAGGCCTTCGCAAGATTAGATTCATACACTTGCTCCATATTAGTGACTAGGTAGAAAAATATTTGTGCTTCCTAACTAGTATCCTAAACATCACGTATATTGATTTTGAAAATGATTAGTAACCATATTAGGACCATGGATACCTGCATATAGACACTCTTCCACAATCAGGGAATGCATTTTCTAGAACAGGGAATGTTGGCGATTGGAACGTGGAAATCCATGTTCCAACAAGCATAGACAACATATACTTATTTTGGTTTCCAGGCAAGTTTTTAAAGGGAAGAAAATGTAGTTTAGTTATATTCCATTAAATGTTTAAGTGTCTAGGACTTTTGTTACTTCCTTTCGAATAGACATTATAGTTGGGATTGCTTGGAACTTATGAATTTTTTTATAGTTTAAAATTTTTTACAATGTTATGTTATGGTACTTGTCAAGTTTCAATCTTAAATATATGTTATATAACACATTTGTTCCGTAAAGATGTTCCATGTTCCGGATAAATGTATTTCATCTTGAATTAGCGTTACGAACAAGCCTACTCCTAACTTACCATGTAGAGCATTAACTTTTTATTCCAGGTTCTGAAGCATCTTACATTCCAAAGTAACAATGACTAGGAACCTTGTGACTAATAACATAAATATCACTACAAGAATAGCAATAAAAACAGAGAAGTATAGCAAACAAACACTCCTTTTACTTCTAGTGATAAACAAAACTATTTTGAATTTATATTTGACATTTTTGTTTCAAGGGGATCGTAATGTTGTGAGGCTTCGCCGATTGAGAAGGGGGATGTGGTGGGTGTGAGGCCTCGCCAAGTGAGCGCTTGTAAGAGGGAGCGACACAGGAAAGGACCTCTTACCCGTATCCAAAAAAGAAAGGTAAGGGGGGCCTGGGTTCGAATCCCTGGAACTAGAGGAAAGGATTTGAAAACAGTACCCGCAGTGGTTGTGGGACCTGCACCTGGCTTCTGAGCACCACATTTCACATAAAAGACAGTGAAAGCATCTTCGGGCCGGGGAGCAAAAAAACCAAACCACGGATAGCCGATCACATACATCAACTTCTAGTGAGATGAAAGGCGAGTGAAGTGAGGAAGGGGACCCCTGCGTTCGGGTAGAAGGGGAGACTATTCTCCATTATACCAATGCACGTGAAGTAGGGGAGACTATTCTCCATTATACCAATGTGAATGTGATCCTAAAGTTCTCTACGAAACAAAAACACGACTTGCTTAAACTGCAGCAATGCACAAAGAGGAACCATTGAGCTTTTCCATTCTCATCCATAAGCCATGCGGGAATAGCAACACTCTCCAAACCTAATTGATCTGTTTTTGCATGAGGTTATCAGTTTCTCGGACCTTTGCCAGATTGGATTCCTAGACCTCTACGCTGATGACTAGCTAGACTGGCGAGTACGGAAATGATTTGAGTATTAGAAATATGCCTCCTAACAGGTATCCTAAAGGTCATTTACATCTATCAATTTGACCATGATTAGTAACAATACTAGGATCCTTGTGCTTATGGACTAATCATCATAAAAAGCACTACAAGTATAGCAATAAAAAAAACTGAAATGGCAAACAAACACTCGTATCTATTTCTAGTGACGACAATCACTTTGTATTTCTAATTATCATTTTTGTTTCGGTTATATGTCGTTTATAAGTGGAATGTGCATAAAGCAGGGGACCATTCTCAATCATTGTGATCCTAAAGTTCTCTATGAAACAAAAAAATTACTTGATTAAACTGCAGCAATGCACAACAAGGAACTAATTAGCTCTCATCCATAAGCATCCATGTCTACTTATTTCTTATAATAACAACACTTTTCATACTACATGGTCTCCCACCCGATTGATTTGTTTCCACGAGCGGTTATCGGGCTCCCTGGACCTTCACCAAATTGAACTCATACACTTTCTCCATGTTGATTATCTAGACTCGGGTATGAAACTGAGTGAGGTTGACAAATATTCAGGCCTCCTATCAATTTGAGCACCTATATATTCAGCATAATAGAACTATCGGTAACCATCTAAAACATGGTAATTTGAATATCTAAACATCACTGGCATTTATCGATTTTGACAATCATTGGTAACCATAATAGAGAGCTTATGACTAATTAACATATAAAACACTACAATAATCTAAATAAATGGCACCTATATATCGTAACCATTGCAGTAACAAAAATTTTAAGTTGGATAATTTATAAAACTAGGAAAAGTAAATTAGAGAATGATATATCAAGTTTATGCTAAAGCAGGAAACATTATATCATCATGATGCAAATCGGAAAAAACGAAATATAAATGATCAGAAAGCTGAAAATAACTTAAACTATCAAATTAACTTATGCTAATCTTAGCATCTTGCTCCTGCCGGAAGAGTACTCGATGTCGGTGATGTCGTTGTTGTCACTGCTGCTGATGGCGATAACTCCCAGAGCGCTCTCAGGAACGACCACAAGCTCCTTCCCTTTGATGTCATCGCTGCTTCTTGTAGGAATTACCCCCTGGGCTGGCTCCGACACGATGGCAAGCTCCTTCCCTTTGCTATCGCCGCTGCTCCCGATAGGAATAGCCTCCGGAGCCGGCTCCGACATGAACGCAGCCATGCTGCAGTTGTCGTAAGTGAGCAGGTTCGTCTCCGTTTCCAGCAGAAAAACCTTCGCCTCCAGCTCCTCACACCTCCTCTTCCACTTGCCGCTCCTCCTCGTCCTCTTCTGCGCCTCGTTCTCGAAGAACACACACCGGCATTTGAAGGCCTCCACCTTCTTCGCGAGGTTGTCGCATCGGGCCTTGCGATCGGCGGTCTCGCACGCATCCCTCGGGTTCCAGGCGCAGATCTTGTTGATCTCCTCCTTCCTCTTCTCTTCCAGTTCAAGCTCCGCGCACCGGACTATGGAAGATGCAGATCCTTCAAGAGCTCCTTGAGCACCGCGGCGGCAGCCGCCATTTTGCTCCGCAAGTTCTCCGTGATGCTCGTGTACGTCTGCAGCTTCGTTTGTGCTTCCTTCTCCATGTCGACGTTCCGGCTTCTCGAAGCCTCCAGATCGCTCCGGAGGGTCTCGCATCGGGCCTTGAGCTGCTTGATCTCCTCGGAGAACTTCTTCTCGAGGCTAACCTTCCGGGAGATCAGCATGGCCTCGACCGCCTTGAAGTCGGGCTGGCGGTACGAGGATTTGAGAAAGGAGATGAGCTCGGGGATGGTGGAGCTTTTCATGACTTCCGATCTAGGTTAGGGTTTGGAAAGGGGGGAGAGGTTCAGACTAAGTTGGGGCATAGAAGCCCTTTAAAAACCAAAATAGTGGACTAAAGAACTGCTGGCAAGTAGCAACAGTGGGCGGGCCGTTTATATTCCCTTCTACTTTATGTTACCAAAATAGTGCTAATAAGTTACTTTTACTCCCCCTCCCCTCTTTCACCAAAATACTTCAAACAAGAGGATAATTTCGCATCATTTTCCTCAATACCTCGTAGTATCAATCATAATTCAAGACGGTCGATGTCGATCCCGCGGGAAGTCAGCCTCGAGAAGAAATTCTCCGAGGAGATCAAGCTGCTCGGGGCCCGATGCGAGACCCTCCGGAGACTTCGAGAAGCCGATGCGTCGACATGGAGAAGGAAACACAGAGGAAGCTACAGACGTACACGAGCATCATAGCGAACATGCGGAGCAAATTGGCGGACGACGATGTGGTGCTCAAGGAGGCCACCAAGGATCTAGAGTCTTCATGAACTCGACGCGTGTAGCTCGAGTTGGAAGAGATGGAGGAGGAGTAGATCTATAGGATGAACATGTGAAACCTAAGGGATGTTGTCCAAAGAATATGGCGGATGAGACTGCTAATCTCATGAAATATATGAAAGAGTTTGAGGGCAAGATGTGGAAAGAAACTCAAAAGAAGTTGGTAACCTCAAAATTAGGAAGAAGATGGTTGAGGAGAATAGACTTCCTTTTGAAGATTGTGTTTGAAATTTTCATGGAAAATAATGGGTTGTGAAAAGTGATTTTGGAATGGGGTGTTCTCGTCCTATATATATATATATATATATTTTGTCCAGCGGAGGGTTTCTAAGAGTAACAGTCGCGTACTATTTTTTACCTAAATAGCCATGTAGCAAATAATTAAATGATGGCAACTGGCAAGCGCTGGACAGTGGTTTGTTTAAGCGTAACGGACATATAGCCATGTAACAAAGAAGTGATGAGAAGTGATAAGCGTTGAACGAGTCGTTTGGTTTCTAAAAGTAACAGTCGTGTACTCTCTTTGACATAAATAGCCTTAGTTGAGATTGAGAAGTCATGACAAATGGCAAATAGCGAATGGGTGCTTGGGTTTCTAAGAGTAATGGTTGCTTACTCTCTTTTACTTAAATAGTCAAGTGTCAAAGAAGTTATGGAAAGTTGCAATGTTGGAGTTCGGTCATTGAGCATAATACTTGTGTACTCTATTTTATCAAAATAGTCATGTCATAAAAAAAAAGTTGTAAGTCTTAGATGGGTGGTTTAATTTATAGGGCAACAGTTGTGAAGTCCTTTTTACCCAAATAATCTCGTAGTAAGAAAGTGATGGCAAGTACCAAGTGTCGACTGGATTTCTAAGGGTAACATTGATGTACTATCTTTTACTAAATAGCCATATAACTAAAAAGTGATAGCAAGTGGCATGTAATGGATGTGTGGTTTGGTTTCAAAGTATAACAATCGAATACTCTCTTTTACCAAAAAAAAACTGTAAAAAAGAAGTGATGGCTAGTAAAAAACGCTGGATGGTGGCTATTTTCCAAAGACTACTTTATAGCAATTAGTTTTATCACTTTTATTGGCTAGTTTCTAAAACTAAAGTTATACCCTTTTTTATTGATTCCTAACAACTAGTTTTTTTCTAATATCATCACTTTTAGGCCTCGTTTGGTTTGCGGAAAGGAAAGGAAATTGATTCTATGATATTTCATTTTCTTTGGAAAATTGCACTTTCAATCAATTTTCTTTCCGGTGTTTGGAAATACCAAGAAAATTGAGAGGAAAAGTGAATCCTTAGAGCGGGAAAATGAATCATTAGGTTGGTGAGAGGAACCACTTTTCCCCCTATTTTTCCTCCTCTTAGGAGTCAAATTCCTTTCCTCCTTATTTCCTTTGGCATCCAAACAAAGGAAATGAATCACTTTCCTTTCCCAAGGCTCCAATTTCGCGAACCAAACGTGGCCTTAGTCACAACTTCAAAACATAAACTCCTTTCCCCAAATGTTCATGTTTTCACAATTCTTACTTGTTCATTTCTAATCCTTGTTCATGTCAAATTCTTACTTGTGTTTATATTTTTGTATGATATGTTACTGCAAATTGTTGATGATAGGTTGCTGCAAATTGTGGCTGATAGGTTGTTGCTGGCATTTGGGTTTATATTTTGGCTTTTGGGACATTTTGTAAATTTGGGTTTATGATGTGAATACTGGCATTTGGGTTTATGATGCAAATTGCTTATAGTGCAGTTTATATTTTGGATGTAAACTGCAGTTTATATTTCGGATGTGAATACTGGCAGTTTATTTTGGGTCACCATAAAATTTATACAGCAGTTTATATTTTGGATGTGAATACTGGTAGTTATAGTGTTATACTGCACTTTATATTGGCATTTGGGTTTATGATACAAATTGCTTATACTGGCAGGTTGTAAATTTTATGTTGCAAATTGCTTATACTGCTATTTTGGATGTGAATACTGGCATGTTAAATTTTGGATGCAAATTGCTTATACTGGCAGGTTTTGATATTTTACCTTCAAATCCAAGCAAGAGAAGAACTATGCTGCTTATATTTGACCAGGTTTTCATTCTGAACCAGCATTCTTTTCGTAAATAACAGTTCATCCTGTTCAATTGGAGAAGCGCTATTTCGGGACATTTGATCTGGTCTTCGAGCTCATGGACTTCGTCCTCACCCTCCACTACTTATGGAGTCTGTTAGGCTAATTCAGAAGCTTCTCTGTGTCCATCATCAGTAGTCTTCTAGTAACTAACTTTGGCCTTTCACAGATTGTCATTATGAGCTTCGAAGCAATCAATTTCTCTTCTCAGATACATAATGGCCTTAATAGATACTCTTGTTGAAGCTTATTAGATCTTTCACAGGTATATGGAATCATAGTTTTCCTGACAGATCTGGACTTCTGACTCTATGTGAACAGTTTAGGCTCGGAACTTCTTGCTTTAACTCATGTTTGAACTGCCAACAATACTTCTGACTCTAAGCAATCAATTTCTCTTTACTCATGTTCTAAAGTACTTGAGAACTTTTTTAATGCTTTCTCCAGCAGACCAGACCGTCTCTAGGCTCCAGATTCCTTCAGTAAGCTTCCACTGCCATATTTTCAACCTGTACCATTTATTCACCTTCTTCAATCTGAAGTCTTATGGTGCTACATCCAAATATAACATGATATAAGTGAATCATGAGGGGGAAAAAAATTAAAGCTCCACTGGAAGTATGAGACAGATAGAGGCATACTAACACTCACCAAATGAATTCTATAAGGAACTCTGGTATATATAATTTTCTTTAAGTCCTTAAATATATGGCGATGTCTTCTACACGATAGTTGCAATTAGAAACCAAGGAGACATGACTCAATTCCATTACCATATTGTCATATCAACAAGATGGAAATTTATATCTAGATTTAAGGAATTGGGATATTATCTATAAATTAGTAGGCATCAGAAAGAGTTCTCATACTGAACCAACGCAGCTAGTTTCTGCAATAAACTCTGATGCCACCTCCACTTCCTACAAATGCACTCATTTCTTATCCTCAATTGGCACCACACTCAGGCTTCAACTTCCTATAAATACACTCATTTCTTATCCTCTACCCTGTATCGCCAATCATCCATGTTAGCATTTTCATCTCAGCTATGCCTCTTTTTTCTGTACATGTGTTTTTGATTCCTTACCACTGTAACCCATACAGCATGGCAGGTCTTATAGTTGTCTTATAGAATTTTCCTTTCAACTTCAAGCAAAGCTCTCACCGTTTTCAATTCATCAACTTTGGCCTTGGCATTACAGGCTTTGAAGCAATCAATTTCTCTTCTCAGATCCATAATGATCTTACTAGATACCTCTTGCTCATGTTTGATAATATTTTCATCACTAAATCCAGAGTCTAATCCAGTAAAGCTTATATCTCTTCACAGGAAATTAAGATCGTAGCGGCATATCTGCTTTCCCATCTGACAATCATACTTCTGACTTTTTGTGAATAGTTTAGGTTCGGAAAGTTTAACCCATCTTTGTGAACTGTGCTTTCCTGTTCTCCATACTCATGTTCCTCTGCTTCAGAACTTTCTGAAGTGCTTTCTGTAGCAGGACTCTCGAAGCTTCAGATACATTCAATATATTTCCACTCCCATATTTTCAATTTGTATCATCTGTTCGCCTTCCTCAATGTATTGTGTTGTCACCTTTTGAGTAGTTCTCGTGCTGCATCAACAAATAGCATGATATAAGTAAATGGTGATTTTTGCCTTAAATGCATAGAAACTAAAGGAAAACAATTATGCTCTACTACTATAAGCATCAAGCCTGATATATACTTTCTCGGTTTAGTCCTGAAATATAATGATCTTACTAAAAGACAATCATTTATACACAAAGTTGCAATCAGAAATAACGGGACATGACTGAATAGTACAATTACCACTTTGTTCAACTCAGATGCAATTTTTTATCTAGATTTAAGGAATTGAGATATCTACAAAATTAGTAAGCTTCAGAAAGAATTCTCAGACTGAAGCCAGTAAATTCTGACAAAATTCTCAAGGTGTTGGGAGGGCTGGTCCGGTCCGGGCCGGGCTCAGACTGTTCCAGGAGGGGGGTAGGCTGGACCCAGCCCGGACCCGGGGACCGGTTGGGTCGGGCCGGGCTGAATCGGGCCTGGGCTGGGCCGGTTCAGCGCTGGACTGGACAGCCCTGTTTATGATCTAAAAACCAAAAAAAAAAAATTGCATACTAAAAATTTAAAAAAAAAATTGAATGACCAAAAAAATAGCAAGTACAAAAAAAATTAGTAAAAGAAATTTAGTTTAATTTCTACCATTTAAGTTTTTTAAAAAGTACAAATTAGATAATACATAAACTGTGATTAATTACTAATACATAAATTGCGATTAATGACTAATACATTAACTACGATTAATGACTAATACAACATTACAAAGACTCATACAAGATTACTAGTATATAAACTGCGATTAATGTCTCATACATGATTTCTAGATGTTGATACATGATTTTAAATTTCGACATAGCTTCCCTATACCATGGCTATGGTTCCATTTTAATCGATTCTTAGAGCATCATTAGTAGTTGGGACTCTCCAATGCAATTTGGAGCCCAAAATTTCAAAAAAAAGGTAAATGTAGAATGGGTTGGGTTTGTATGAGAATAGTATGAAATGATAAAGTGAGCTCCGGTTCCAAAAATTGTGTGGTCAAAAATTAATGTAGGAAAAAAATAATATAAAGTTTAGAATCTAGAAAGTTGGGCTCCAAATTGGAACTTACTATTCTACAAAACGAGTTTCTACAATCTAGAATCTAGAAATTGGGAGGCCCAACCCTTAGCACCCATGGATGGGTTGGGACCGAAATTGTAGAAATTGGGACTAGGAATGAGACTTATTATTCTACAAAATGAGCTCCTACATTCTAAATCTAGAATCTAGAAAATGGGATGGGCCTTACTAATGATGCTCTTACAATGCAAACATTCAACAAGAACTTTAGTGGAGTATGTCCTTTCGGTACCGTCACTTGTACGCTCATTGTAAACTCCGCTAAAATGATGCCAAATTTTCGAATATGATTCAAACTCTTCTTGCGGTGCCGGTTGCAGTGCAGGTTGCGGTGGCTGATCTTGCGGTTGCTGTGGTAGTTGATTATTATCCATGATATAAATCGTCTGTTCACACGAGTTTGCTTGTAAAAATTGTAGAGAATAAAAATTGTGGTGTGATTAAGTTTGAAGATTTATGTCCTATTTATAGGATTTTTTTGGTGCAAAATGATCTATTTTACCTCCAAAAAAGAGTGGTTATAAGGATATTTTGGTTATTTTCAGCAAAATGACCAAAATATCCTTCCAACATCTAAAAACAGTCACTAAATCGGGGATATTTTGGTCATTTTGGCCTCCAACGGCTAAAAAAATTGAAATGGACCGAACCGGGCCAACCGGGCGTGGACCGTGCCGGTCCGGGTCGGCCCGATCGGTCTAGGAGGGTTTGACCCCGGCCCGGACCCGCGTTCAAACTGGGTTAGGCCGGTCCGGGCTAGTAGGTCGAGGGCAAAATCCAGCCTGGACGAATTTGGGGCGGGTCAGGCCAGTCCGGGTCGTTGACCGGGCTCGAGCCGGGGACCGGGCCGCCTGGCCCACCCAACACCTTGACAAAATTCTAAAAACTATATCAAAGTAGAATTAATAATACTCACAATAGGAGAAAATATGACATGTCCCACTTCAATAAATTTCATCCAACCAAAGTGTTTCCAACAAGCCCACCTTTACCTTAACATCGCACAAAAATTAGCATACAATGTTTCAAGTTGTTCTTTGTGTTTGAGTGCTCCACTTCCAAGGAAACATTGTTCTGACATACCAAAAAACCTGAACTAGAAGTGTCCACATAACATTGACCATGATGAAACAAGGGCAGCCAATTTCCGCAATAGAAGAACATTATACACAAACCTATTATGAGAAAGTTATTGCTAAAGGTGAAATGGTGTATAGCTCTAATTCATTAAAGCACTGTACTTCCCCAATTAAATTGGCAGCTAAAGAGATCTCAGTCTGGGTAGATTACCTTATGACACTTCATGTGCTACCATTTGCACAAGTATGATACTTTTGGGTCGCACTTTCTGAGCAAGTGGTACCAAAATTTGGTGCTACCGCAAGCCTACTGCCTTCTCCTACATTGAGTGAACAAAAATAGCTCCGTTTTCTAGAAAACTAAAATTGAAGTCCAAGTTGTTGCTAAAAACCTACAATTAAAGTTCAATTGGTTAAAGTTTTCTGTCAAATCTTCAAGCTGAAAGATTCTGAGGGACGCCTCCAGGTTCTCTTGATCGGAATAAGTTAGTTCTCCTTAAGCAGAAGAAAAGCCCATCCTATACTATCTAGTATCTACACCTAATAGAGAGTACAATAACCACAAGGGTTAATGAAGAAGAATCTAAGCCTCACAAGTATAGTGGCGATGTAACTTTCAGCAAAAGGTTCCTCATTATGTTGTCATAAAGAGCAGAAATAAGCACCGGTAAGGAAAACCCTCCTATAAAGAATGAGAGGATGAAACAAAAATCATCCCCATCCCATTAAGACAATAATTTGGTGATCCATCACCTACGAGCTTTAGGATGTCATTCCTCTCTTTGGCTCAATATGTCGTTGATAGCATGCAAATTGTAGCAAATTCTATCTTACCATTTTTTGTGTTCTTTTCTAGTCTAGAAGAACTTGGAGAATGCTCCTAGGTTACATGAGCTTAAGTTGCATGACCAAAAAGGTAAGTCCACTTACTGCAAAGCCTTCTCGGTTGTCAGATATTTTGGTATTTCCATAAATATTTTATTTCGAAAAAGAATAAATAAATTACCTTCTTCTCTTACACATGAAAGGATGTGTGGCTTGTAATTGTGTACTCAACTAGTAAGTTTGGTTTTCACAACAACAACAAAAAACTAGTAAGTTAACCACCCAAAGGTTGTAGGTTTTAGTCTTGACACCCACCTCCTATTAAGTGATATGTAACTAATCCCAAGACAAACCTATAATTGGTTTGATGAATCCGGCCCTCGTGTGGTTCAATGAATCTATAATTTAGCTCATTTAATGAATCCATATATCACCTCTTTTTTCTCTGAGAAAAGATGTGTTAACATAAAAAGGGCAAGGCTTATCTGCAGCTAAATACTCAAAAAACTTCTCGATTTGCAAATTGTTACCCTAAAGTATTATAATTAGCAACTAAATACCTTGAAATTTCTTCGATCTCCAACTTGCTATACTACGCCAGAAAAGAAAGGTATCACTAAGACATGAAAATAACAAGAGTATCATTGTTAACTGTGTAGGGTAGCAAATTGCAAACCCGGCCAAGTTCAAGGTATTTAAGTTGTTGATTCAATAGTTCAGTGTAGAAATTTGCTAATTTAGTTCAATATTTCATGGTAGCAACTTGCAAAACAGCAGAAAATCGAGGTATTTTGTTGCGAACTAGCCAAAGGGTAAAATGAACTTTTCGACGATTTGATTCCAAAAAGAGAATGTTATTCATCCAATGAATGTGAGTTATGACTTTTGATGTGTGAAGCGGGAATGTATCCAACCAATGAATGTGGAACGTAGCCACAAGTTCTCTTTTTCACTCCGAGAAAAGATGCACTCATGTAAACGTAGCCGCAAGTTATCTTTTTCACTCCGAGAAAAGATGCATTCATGTAAAAGAACAAGAATGATTCAAAGTGAA
The DNA here is from genome assembly GCA_029216955.1 of Iris pallida. Classification (NCBI taxonomy): domain Eukaryota; kingdom Viridiplantae; phylum Streptophyta; class Magnoliopsida; order Asparagales; family Iridaceae; genus Iris; species Iris pallida. The sequence goes on from JANAVB010041017.1 coordinate 9,079,574, forward strand.
TGTATTTATGAACTCAGAAGAAATGCATTAACATAAAAGGGCCAAGGTGTACTTGTAACTAAATATTCAAAAAAAAAAAATCTCGATTTGCATGTTGTTATCCTAAAGTATTATAATTAGCAACTAAATACCTTGAACTTTCTTCGATCTCCAACTTGCTATCCTACTCCAGTAAAGAAAGGTATCACTAAGACATGAAAAATAAGAAGAGTATCATTGTTAACTGTGTAGGGTAGCAAGTTGCAAACCCAGTAAATTTCAAGGTATTTATTATTTAAGTTGTTGATTCAATAGTTCAGTGTAGCAATTTGCTAATTTGGTTCAATATTTCATGGTAGCAACTTGCAAAACAGCAAAAAATCGAGGTATTTTGTTGCAAACTAGCCAAAGGGTAAAATGAACTTTTCGACTATTTGTTTCCAAAGAGAGAATGTTATTCATCCAATGAATGTGAGTTATGACTTTTGAGGTTTGTGAAGCGGGAATGTATCCATCCAATGAATGTGGAACGTAGCCACAAGTTATCTTTTTCACTCCGATAAAAGATGCATTCGTGTAAAAGGACATGAATGTTTCAAAGTGAATGTATTTATGAACTCAGAAAAGATGCATCAACATAAAAAGGCCAAGGCTTATTTGCAACTAAATATTCAAAAAAAAAAAAAAATCTCGATTTGCAAGTCGTTATCCTAAAGTATTATAATTAGCAACTAGATACTTTGAACTTTCTTCGATCTCCAACTTGCTATCCTATGCTAGTAAAGAAAGGTGTCACTAAGACATGGAAATAAGAATATCATTGTTAACTGTGTAGGGTAGCAAGTTACAAACCCGGCAAAGTTCAAGATATTTAAGTTGTTGATTCAATAGTTCAGTGTAGCAATTTGCTAATTTAGTTCAATATTTCATGGTAGCAACTTGCAAAACAGCAAAAATTCGAGGTATTTTGTTGCAAACTAGCCAAAGGGTAAAATGAATTTTTCGACAATTTGTTTCCAAAGAGAGAATGTTATTCATCCGATGAATATGAGTTATGACTTCTGAGGTTTGTGAAGCAGGAATGTATCCATCCAATGAATGTGGAACGTAGCCACAAGTTATCTTTTTCACTCCGAGAAAAGATGCATTCATGTAAAAGGACATGAATGTTTCGAAGTGAATGTATTTATGAAGAGAAGATGTATCCATCGAATGACATGAATATGAGTGACAAAGTCATCTTCTGGGTGCGAAGATGGGATGATTTCTTTCGATAAAAAGAGAGTTCTCAAAGGGTACGCAAAAAAATAAAAATAAAAAGAATGTTTGTCCCATCCCTACTTTGGAGAGGATCTAAAGAGAGATACAGGAGAGTTCATAACTAGAGAAGATCCAGGGAGAGGAAATTCATATTTGGATAGAAGATCCACGAATCCATATATGGAGAAGATCTATAGTCCTAACACACCATGTAGAGCATTAACTTTTTATTCCAGGTTCTGAAGCATCTTACATTCCAAAGTAACGATGACTAGGAACCTTGCGACTAATAACATAAATATCACTACAAGAATAGCACTAAAAACAGAGAAGGATAGCAAACAAACACTCCTTTACTTGTAGTGATAAACAAAAATATTGACATTTTTCTTTCAAGAGGCTGCTAATGTTTGTGGCTTCGCCGATTGAGAAGGGGTATGTGGTGGGTGTGAGGCCTCGCCAAGTGAGAGCTTGTAAGAGGGAGCGACGCCGGGAAGGACCTCTTACCCGTATCCAAAAAAGGAGGGTAAGAGGGGACTGGTCGATCACCTCGAACAAGAGGAAAGGATTTGAAAACAGTACCCACAGTGATTGTGGGGCCTGCATCTGGCTTATGAGCACCACATTTCACATAAAAGACAGTGAAAGCATCTTTGGGCTAGGCAGGACTTCAAGTGGAGCAAACAAACCAAACCACAGATAGACGATCACATACATCAACTTCTAATGAGATGAAAGGTGAGCGAACTGAGGAAAGGGGAAATCCCAGCGATCAGGAAGGAGGGGAGACTATTCTCCATTATATCAATGCACCTGAAGCAGGGGAGACTATTCTCCATTATATCAATGTGATCCTAAAGTTCTCTACGAAACAAATACACGACTTGCTTAAACTGCAGCAATGCACAAAGAGGAACCATTGAGCTATTCCATTCTCATTCATAAGCATCCGTGCAGGCATACTTGCTTCTCATAATAGCAACACTCTCCAAACCTAATCGATCTGTTTTTGTAAGAGGTTATCAGTTTCTCGGACCTTTGCCAGATTGGATTCCTAGACCTCTACGCTGATGACTAGCTAGACTGGCGAGTACGAAACTTATTATGAGAAATATCTATGCCTCCTAACAGGTATCCTAAACGTCATCTACATCTATCAATTCGACAATGATTATTAACAATACTAGTATCCTTGTGCTTATAGACTAGTCATCATAAAAAGCACTACAAAAATGGCAATAAAAACCTCTGAAATGGCAAACAAACACTCTATCTATTCTAGTGACAACAATTCACTTTGTATTTCTAATTATCATTTTTGTTTCTATTGATAAAGGGGTTATATGTCGCTTATAATTAAGTGGAATGTGCATAAAGCAGGAGACCATTCTAAATCATATCACTGTGATCCTAGAGTCTCTATGAAACAAAATTTCTTGATTAAAACTGCAGCAATGCACAATGAGGTTAACTCTCATCCATAAGCATCCATGTCCACATGCTTCTTACAATAACAACACTTTTCATACTACATGGTCTTCCACCCCAATCGATTTGCTACCACAAGCGGTTATCGGGCTCACTAGACCTTCGCCAAATTGGATTCGTACACTTTCTCCATGTTGACGCTATCTAGACTCGGGTACGACCGTACGAAACTGAGTGAGGATGACAAATATTCAGGCCTCCTATCAATTTTAGCACCTATATATTCAGCATAATAGAACTATCGGTAACCATCTAAAACATGGTAAGTTGAATATCTAAACATCACTGACATTTATCGATGTTGACAACAATTGGTAACCACAATAGAGAGCTTATGACTAATTAACATATAAAATACTACAATAATCTAAATAAAGGGCCCCTAAATATTGTAACCATTGCAGTAACAAAAAATTTAAGTTGGATAATTTATAAAACTAGGAAAAGTCAATTTGAGCATGATATACTAAGTCTATGCTAAAGCAGGAAACATTATATCATCATGATGCAGTTCGGAAAAACGAAGTATAAATGATCAGAAAGCTGAAAATAACTTAAACTATCAAATTAACTTATGCTAATCTCAGCATCTTGCTCCTGCCGACAGAGTACTCGCTGTCGGTGCTGTCGCTGCTGTCACTGCTGCTGATGGTGATAACTCCCAGAGTGGTCTCAGGAACGACCACAAGCTCCTTGCCTTTGATGTCATCACTGCTCCTTGTGGGAATTACCCCCTGAGCTGGCTCCGGCACGATGGCAAGCTCCTTCCCTTTGCTATCGCCGCTGCTCCCGATAGGAATAGCCTCCAGAGCCTGCTCCGGCACGAACGCAGCCCTGCCGCTGCTGCCGGAAGTGAGCAGGTTCTTCTCCGTTTCCAGCAGAAAAACCCTCGCCTCCAGCTCCTCGCACCTCCTCTTCCACTTGCCGCTCCTGCTCCTCCTCGTCCTCTTCTGTGCCTCGTTCTCGAAGAACGCGCACCGGCATTTGAAGGCCTCCACCTCCTTCGCGAGGCTGTCGCACCGGGCCTTGAGATCGGCGGTCTCGCACGCGTCCCTCGGATTCCGGGCGCTGATCTTGTCGATCTCCTCCTTCCTCTTCTTCTCTTCCAGCTCCAGCTCCGCGCACCGGGCTCTGGAGGACTGCAGATCCTTCAAGAGCTCCTTGAGCACCGCGGCATCGTCCGCCATTTTGCTCCGCATGTTCGTCGTGATCCTCGTGTACGTTTGCAGCCTCCTCTGTGCCTCCTTCTCCAGGTCGACACACCGGCTTCTCGAAGCCTCCAGATCGCTCCGGAGGGTCTCGCATCTGGCCTTGAGCTGCCTGACCTCCTCGGAGAACTTCTTCTCGAGGCTGACCTCCCGGGAGATCAGCATGGCCTCGACCGCCTTGAAATCAGGCTGGCGGTACGAGGATTTGAGGAAGGAGATGAGCTCGGGGATGGTGGTGCTCTCCATGGCTTCCGAGCTAGGTTAGGGTTTGGAGAGGGGGGAGAGGTTCAGACTTTAGAATTGAGGAATGGTTTTTCGAGGGTTTTGGAGATGAACATACAAGCCCTTTAAAAACCAAAATAGTAACTGATGGCAAGTGGCAACAATGGACGGCCGTTTATATTCCCTTCTACTTTCTTTTACCAAAATATTGCTAATAAGTTACTTTTACTCCCCTCCCCTCCCTCTTTGACCAAAATACTTCAAATACCAGGATAATATCGTATCGTTTTTTTCAATACCTCGTAGTTTTAATCATAATACAAAACGGTCGATATCGATCCCCCGGGAGGTCAGCCTCGAGAAAAAATTCTCCGAGGAGATCAAGCTGCCTGGGACCCGATGCGAGACCCTCCGGAGCGATCTGGAGACTTTGAGAAGTCGGTGCGTCGACGCAGAGAAGGAAACACAGAGGAAGCTACAGACGTACACGAGCATCACGGCGAACATGCGGAGCAAAATGGCGGACGACGACGCGGTGCTCAAGGAGGCCACCAAGGATCTAGAGTCTTCATGAACTCGATTTGTGTACCTCGAGTTGGAAGAGATGGAGAAGGAGTAGATCTATAGGATGAACATGTGGAACCTAAGGGATGTTGTCCAAATAATATGGCGGATGAGACCGCTAATCTCAGAGAGCTCATGAAATATATGAAAAATCTTGAGGGCATGATGTGGAAAGAAACTCAAAAGAAGTTGGTAACCTCAAAATTAGGAAGAAGATGGTTGAGGAGAATAGACTTCCTTTGAAGATTGTGTTTGAAATCTCCATGGAAAATGATGGATTGTGAAAAGTGATTTTGGAATGGGGTCTCCTCGGCCTATATATATAAAATTTGTCCAGCGGTGAGAACAAAGAAGGGTGGTAGGTGGCAAGCCCTAAATGGGTAGGTGGATTTCTAAGAGTAACAGTCGCGTACTATTTTTTACCTAAATAGCCATGTACCAAATAATTAAATGATGGCAACTGGCAAGCGCTGGACACTGGTTTGTTTAAGCGTAACGGACATATAGCCATGTAACAAATAAGTGACTAGAAGTGACAAGCGTTGACCGAGTCGTTGCATTTCTAAAAGTAACAGTCGTGTACTCTCTTTGACATAAATAGCCTTTGTTGAGAAGTCATGACGAATGGCAAGTAGCGAATGGGTGCTTGGGTTTCTAAGGGTCTGCTTAGCAATTGTAAAGGTAGCGGTTATGAGGTGTTTTTAGAGTACCGGTTATGAGGGGTCCAATTTTGGATGATTTTTAAGTAGCGACTTTTAAACCAGTTCAGTCCATGCTTAGTAATTCACTAACGAGCGGTTCTGAAAGTTTTTTACACAAATACAATTAAATAGGGAAGGGTATTAGTAGTTATTATTATATAGTTTTTGTGAAGATATAAATGGAATAAAATAATAAAATCCCTCAAAATCTAATGATTTGGGTGTTTATAAAGCCACCCAAAATTACATTACATCGATTTTGGGAGGTTTTTAGCCGATCAAAACCAGTGCCTCGAAAAAATTAACAAGCAAAGGTTATCATAAACGGTCGGTTCAAAAACATTCCAAAATCGATGAAAAGACCGTTACCAAGCAGACCCTTAGAGTAATGGTTGCTTACTCTCTTTTACCTAAATAGTCACGTGTCAAAGAAGTTATGGAAAGTTGCAAGTGTTGGATAGGTTGTTCGGTCATTGAGCATAATACTTGTGTAATCTATTTTATCAAAATAGTCATGTCATAAAAAAATTTATAATGTTAGATGGGTGGTTGAATTTCTAGGGCAACAGTCGTAAACTCCTTTTTACCCAAATAATTCCGTAGTAAGAAAGTGATGGCAAGTACCAATTACCGACGGGGTTTCTAAGGGTAACATTATGTACTATATTTTACTAAATAGCCATATAACTAAAAAATGATAGCAAGTGGCAAGTAATGGATGTGTGGTTTGGTTTCAAAGTATAACAATCGCATAATCTCTTCTACTAATAAAAAACTGTAAAAAAATAAGTGATGGCTAGTAAAAAGTGCTGGATGGTGTTTATTTTCCAAAGACTACTTTATAACAATTAGTTTTATCACTTTTGTTGACTAGTTTCTAAAACTAAAATTATACCTTTTTTGTTGATTCCTAACGACTAGTTTTTTTTCTTCTTCTAATATCATCACTTTTAGTCATAACTTCAAAACATAAAATTCTTTCCCCAAATGTTCATGTTTTCACAATTCTTAATTGTTCATTTCTAATTCTTACTTGTTCATGTCTAATTCATACTTGTGTTTATATTTTATGGATGACGGGTTGCTGCAAATTATGGATGATAGGTTGATGTTGACATTTGGGTTTATATTTTGTCTTTTAGGACATTTTGTAAATTTGGGTTTATAATGTGAATACTGACATTTGGGTTTATGATGCAAATTGCTTATACTGTAATTTATATTTTGGATGTAAACTACTGTCTATATTTTGGATGTGAATACTGGCAGTTTATATTGGGTCACCGTAAAAATTTTACTGCTGTTTATATTTTGGATGTGAATATTGACAGTTATACTGCAGTTTATACTATCATTTGGGTTTATGATGCAAATTGCTTATACTGGTAGGTTGTAAATTTTATGTTACAAATTGCTTATATTGCTATTTTGGATGTGAATACTGGCATGTTAAATTTTGGATGCAAATTGCTTATACTGCTATTTTAGATGTGAATATTGGCAAATTGTTTATATTATGGAATTGGAGTTATGAACCCCGGTACAAATTTTATTTTACCAATTGTATTTATCATACAATAACTTAAACATTACTAAACATGTTAAAATTTCAAAAACAAATTGTAAAACATGTATGTTGAATTATGGTCTTGGTTCAATTGCTGCCACCGCCATTGTCGATTCTCTAAGAGGAGATTGTAAACCTTGGCCTTGGTGCTCCTTCAATTATTTCATTAAATTTCGCATTAGGGTCTGGTAGTGTTATGAAAGTTTATCATCCTACCATAGTAGAAAACCACAAGAATTTGTTGAAAATTTTGCGCACCCGTAGAATATTCTTCCAGGATTTGTTGGTGTTCATGAAGTTTTCAATGGACTAATTAATCCACAATGACGATAAATTGTTCTTGCACAAATTTTGTTTGAACGTCGTGAGAACGAAGATTGCGAGTTACAGGCCATAACTTGCAGTTGGGGATGAGATATGTAAAAAAAAAAAAAAACCTTCAATATATTAATTGAGTTCAAATAAGTAAAAAAAGGAAGATAAAATATGTATAATGGTGAAATTAGGAGGAGTTTCAACCAACATGTACAAAATTTAGGGAATAGGAAGCTTGTTTAACGTTAGAATGAAATGGGGAGCAGCCAAACCCTTGTCGTATATATATAATGAAAGGGAGAGCAGCCACTCGTTTAACGTTAGCATTTTAGGGGATATTTTGGGTAGTCTGTAATTATTCTTTGAAAAGAAAAAGCATGTAACAGCTACTTATAGGGAGTCTCTAGCGGGAAGGGCCTTTATAAGCAAGTTAACTATTGTGGGAGGGGTTTATTGCTATATTTAACTAACGAGTCTTATTTTAACGAGACAAATACAAGGAGGGGTTTTAGTCTTATATTTTTATACTCTTGTTGATTGATTTTTTTCGTTCAATTTTCTCTGTCGAATTGACTGAAAAAGTTATCCTATAACGTCCCAGTCCCAAAATACTAGGGACTAAGTACGTCGACATGCCAGCTGCAAACATACGAAGTATACTCCAATATATGGAACCATCGTATGTATACATAAGCTGTAAAATACAGTAAACCACGACATTAATCTCATCCACAAATAAAGAAGAAAAAATTTATAATAAACTTATAAATTATTATTTACACAAGTTGTTGGGCGGAGACAAATCCACTACCAACAAAGAGATAAATACATAGTGACGATGGAAGAGTCGAGCGAAACTAAAGACGATCCTAAAGCTAGCATCGCGAAGGTAGATTGTAAACTATGTCCTTGGCTAGAGCACCTGCAAAAATCACAAACACACCTGGAGAAACCACCAGGTCCTCAGAGGGACATAACAAGATACATGAAGAACATGCTAATATGAACTGTCAGAATAATAAAATAATATACAAAAGACTATCCTATACACAAATATGCAAAGGGAATTCTAACCGTCTAATGTGCAATTTAGAGGATAACTTTCATGCGCATGGGTGGGATTTAGGCTATAAGTACGTAACTGGCATCCAGTCATACGTATCCGACCGTAACGTCCAAAACGTCAGAGGGTATCTGCAAATATATCACGCCATAGTTCCTTTCGAAAACTATGGTTTACATGTTTAGCTTCCCATACGCACTAGTAACTGTCCTCCCCCAAGATTTTCCACACTGACCAAGTCATGTCCATAACCTGTCCAGTTTTATAACTGCTTGAGTCTCTATACCCTAATCATAGCAGTTACGATCTATCCGTCACACGACTTCTTACATAAAGATGGCCAAGTCAATATACAAGTCGTGTCCCTAGCAATATGTCTCAAGCCGTATAGTGTAAGTGTCATGACCAATGGAGATATAAGGATATCCCATAATAAGAAGGTAGTCTGCTAAAACTAAGCCACATGCATCAAATAAAATAAAGCAACGAAAAACGACTAATATAGTCGCTTGCACCCAAGTATGGCTTGGACGCGCAGTTTAAAATAAATAAAACTAACAAATATGAAATAAAGTAAATAAATGCTGAAAATAAATAATATGACAGTAAATTAGCAAGGTATACTTGCCTGGGTCCTGAGCATTGTGGTGGCGAAGATCAGACAGGAAAGTAGGTGGAACAACGACTGTCGAGGAACTAAGGTCCAAACAAACATCTCCGGATGTTGAAAATAGTCTATTATCTAATTATAATTAATATTGTACCTATTAGATTTATTTAATAAATTTTGAAATTAGGATATGGTATAGATAGAGATGTTTTTCTAGTAGAAGTAGGATTAATATTTATTTAAAATATTATTTATATTTATGTAAATTATTATAGGTAATGCATATAATTATATTTATTTAAATAATCTACGTCTAATATTATTTATACAAGTTGCATTAGTTAATACTAAATTGACTTTTATTATATATTACGTGAATAGTGTACAATATATGTAAGAGGTAAAGTTTAATAAAAGTCATGAAATAAATCCTAAAATCTTCAGAAAAAAATGTACAATGTATTTTAGAACCTTAATACTAGAAAAATAGTTTTATATATTTTTATACTAAATTTACTAATGAGCACTATTATTATTAATATCTTATTATTATTATTATTATTATTATTATTATTATCACCATATATTTGAATATATAAAAAATAGAGGCCATTTATAATATTTTTAGTGTGTGCGGGTAATCCAACAATTGCACCAAATTGTCGGGGGCACAGTCGGTCATGCCAAGATCCTAGACGTAGGGTCATTGGGTCTGTCCGATTAGATGTCGTGCGTTAAAATCGTGCGCAACGAAAGATGGTCAAACTCCTAATTAATTATAAATATCGCGTCATCTAAGTTGCGCGTAAAAAAATAAAGTGCATGGGAGGGCTTTTGGGCGTAACGAAAAATCCATGATCGTAGTATAGCTCGACTAGGTCACATATGCAAAACTTGTTGGGTAAAATTATGTCATGTGGCGCTCCAATTGTTCAAGCCACGGTAATGTGTATTTAATTATAAAATTAAATCTAAGGTTTTTATTCACCAATAATTTATTAAAAATAAAATTTAAAAATTACCACAATATCCTTAGTCAAAAATCTGGGGGTTTACATATCCCAACATCGATAGCGGTCACTACCGGATCGGGACATGCCAGATCGCATCAACAACTCAGAAGTTCTTGCTTTTGGGGCTGTTTGGTTCGTTAACAACTAGGATAAAAGTGGTTTTTTTGGAACTCAGCTGAACTCAGTATGGATGAGAACATGGATTTATGTTGATCAGATAGGTGCCAAAGTTCATGTCCCTCGTAGTTTTTAACTTTTGACATCCAAATTTTTTGTAAGGAAGTTGGATGAAAGTGTTCTCCGGAATAACATGCAGTTCCGGATGGATCTGCTCCGGAAGACGCACCTCCTCAGTGACGTGCAGTTGTCACACCCACAATTTAATTTAGGAGTATTTTAGTCATTATGTATTTATTTGAAATTTTCTTATTAAATTATTAATTAATGTGATGCTTTGTAGCTTGATTGGTGTTTGAGTAGCATAAGGTGGGTTGACCTTAGTCACCCTTCATTAAGAGCCTAATATGATAATTAGAATTATTTGTTGACCTTTAGAATTAATTTCAGAATTTATTCCATTTTTGGCTATGAATTAATGATTTAAAGTCATTTTTTACATAGACCTTTTAACCCTTTTTGACATGGGCCTTTTAGCAACTCATGGAGTGCTTGGCCCATGTGCAAACCCTAACCCTAACACCCCCTACCTTGGCCGGTGTAAGCCCCTAATATTTTAATTAGTTTAAATTAAGGATTTTTAGATACAAATGACATTTTTAGCCTTAAAATAATTTATTATAATTATTAGGAATTTTATAGAATTTTTAAAACCTAAAATATCATTTTACAATTATTTAAATTATTTTTAATGCAATTTGTAATTTATTGAATTGTTTTAAGTCAGTTTGCAAATATTAGAATTGTCTGTGAAAATTAGAATTTGCACAGAACATGACGGGATAGGATTTGCAAATTGGAAATTTGCATTTAGTTAGGGCGGTGGGTTCTTTTTGTAAATTGCAGAGGGACGGGGGGTTTTCTGCAAATTTTGCTGACCACCGCCTTCGACTCGTCGTCAACCCCGACCGACTCGCCGTAACCCTAACCCTAATTCCTAAATTCATGATCGAAACCCTAATCTAAGCCCAATTTTCGGCCTATAAATAGACCCCCGTTCGAAACCCTAACCCTATTCCACTTCCCGACCACCCTCGCCGTCGTTCTAACCCGTTCTTTTCCGTTCGATCGTCGAAACCCTAGATCTATCCTTGTCGATGTTCTGGCCATCGTCATCACCTCCGACTACCATCAATCAGTTCGTCTCGACGAGACGAACTTGGCTACATTTTTTTCGACGCACCCCAACGCCTCCTCCGTCGTGCAACAACCCCGATAGCATCTCCTCGCCGGACACGTACGTGTCATTCTTCCTGTGGTTCGTGTCGTGTCTCGTGTACACGTGTGTGAGGTCGTCCAGTGTCGAGAAGTCCAGTAGTGTGCTTGGACATAGAAATTTCACGTCAGATTCGTGTCAATCACGGTGGACACATGATTTAGTATCGGGTTCATTTCTCGTGTCCCTAACTGTCAGGACACGAGTTTATTTAATGGGTTAACGGATTTGATTTTGTTATTGGGTTTAAACCCGTTTACTAATGGGTTTGTTTACTGTTCATTGGGTCGGATTTTGGCCCATTACCCTATTGGGCTGGGCTTTTATATATATATATATTTGAAGCAAAGGTTCTTCTTTATTGAAAATGAATAGGATACATACATCAACGCTTCTCAATATGGGAGCTTATAAAAACAACTTCTCTACTACATTACCACCACCGCATATATAAAGCTGGCCATTCCCGAGCACTAACAGCCTATTCCTCCATTACCGTCATTGATTGATGTTTTCCGTCATTTATGTATGTATATATGTATATGTATTTTATATATATTATATATATACTGTTATATATAGTATTTATATATATATTTTATATTAAGTATTTTATATATATATATATATATATATATATATATATATATATATATATATATATATTTTATATATATATATATATATATATATATATATATATATATATATATATATATATATATATATATATATATATATATATATTTGTTATATAATATAAATATCTAGATATAAATATATACATATTTATATATATATGCTTTTGAATATATACACACTTGTGCTTTTATGTATACAAATATAGTTATGCTATATTTACATGTTATTTTATTGTCAATAAATATTATTGATATGTATATTTTAATGCATTAAAATATATTATTTTATTATTAATTACTTACGTATTTAAAATTAGTATTTTTGTAAACTGTGAATTATGGCCAGTTGAGTCCAGACCTAACATGGGTTCTGTGGACTTAAATGAGCCTCAATACATTCAAGGCATGTACGAGTAATATCGGACTTGATTCATGGCTTTGTGTCCCGTATCTGGACTCCGGTTTAATTTCGTATACGTGGATAAAATATTAAATAATTATTTATTTATTTTCCAGAAATTGTAACTTATTGTATTTGAATTTTATATGTAATTTAATTGCCATAAAAACTGGAAAAAATTGTATTTAAATACTATATTAATTTAGAAATTTTAATATAATTTTTCCACGATTTAATTAGTACTTTTGACATTTATAAAAATAGGAAAACGGAACTCATTTATCAGGGTACTTATGTTTACTGAATTTTAATAAATATCTACGAGGGTTTATAAATTCCAAAAAAATTAGTATAAATTTCTATAATTAACAAGGATCATTTTGGTACTTTATTTTATATATATTTAAGCTGTTTTCCTATCTTAATAATTGTTGGAACACAGTGTATAGTCTGATTTATTTATTGAATAATTACAACTTGTGAAGTTATGTGTGATTTTGGGATACTTTGGTGTTGGACCTTACCCTACCTTAGTATAGAGACCCTAGAAAGTTGTTTTAGGTATTGTGTCGCCTCATATTGGTCTTCTATGCTAAAAATTAGCACTTGGCTAGGTGTCCAGTCAGAAAGTCGTGTCACACCCTAGTGTCCTAGTATTTAGCTTAGTATAAAAGCTAAATTTATATATATCCTTTTTACAGTGACGGGACACCGGATATCTATAGCTTCATATACATACCCTTGCTTTGCACAAGGCAAGTACCTCTATGAACTTTATTTACTGCATGTAATGAATTGTGTATAAACCATGTTAATACCGATACTTAAAACTGCAAGTCATTTCTGGAATATCTTGACATATTTCACATACTTTATACTGCTTTCAGTACCTACTATGTTTTATACTGTTCTCGTATCTCTCACATGTTAGAATCTGGGTTATAGAAAAACTGATAGTTGATTACGTGATCATGCCCCTTTACTGAACTCGAGCAAGGTTGTATTTTATATGTTTACCGTGCTGTATGTACTTATCCAGCTATATTTGTGCGTATGTACATCTATCGCCTTATTCACTTGTATAGAAGTACATTTTATTTACATGTGCCACAGTACATTGTACACCTATTGACGATCACGTACCTGCTCCAGTTTTAAATATTACATATACATCTGTCGCTATGACATATGTATCATTGCCATGATAGCTCGTGATATGTCATGATTCCTGTTTATTACACCGTTGTTCATTTCATGCTTCGTATATTTAGTTTGTAGAATCAGTACTTGCTCCCGTCATGACAGGATAACGTTGTAGGTATACATACCGAGGAGGAGTTGTTATTTGATTCTTATTATAGGGTTGCCATGGAGGATCAGGCTTTACCTTACAAGGATGTACCTGCGGAAAAAACTCATCTAGTTTGTTTAGTTGCTCGAGACTTTTGAGAGCAGACATGTTTTAGACTATGTATTTTGTTACTGGACCTGTATCAAGTTTTACATTTTGGCTTTGTATTTGGAACATATTCATATACTAGATGATTTTGTGTTTGTGATGTTTTAACTCAATATGACAAATAGAAATGTTAGCACACTTTGGTCTTGCATTGTTTATTTTTAGAACAGCTTACTACATTTTATCTCAAGCATAGGCTGCACATGACTCGGTCCGGCCAAACAATTTGGGTAGCGGGTCGTGACAGCCGGCCACTAGCAGCCCCCCCTCTCATTTGTAAAACATTAGCCTCCATAGAGCAAACCCTAATTTTCTTTCCTCAAAAAACCCTAGATTTCTCATCCGGAGTCCGTTTTACCTCAAACGAATTTCGTTGCACTCGTTGGGAAGAGGAGGACTTGCTGGAGTACTGCTAGCAAGGAGGAGGAGGTATTTGCTTGGGAGAAATCTTCCGACAAAGCGCTCGAGGAATTCCTTTTATCGAGATTCTGACTCTCTATATGTAAATCTCGATCTACCTTTGTTTCTCCTGATTTTTTTTCATTATTGAATTCATATAGGCACCCTTGATCTGTGTATAAAGTTTGGTAGGATTTTGGTTTCGTTTGATAGCGGTATCGGACACGTATCGGTCTCATGTTGCACGTGTTCGGCAAAATGCCACTTAGAATTGAAAAGTGTTAATTTTCGATTATGTTTTCATGAAATCATTCCTTATATCATTTGTAACAACTTTTGTGAATATGGATCGGAAATTGACACAATTTTGGCATCCGAACGGACATGGACATGCGTGCACGAGATCCCGTGCACGGTCCCGTGCATGCCCTGCTGTCTGTGCATCATAACTCGACGCACAAAGCTCCGTCTTACGTGAAATTTTATGAACACGTAGGGGCAACCTCTGCCCACATGCCAGTAAAATTTTATGACGTTTCGTCGAGCGAGCGCGAAAAAATCCGTCGTGCACTGGTCGGCTGAACCGTGCACTTAGGCTGAAATTCGTCGCTGACACGGCCTTCGTACGCGGACACGGCACGTCGAGGACCCGTTCCAGAAATAAAAACACGTAGCCCTATACCTAGACTACCCAGGGACCCGATCCTGAGTCACGGCGTGGCTCGGATCGTGAGCCACGAGGCTCGACATGCGCCCACGGGCACGCACGTGCGCGAGCGCACAGGCCGCGCGGCTGATTCACGGGTCGCTGCATCGTGTAGGCACGATGTGGTGTCATGTTAGCGTGTCCTAGAGCTACCCCGGGACCCTACCTAGCCGTGTGCATGAGCACGAGGCTTCTCGTTGCGTGTGCGTCGCTCAATCGAGCGATATACGCGTTCTTGACACCCGAAATCGGTTTTCCCGATACGCATTCTCTGGACACGACACGGACACGATTTCGACTCCGTGAGTGCCCGAGCATGTCACGTATGTCGATACTAACATGCTTGCCGAGTTTCGTGATTTATTGTTGAGTATTTTGTGATTTGGGTCGTTTTGTCGAAATTGGATTTTTCGGGTTCAATATTTTGAATAGAAATGTGATATTTTGATTCTTCGACTTTTAATCGATATTTTCTGACTTGTTAACTTATATATGATATTTTGGACTTGCGGGAAGTGATCCGCGGGATTATTACTTATTTATTTGCCTTTTTCAAGTATATTTAAGTTTTTCCTATATATATATATATATATATATATATATATATATATATATATATATATATATATATATATATATAACTCACTCTCAAAACAGCACATTACATATATACATAAATATATATGCATGAGTAGTATATATGTATTTCAATGTATATAGTTTATATGTATATATATAATATGCTGTTTTGAGAGTGAGTTATATATATATATATATATATATATATATATATATATATATATATATATATATATATATATATATATATATATATATATATATATATATTTCGGATGATGTGAATATATCTATTTGTGATTGTGGGTTTGTGTTTGTGACCATAGGGTATTGGGATCCGTACTCCTCACACTACCATCTTTTCATATAACTTTATATATATGTATGTGTGTATGTGGAAGTCTATATATATATATATATATATATATATATATATATATATATATATATATATATATATATATATATATATATATATATATATATATATATATGTACTATTGGATGATGTGAATATATCTATTTGTGATTGTGGGTTTGTGTTTGTGACCATAGGGTATTGGGACATATTAGGATCGTCCAAATGAGCTTAGTTTAGTCGAGTTGACTGACAAGTTGACTAAGTTGACAAAAGTCAACTTTGGGTCAAACTTGTTCCAAATCGACTCAAACGAACTCAGAATGACTTGTAAATTTGTGTATGACCTAAAAATTAGTAAACGGACTAGTTGACTTAGTGTTGACCAGGTTTGACCAGAGTTGACCAGAGTTGACCAAGGTTGACTTTGACCTAGAAGGACTTAGAAGCATGTAGAATTGTATTATAGCCCTTTCTTATAATATGTTAGACCATGTTGTGACTTGTGGTTACTTTAAATAGCTTTACATCACTTCAGTTCAGTTACACATCGTCATCAGAAGCTCGGATTGTCAGGCGAGTACATTCTCTGACCGTTTCATTCTTGCTTGGACATATTTACTTGTTATAGACTAGTTTACTTGTTGTTGTCACGATATTATCACGGATTAGTACTATATAGATCTCTCATGGGATGTTATCCCCTCGGATACATCAGGTATTTTATGCTCATGTACTTTATCATGTGCATCGTCTACTCATTGTATTCGTACTTATTCATGTATACTCATGTGACATTCATGTACACTCATGATCATGTGAGCCTTCACGTATAACCCAGTGTGCATGTGGACTAGCTATCCATGTTACACACTACTTTCATGTGCAATAACATAACCTTGACAGATCCTTGTGTACTTGGGGCAGGGGGAGTATTTATTTGCACTACCAAAATAAGTGGTTTTAGCGACGCCCAAAAACGTCGGAAAAAATAGGAAATTCCGTCGCTAATCTGTATCACCGACGTATTTACCGACGTTTAGCTTTTGTCGCCGTTTCCTTAGTCGGTGATCACGAAAACGTCGCTGAACGTCGCAATTACCGACATTCAGCGACGTACGAGTACGTCGGTGAGTTATCGACGTTTATCGTCGTTCCGTCGGTATATTAGCGACGTATACGTAGTCGCCACACGTCGGTAAAACCTGGAATAGTTACCGACGTCTAGCGTCGTTTCGTCGGTAATATAGCGACGTGAGTTTCGTCGCTAGACGTCGGTAATGGTCCTGTACATTTTTGCAGCTAGTGTCGCTAGACGTCGGTAAATACGTCGGAGAGCTGTACTCTTTTGCAGTTAGTCGTCGGTAAATGTCGGTAAAACGTCGCAAACATATATTATTTGCAGCTTGTCGTCGGTAAACGTCGGAAAACGACGTCGCTAAACGTCAGTAAGCGTCGCTAAACGTCGCTAAAGTTGTAAAAAAAATAAAAAAAAATAAAACACAGATTCTATATTACCACTCACAATTCTATAAAACACATATAGGTACACATTCAAATCCCCACTCACAATTCCAAATCACAGCGCATTGAAACCCCCACTCACAATTCCAATACAAACATCCAATACAAACATCCAATCATAAGTCACAAATATCCAATCATAAGTCACAAACATCCAATACACAACTAACATCCAATACAAACATCCAATCATAAGTCACAAACATAAGATGATACAAACACAAATAAAAGTCCTAACTAGGACTACTAGTGATCTGGTGCAGGAGGGGCACCGCCGCGACGAAGGCGTAAAAACTCCTCATACTCCGCAAGTGAAATCGATACAGATGGAGCGCCAGGCTGTGACGTCGGTGGAGTCGGTGTCGAAGAAGAAGGCGGTGGAGGCGGCGGAGTCGACGACGATGAAGGCGCACCCAGAGTACCAGCATGCTCCAACGCTGTAAGTCGCTGGTTGTATGAATCCATGATAGATAACATTCTACCAGTGCTCTGGACCATCGAATCCTGCGCCTTTCTCACCGTCTCGGCCATGGTCACCTGTCCTGTCTGCAACTCCGTCACCGTGCGCTCTAACCCTCCAACGGCGCGCTCTGTCCTCTCAGTCGTCTCCCTGAGGTCTATAATGCCGCGGTCGAGCGCATCCAATCGTGCTAGCAGTGCAGGATCGTCCGTAGGATGCTGAGACTGCTGCTCGATCCGTCGTAGCAGGTCGTCACGGAGAGACTCCATCATCTGGTGGACTCGGGCAGACTCCTGGGACGGCTGTGGACCATGCACACTAGCAGGAGATGTCCTAGAGGACTGGGTCGCAACTAGGGCGCCATAGGATCCCGTACCGTAGTACGTACCCCTACGGAGGCCACCAGCGGCGGTCATCCACAGCTCGTCCTCCGACGGAGCTTGAGTGGGCTGCGAGGAAGTACCGGCCTCTCCTGCATCAGGTGCACTAGCAGCCGCCCGTTCCCGCAGCCTCTTATACTCGGCCTAGAAAGTATGGATAGTACTCTATGATTTCTAATTTATAATTAATGTACTTATTTTTACTAACTTCATGAATATTTATTTGCATCATATTTACTAAGTTATATTAAAATGGACACGAAGTATTAAATTAAGATAACGTATTGTAATACTTACATAGGTCTGCTCGGCCCTCTCGTCAATAAGGACTCCGCCCTTCCGATGGGTGGCCAGGAAGACGGTCACCATGTCGGCGTTACCGACCTTCCTTACCTGTAATTAAATATATTATCTTAGTAATAATTTATCGGATTTGCATTAAAATAATATTTCTAAAAGAGAAAGACATACCAGACGACGGAAATGTTCCGTCATCGGAATCGACCCACCGCACCACTTCGAGGCATGTTGCCTAGCCGCCTTGGCCTTCTCCGACTTCTCCTTGTACTTTGGCTCCTCGAATCGAGCCTTCATCGCATTCCATTGATCAGGGGTGATCCAACCTTGGATCGGCTTTCCGGCACGATCACGATCCTTCTGATCGTTGATAGAGTCGCGGATCAGCTTGGCAGCGACGGAAGGAAACATCCCCTCGATCTGCTCGGCCCGGTGCGGCGGATAGTAAAACATATCCTAGAACAGTACGAAACCAAATATTTATTAGTTATATATAATATGCATAAATTAAATGATTCATGTTAAAAACAAATCTATTTTAACCTTGAAGCGCGTAAACCAGAAGTTCTTCCTTTCGTCTGGAGCATCAGAGTAGTTAATCCAGGGACCACCATAATTATGCCTCAGCATATCGCCTAGGCGTCTCTGTACCCCTGAAGGACGATATCTATACATACATATTATATTCATGAAAAAAGTTAATTTATGATAAAAACAGAAGAAAAATAATAATAAACCAAAATACCTACTTTGTACCGTCGGCCCAGATCTCCGTCCTCCCCTCCTCCGGAGGTGCGCACGCATCATCTTCATGATGCTGGTCGGCCGTCGGCGCATCCTCCTCGGCCATCTGCTCATCCGTCTCCATCGTCGTATCAACATCAGGAACGCTAGACGGGGGAGCCCTCTCAACAGGTCTGGAACTACTCGTCCCAGGAGATATGCCACGTGACGTCGTCCCAACCGGCCCAGCTACTGTCCGATATGGAGGAGTAATCGGCGACGAGGATCCAGAGCCGGTACCAATAGGAGGTACCGAAGGCAAACTCCGTCCCCTAGCAGTACCTGTAGGAAGTACCGGATGATCCCGACCTCCTCGTGGCCCTCGCAAATGTCCGCGACGACCTGCCATACCTGATAACAGCATATGATAGTACAAGATATAATAGAGACTAGAAATATGACAGTACAACAAATAATAGAGACTAGAAATATGACAGTACAACAAATAATAGAGACTAGAAATATGACAGTACAACAAAGATAATAACCAAGGTAACATATGATGATACATTCTACAATAAACATCTAAGTCCAGATAATATCTCTCTCAATCATCTTCAGAATAATCATCTTGTTCGTCTTCCTCGACCTCATCTTCCTCTTCCTCCTCATCTTCACTTTCGTCTTCACCTTCGTCGGCTTCGCCTTCCTCTTCGGATAATTCTACATCTTCTACATTATGTGTCGTGTAATGCGTAACTTCCGTGGAGTCCACATCGACAATATTGGTTACAGGAGGTAGCTCGTCCTCCTGGTAAGCTTTTTCATCAACATCAAAAGTATCTCTAGCTTTAGTCTTGCATACTGCCCACCAGTCAGACTTCGTTGCTCCCCGTCTCGGATAAGCTGTAAAATACACGAGCTGAGCCTGAGTTGCTAGGACAAACGGTTCGTAGCCTTGATATCTACGCTTGTAGTTTATATCCACAAGACCATGCTTATCAATTTTCCAGCCTTGATTTTCAATCGGATCGAACCATTCACACTTGAACAACACGATATTTGCAGGTTCTCTGCCATAATTATATGACAACTCCACAATCTCTCGCAAGATGCCAAAGAAATCATTTCCTGGATCGACGTCTTTGTAGTTCGAAGACTTGATACACAAACAACTGTTCTTCGTGGAATCAAGATCCAGGAAGCTGTCTCTGATCGGAGCATTTGTCGACTTGAACCGAAAGCCATTGACACAATAACTTGGCCATGTTTTAACAAAAGTAATTGGTCCCTTGGCAAGAGTTCTAATTAATTCAATCTCGGGTGAAATTAGACGATCGACCTGAATATCAAAGAAGAGATAATAAGTTATTTATTGCGCAGTTGCATTAGAAGAGGCCAGTAAATATTACCGAACTGCTTACATATTCGCTCAACCAAGAAGGAAAATGACGTCTCATTTCTTGTTCTAATGCTTCGTCTGTTAGGTAGGGTCTAACCAGCCTCAACTCATCATTATATGTGCTGGAAAACAACGAAGCATTAGAACGATTAGTACAATAATATTAGCTTATACTATTACATTGAGATGACGTAAACTCATCATTCCTTACTTACCCTTCTAGCTTCTCCACTTCATCCTCGTCGCAATTGAGTAATACATACAACTGAGCAGCCCTTAGCTCTTCGTCATTCAAATATCTCTTCTTCATTTTTCCCGAAGGCTTTCCGGACGCATTGAATACTTTCAGTATTCCATCATTAAATTCTTGATATCCGTCGTCGTTTCTCGGAGCCCTCGTTCTATTCGTAGCAACATGAGGTTTGAAATAGGAGGAGCAGAAATTTGTAATCTCCTCGAGAATATAGGCTTCACAAATAGAACCCTCGACCCGAGCCTTATTTTTTACCTTTCTTTTTAGGTGATTCAAATGTCGCTCGAACGGGTACATCCATCGATATTCGACGGGTCCACCAACACGTGCCTCGTAGGAAAGATGAATCGGCAAATGCTCCATAGAGTCGAAGAATCCAGGAGGAAACACCCTCTCTAGCTTGCACAGTGTTACCGCAATGTCCTTCTCTTGCTTTTCTAGACGATCAACGAGCAATTTCTTAGAACAAAGGTCCCTGAAGAATATGCTAAGCTCCGTCAATGGATCCCAAACTGCCTGCGGTAAGAATTCCCGAAATGCAATCGGAATTAACCGCTCCATGAATACGTGACAATCATGGCTCTTCATACCTGTCAGTTTGTTCTCCTTGAGGTCGACGCATCTTCTCAAGTTTGAAACATACCCATCTGGAAATTTCAGACCTTGAATCCACCTACAAAGCCTCACTTTATCCTCCTTCTCCAGTGAGAAAATTGCCTTAGGCTGCTTCAACTTTCCATTCCCGTCCTCTATCAAATGCAATGCAGGACGTCTACATATTTCTTTCAAGTCCAATCTAGCCTTAGGATTGTCTTTCGTCTTCCCCTTTACGTCCATTACAGTATTAATTATGTTGTCAAACACATTCTTCTCAATATGCATGACATCAAGGTTATGTCTAATCAGATTGGTGCTCCAGTATGGCAGATCCCAGAATATACTCCTCTTCGTCCAGTTATGAGTGCGACCAAATCCGTCACACTTGTAGCCCGTAGCAGGCTGCTCAATAGCACTTGGTAAATCTCTAACCTCCTCCCATATCGTGGCTCCGCACCACCTTGTCGGTGGATCACCCTTCTCCACAACGCCAGCACGAAAAGCATTCTTGTTCCTCCGGTACGGATGATCCTTCGGCAGGAATCGTCGATGACAATCGAAGAAGCACGGTTTGCCTCCGTGTTTCAAACGGAAAGCCTTAGTGTCGTCCATGCAACACGGACATGAAAGACGACCATGCGTGCTCCATCCAGATAACATTCCATAGGCCGGAAAGTCGTTGATGGTCCACATAAGTGCTGCCCGCATCTGGAAATTTTGTTTTCTAGATACATCGTACGTGTTGGAACCTACTTCCCACAGCTGATTCAACTCATCAATCAATGGTTGTAAATAAACATCAATGTTCCTTTTCGGATTGTTCGGACCTGGGATAATAACGGTGAGGAACATATATGGAGTCTTCATGCACATCCAAGGCGGTAGATTATACGGGGTGACGATCACAGGCCAACACGAATACTGGGATCCTGAAAGTCCGAATGGGGTAAAACCGTCAGAGCAGAGACCCAATCTAACATTACGCGGATCAGAAGCAAAATCTGGATACTCTCGATCAAAGTGCTTCCATGCTTCTCCATCAGATGGGTGATCCAACACTCCTTCGGTATGTTCCCGCTTATGCCAACTCATGTTTTCTGCAGTTTCCTTCACCATAAACAACCGCTGCAAACGCGGCGTCAACGGCAAGTAGTGCATCGAAGAGGTAGGCTTCCTGGTACCGACAGACTTTCCTCTACCACAGGCCTTGTAGCGATCGACACCACAAAATCTGCAGGCGTCTTCATCCTTGTCGTCTTTGTAGTACAACATGCACCCGTTGCGACAGGCATCGATTTTTTCATATCCCATCCAGAGCGATCTAACCATCCTCTTAGACCGGTAAAAGTCTTTAGGCAACTTCGCACCCTCAGGCAATATTTCTATAAGCAACTCCATAATACGGTTGTAGCAATCTTGCGACATGTTAAAATCGGACTTGATGCTCAACAATCTTGTAACCACCTCCAACGGTGAATGATCCTCACAACCAGGATATAATGGAGTCCTTGCATTCTCCAGCAACTCCATGAACTGTGCAGCATCGGGGTTCGGTGCCTCCTCAGGTGCATCATGATCATCCGGATCGAAACTAGGCCCGGCCGCGTCAAAAACCATGTTCACCAACCCATCGTCGTAAGGAGCGTTGTTGTGGACATCAACATAAGGCTCGTACTCCGATGCTAAAGACACAAGTTCTCCGTGCTCGCTCCACTGATAGTAATTCGGCGTGAAACCCTTCGAGTACAAATGATACGTGACATCCACTTCTGGATGATATTTAAAGTTACGACATCTCACACACGGACACTTAATTTTGGTACCGTCCATGTACTGAGGGAACGCCTTGGCAAACTGCAGGAACTGGTGTACACCCTCTATGAATTCATCCCGCACACCGCACATGTCATCAGGATGACGGTTGTACATCCAAGTACGATTCCGCAGATAGTAATTCAGCTCCATAATTCTGTAAGATAGATACATCAAGGTAGTGAATGATATGCAAGTGTCAAAGCTTTTCCGATGGATTGCATTTATCTTTTCATCCATTCATTCATGCATTGCATTTATCTTTTCAGTTTTGCATATCATTACCTACTATTATACATGCATACTTTATATATACATCAAGGTAGTAATACTAGTTGATGTTCTGAAAAGGAGAGTGCGATGTCTAGTAGAGGATTCTTTTTTTTGAGGAGCTGTCATATCATGGAAGTCAATATAAAATAAAAGAAGTATACATGCAATTCTATATGATTCCTAGGCCAATCAAGGTCAAAGTCAACTATTGGTCAACTCGATCAACAATCTAGTAAAATGAATGAATATTAAGGCAGTTTATTTCGTAAGTAGTAATTCATATCCATATCCAATTGAGGATAATTCTGTAAGATAGATAGATGCACATTGCAGTCAGTGAATGAATATTAAGGCAGTTTAGATATGGGTGCGCAATTTAGATAGAGGTCAGTAGAGAGCGACAGTTTAGAGAAAACTGAGATTATTGGTGAGGTATAATTGTACTTGTAGGAGTACACGACACCAACTGTCCAATATCGACCCTTTGGGTCTACAAGAGTTACTTAACTCAGTTTGTCAAGACAAGTAAAACTTTTTAAATTAATACCCAATATCGACCCTTTGGCCTGTGCTTGAGCAGTATCCTAACTCAAACTATCTATCCTAACTAATAAATTAATATCCTACTTTAACATCTACTAACTCTCATATTCCTTCTAACATAAACTAATATCCTAATCTTAACTAACCCTTTAACTGAAACTAATATCTAAATAATGCTAATCATGAACTAACACCCTAACCTGGAAGTCCACACTGCTTAAGCACAGGCCATAGGCCAAGTTATAAGGCAAAATGCAGGCAACTGCCTGTAGCTACAAGGCAAAAGTACCAAATGTTGACGGTATATATACCGTCAACATTTAAAAAGTTTACTTGTCTTGACAAACTGAGTGAAGTAACTCTTATAGGCCCAAAAGGTACTCTATACACTCTTACTTATACAAGCCTTTTGAGGCAATCAGCGTTATACTAGATTTCCGAAAAAAATCTATAACTCTGATAGGCCCAAAAGGCTTGGCATAAGTAAATTTAATTTCTAAAGAATGGCTCAAAACACTGTACCAATCATACCTATATTTCTAAGATACTCTATATACTCTAGGTACTAGGACTGAACTAACTCTCTAACACTCTAATGATACTCACTCACATATACCCACTCTTACTTAGGAATACTAAGATCTGACACATACTGATAATCACGTCCCTAATGTGGAGTCGCAAAATGTCGCTGAGTTAAACAAAACAGCGACGTTTTGTGACTAGACCGCGACATCAGCTTTCCCGGTAATTCATGGCTTCTGTGAAATAACCACATCTTGGCTATTTGTTAAATAGATCGACCATGAGCTCCCATGTTCAGTCGTGCCTTCAACATCATGTTCAAATGAAGGTGACAAGCAGCTGACTATAGAAAAATATGCCGTATTGAGCTTCATAAAGAAATGCAAGATTACTACATAGGAGAAAAGGTTTGGTAGGATTACGTCAAAGCACACGGCTTAGAAAATTATGACATATTTGTCTTCCGACACCGTAGTAACATGGTTGGTACATTAAGGGTCTTTGACAAGGTGACATGTTGTGAAAAAATATATCCTTATAGTTCTTCTACGGATTTACTTTAACATTACGTAGGAGAACTAAGGATATATTTGTTCACAACATGCCACCTCCTCAAAGGCCCTTAATGTGACAACCATGTTACCACGGTGTCGGAAGACAAATATGTCATAATTTTCTAAGCCGTGTGCTTTGACGTAATCCTACCAAACCTTTCCTCCTATGTAGTAATCTTGCATTTCTTTATGAAGCTCAATACGACATATTTTTTCATAGTCATCTGCTTGTCACCTTCATTTGAACATGATGTTGAAGGCACGACTGAACATGGGAGCTCAGGGTCGATCTATTTAACAAATAGCCAAGATGTGGTTAATTCAAACGATAGGAGTCGCTATATTCCTTAGAATAGACTTGGAATATTCTCTAGAATATTCTTGGAATATGCCTTGTAGCCAAGTGCTAATTAGATCTAGATCTAATTACTCCTATAATTACCTCTCCTGCCCCCATTAGTGCTAATCACTACAAGTGGGGGGCCATGGGGGTGCTACTGCTGATGTAAACTGCTGCTACAACAGCTGTTCTTGCTGCTGCTGTTGCTGGAATGGGGGCAGCAGCTCACCTTCTACTCCCCATCCATCTATCCACCTATCCATCCAACTATCTATCTAATATATATCTACACATACCAATAGCTAACTAGTATCCTATTTCTAACCCCAACTTGGTATCCCAAACCAAGGCTCTAAGACGGATAAATATCAGGTGTCTGAATCTGAGCCACAAAGTCCTAAATAGAGCAATACAGGTCATGATATGCAAAATACAAGAGAAATGAAGGATACAATGCAATCTATATGATTTCTAGGTCAATCTAGGTCAAAGTCAAACTTGGTCAACTCTAGTCAACTCTAACAGTCAAACTAGGTCAACCTTAGTCTAGTTTGGTCAAACAAGGTCAAACTAGTCTAGGTTAGCCTCATCTAGACTAAAGTCAACTATTGGTCAAACATAGCCTATTAGGTTCAATACCAAGGCATTCTAGGTCTTGGGCTAGTCAACTAAAGTCTAATTAGGCCTAACCAACATAGCCTTATATGTTACCCTAGAAACAATCCTAATTGGGTAAACTATATATACAAGAGCCTATATACAAGCTATAAACCAAAATCATATAATAACTTGGACTACCAATCACATGTATTCAAAACATCATATATATATATATAATTCATACCTTACATATAAACTTATCCCTCACATTCACTCCTAACTCCATACTCCAACCTCTCAACTCTCAACCCATGACTTCAAGGCTAACTCAGCCCCAATTCAACCTCTAACCTATAACTCACATCCTCATGTAACCATAATAGCCTATATATCCAATAACATAAGGTTTACATGAATGATCAAGGAGGAACTAAACAAATGCATTAAAAAGGCTTAAAGACTGAACAAAACTCAGATCTATCTAACAAAACCATGTGTCTGTGTGTGTACGTGTGTCTGTGTGTGTACGTGTGTCCGTGTGTGTGTTCGTGTGTGTGTCCGTGTGTGTGTGTGTCCGTGGGAGAGGAGGAGGAGGAGGGGGAGCTTAGGGTTTACCTGAGCTCGAGGAGGAGGAGCTCGACGGGAGGGGGGGTCGTCGGGGAGAGGGATTCGCCGGTGGAGAAGGGGGGAAGTCGTCGGGGAGAGGGATTCGCCGGTGGAGAAGGGGGGAAGTCGTCGGGGAGAGGAGGGGACTCGTCGGGGGGGAGGGGGGACGGTGGAGTCGTCGGGGGGGAGGGGGGAGGGATTCGCCGGAGGAGGAAATCGGGTCGAGGGGGGAAAAAAATTTTCGTTCGAAAATTTTCGTTCGACTGAACTCTCTGCCCTAATTATAAAAGAGTTAGCGACGTCCTTATTAGCCGTCGCTAAACGTCGCCAAAATGGCGACGTTAAGTAAGTTACGTCACAAAACGTCGCTATTCAGCGACGTTTTTAGTCTTCTGTCGCAGAACGTCGCTAGTCAGCGACGTTTTACGACGTTTCCTTCGTGGCGTCGCTATATTTCAATGTTTGGCGACGCCACAAGCATCCGTCGCTAATATACGTCGCTATATGAGCAGATTTTAGTAGTGTTGGTTATGTGATCTACACCCTTTTCATGTACAACTCTAAACTAGATTTAAGTCATGTATGACCTAAGCCAGTTTACATAACCAGATTGTGCTATACGCCATGTAGATAGTTCAGTTCTCTTATTATATCATGTATATCTATTTCCATATATCATACTCTCTTTTACAGTCTCATTTCTTTATCAGCAGTTCATGTATATTATTCTATAGCTTGTTTTATATTTCCTTTCATGTTATGAACTGTGTGAGAGATATGTATTCATTCCTGTCCTGACTGGACCTGTTGAAATATTACAAATGATGAGGATTGCTGCGACACTTACTATGGAGCAGGCCTAGTTGACACAGGTGCCCTGGACCCTCAGCAGGATCCAGTAGTCGTCGAGGACTTGCCATGAGCTAGATTAGACTGATATTATTATCTAGTTATGAGACATTGTGATTGTATTGAGATTTTATTATGGTGTGGTTTACACCGGGATTATTATTCATATTGTGACTCTCTGTTGAGATTATCCTTCTTCTATTCCATCGTAGTTATTGTGTTTGAGTTGTACCATATATATATTATTCTCCAATTGGAGTATATTCTAGATTGTGTTAGATGTTGGACCTAGGACATCGTTCTACCACCGACACTGCGGCGTAGGCTGGACATACCAACGTCTCGTGCCCTTACACTGGGTGCGGGTCGTGACAACAGTTGGGTGAAACTTGTAGAATTTTTTTTATTTGAATACTTGAAGACGAGTCGTCTGTCACGACCCGCACCCGGATATACGGGTACGAATACGTGGGCCACGTCGAGCCTACGCCGCACTATCGACGATAGCGCGTTGTCAAGTACCCGATACTAACTACAACATCTAAAAGATCCATAACTATAAAGGTACTCATATCACATCACAAATGCTAAGGAAGTGTCAACCCCTTGACCAAAATTTTTCTCGAATTTCTTTTTATTAAAACTTTTTATTTGACTCATATAAATTGTTATGTGTACATTTTTATTTACATAAATATCAGTATAGAGTCAAATGTCAAAAGCAGGTTTGGGAAGGGGGCTATATGCAAATAGCCTCATTCAAATCTTTCCTTCTAAAACTCATAATCCATATTTGAATTCGATTTGAATTCAGGAGCAATCCCCATCTGAAACCGTAGATAGGAACAAATCCATTACTCCTTATCTCCTTCAAACTTTCGAACCCTAGTATATATATATATATATGAGAGGATTGGTCGACCCTCTGCAAAAACCCTAGAAAACCAAATCTCCTGTTACAAGAGTAGTTGAGGAGGAGGAGCAGTCCAGCCCCAAAATCGACAGGTAACCTATCGAACCTTTCTATTTCCTGTTATTTGCAAAGTTTAGGATGGGATGGGTAGTATTTGATTAAATGCCTAGAAGAAGTAGAAGGATTCATATTGATCCTTCCCATCAAGAACTGAGTTGTATAAAAAGAGGAATAAGCCATGTACCTGTTTCATGAGTCAGTCACCTTGAGTTGTGTGCCACGAGAGAAGGGTTTTCTCTGTGTTCCTTAAATGCTTAGGGATGGGTGATCCTTTGAAGGACAGACCAGTGCTGCTTGGACAACTTTAGACAATGACATAAACCACTTGTTGCTCATTGGATTAAGATATGAGAACTGCTAATTACCTGGTATTGATTTCGAGAATGTCCTTGTAACCATGAATCCTGGTCCATGGATTTCACATTATACCCAGTGGATGCTAACATGGGACACCTTGTACCCATTGTATCCAAATGTTTCAGGAAGGATGTGGGGAAGTTAGGGACTTTAGGTACCTACTTAACAAAAGAGAGGTACAATAATATATATTAAGTAACACATACTGACAGATATTGATATAAGGACTTCTTTACATTCAATGTGATACTGACATGACCCTGTCATATGAAAGTTCCTATGTATATTGTTGTATGAGTTTCCTTGTGTCCAATGAACTTTGACATAAGAACCTATCACAGGGTGCTCACGCCATAGTTAGCTTTTCACCACTTTTATAGCCTGTACCTGCACACATGATACCAGGAATTAGCAAGGAGTAGGATCATCTCACCTACTGCTAACCAGGGGGGGAGTTTGCTGCTATGAGCAGTAGGCATTGCCATAGGAATAGATATCTGCAATTGGGGTTTAAGCACCTTGATACCCTCTGATCAGTTCTTGTTTTAGGAATGTGCCACCCTAATGAAATTTCGTGTCCTTTACCAGTTGCATACTAAAATGGGTTCAGATATGGAGAGTGAAGGATTACTGTTAATTCCAGTTCTTGAATTAAGCTAAGTCCACTTCACATGTTGTTAGCCACATACATTCTGCTCCCCTTAACCCTTGAGCTCTGATCGGTTAGTTGTAATTTCAATTCAGTTGTTTGAATGTGTGGGCCGGCAAGGCTTATCTGTACTCAGTCTTGACTTTATTTAAGTAATTCCTGTATACATATGATGCCCTGCACTCAGGATTACATTCCTGCAAATTCCAAGTTCAGTCCTGAAGTAAACTTAGATAAATTGTTCCTGCAGGCCATGGTTCATATGTGTGATGTTCTGCATTTAGCCAGAGGTATCAGGTCACAGTACAATTGAGCCCTACACCATTTATCACTACACCTATTAAATGACCTGCATCCTTGCATATCCTGTATATTAGATTACTCTACCACCTCACCACAAGCATTATAAATTAGACTCTGTTTAAGCTAAGCACCACCTATCAATCAAACACTGCCTATTTATATACTGCCACATTAGCATGTCCTGTACACCATATATTATTTCTGTCGAACCCATGGATACATGTGGGCCTGGCTTGTACAAACACCATTGAACTGTGTCTCTAAGGGCAGAGTAATTGATTCATTCTCAACATCAATGGAACAAGGCATGGGTTTTTGCTGTATTGCATATTTGATTCTTCACGTTGAATGTCTGGTATGATGCAGGCTAATCCCCAACTCTGGGACATTGCTATGTATCAGTAATTATGTTAGAACGGGGCTCAAATATTACATTGGTCCAGTCCCTACATCAATTTATGTTTAGTCCATGAATGGGTTTTGGTATCAATCCTTATAAGACTTGATACTTAGCACATTCATGTTGCCTTGTTTCTTTGACTTAAATGACCTATCCACCCTAAGTTTCATGTTCCTGCATTCATGGTTCACTTTGAGTCCTCAAAACCATATTCTTCACTGCATATTAGATCACATACTACACATTAGAATATGCCCTGCATGTTAGGTAATGTATTACATTCATTTTGTATAGATGTGAACCCTTAGTGCCTGCCTTATAGGTTCATTTCCCTGTCAAGGACTCTCACTGTAATGTCTTGCATTACTCCTACAGAGAATGGCAAGAGAGATAAGGAGGCAATGGTCATGATCCCTAATGTAATCCCTTTCAACACAAACAGTTTACCCTGTTCTGTCCTTCTAGTGACACAAATTGCAACCACCTGTGTGCTTGTAGAAGTACAAGGGGATTAGTCTTAGTCCTATATACGTATAGTGGTACCAAGGTTAGGAGGAACCCAAGGATCAGTAGAGGAATTGGGTTTACCTAAGATTAGTATTAACTAATTAGCCACTTGGCCAAATCTTGAGTCTAGGAAACAGTGTCCTGTTTTATTCATAGAGGGGAAACTCAATACAACCACTTGGATATCCAGTGGTACTTAAACTGGTACATGGGAGTAGCCTACAATATCAGTATAGATATAGGTCCATTTCAGGTCAAAGATCCTAGTACCCATATGCAATGGTACAGGTTCGAGTAGGAGCATGCTAGACTAAGTATACAAAATACATTTGTAATATGATACAGAGCTTGATGGCCTTGGCAAGCTACAGGGGTGCCTGGCTTGTAGTTGGCATGGCCAAGTCTGAAAAATGGGAATGGTTTCCTGATTTGAGCTTCTATAGATAACTGAAGGGGTCACAGTGGTATGTAGATGTAGAAACATAACTTTAGGGTCTTTGACACTTGATTTTAGAGTGGAGTTTGAGTAGCAGATGTGACACTTGAGACTCTTGCACCAATATTGAGATACAGGTGAGTATCAGATATAAGAAGAGCAGAGGTAGACACACATAAGAACTAAGTAATTTAGCTAACCAGGGAAAACAAGTCCTAGTAATTGACTTAGAAACCTAACCAATAAACAGATAGGCTATTTATCACTAGTAGTTGTGTATTTGACCTCATGTACATGGTATAAACAGGTTACTTGGACCGTGATACGGGTTGTAAACCGTGACAGCAGCTCAGGACCTAAGTCAAGTATACCTTGCCTTTCTACACAGCTTTATTTACATGCACTGTCTTTATTTATTATCCAGTTTTTCTCATACTATTGATATGTAACTTTCATATCATGTTCGTATATTTTTATCATTGCTTTAGACAGTGTTCACAGTTAGCCTTGTTTCTTATTGATCGTGCCTTGATTGAGTCGTGCCTCCGTGTCTTGAACCTTGAAGCTAGCCTGCGAGTCCACGATAGGGACGAAGGTTAGTAGTTATTGGTGCGAGTCCACACTAGGGACGAGGTTGATGCTAGCCTGCGAGTCCACGATAGGGACGAGGGTTAGTAGTAGATGCTAGCCTGCGAGTCCACGCTAGGGACGGGGGTTAGTGGTATAGGGTTACGCCTGCGAGTCCACACTAGGGACGAGGGTGATGCTAGCCTGCGAGTCCACACTAGGGACGAGGGTTAGTAGTTCAAACCTGCGAGTCCACATTAGGGACGAGGGTTTGAGTATTCGTTTCGGTTATTCGTTGACATCTTGACATGAGTTCTCTAGTTCTTGTTCAGCAGTTCATCTATGTGTAGACAGTGTATAGTTTCGTGCTTATTTTATTGCTCAGTTTTACTTGCTTATTCTGTACTTTTCTCCATGCATAATAAACTGTTAGAAAGGCTCGTTTTTATGTATCTTGCTAGTCCTCTGAGGACCTGATGATCTCTTCAGGTTAGCCGAGTTTGAGTTAGGAGCAGACCAGAGGGTTGAGCCAGCATCAGATCGCATCGCTTGCACTCGAGGTGGTCTAGATTAGCAGTTTTATTCAGTTAGTTACTCCATGTATTCTTTTATTTTCTTCCGTCTATTGGTAGGAGATTTGTGTCCACCGGACGTGACAGTGATTCTTGATATTCAGTTTATTCAGTTCATGTCTTTCCATTGATCTCGACTGTGACATGAGTATTGCTGTGGATGAGATATAGTTTTTTCGTGATTCTAGATTGTCGTGACTTGGGTATAGACAGCGTACTACCGCCGACACTGCGGCGTAGGCTGGGCTTGGACACGTTTCGTATCCGAAAAGCGGATGCGGATCGTGACAAGTTTTTTTGGTGGCCCATGCAGGTCAACGTTAATCACTTCGGTTATGTCACTGTGCCGTTGTGAGCCTGCGAATAGTATTAGACACTTAGAATCTCATCCACATGTCTTGACTCCTTATTTGAATTCTATCCTTGATTTCATTGAATCCTTGACTTGCCTCATGCTTGAAATCACTTCAACGGCTAAAGTATTTGTTCTTGTTACAGTTAAGATAGACTCTCAAGACAGGAACAATGCTGCACTGAATACCCCACTGGCTACGGGAGGCTCTTTCACGTACATGACTCCACCGACACAAGAAGGCCAGCTCACTCATGCGAGTAATCAACCGCAATTTTCGAGATTTCGTAGAGGCGATATTCCACCGCCTCCACAGTTTCCTCCGGAGACACCACCACCAGAACCCGGTCTGCCACCAGTATCTGTCCCACCGCCAGGGGTTCCACGTTTAGTACCAGCCATGCACCCAGCACCACCAATGCATCCAGCATTTGCCATGCACCCAACACCAGCAATGCATCCAGCATTTGCCATGCACCCACCACCGGCGATGTATCCAGCCTCGATGATATATCCAACACCTGCTCTGCCCCCGCCACCGGCACTGGACAGCCTCACCCTCCTGGGAATTTTCCAACAGCAGGCCAACATCTTTCGCGACACTTTGAAAGAGGTTCTTCAGATTCGGGACGCTCCGCGACAGCGTCCGGGAAATCCCAAGCACTTCATGGACTTTAGGCCCATGCCGTTCCATGGGACAGAGGGGATCGTCTACGCTAATGAATGGCTGGAAAACGTGGAGAAGTATCTGAAGATGGCCCGAGTTCCAGAAGATTTGAAGATTGAGTCAGTCAGTGGACAACTTTTTGATATCGCGCGGACATGGTATCAAGGCGAACCCCGATTTTCTGCTCCAGACGTGACTTGGGAGGAGTTCAAGCGACTGTTCAAGAGGAAATTCTACCCATACGTAGCACGAGAGACGTTGGTGAGTCAGTTCGAACATCTAGAGCAAGGCAACCACACTGTCGACGAGTACACATCGGAGTTTTCTCGCCTCAGCCGCTTCACGGAGAACCTGGTCAGCACCCCTGAAGACAAGGCGCGACGATTCAGGAAAGGACTGTCTCACGAGATTCGACTAGCCATCGCCACCAGTCGAGCCACCACTTACGAGGAGATTCTAGAAGTCGCCCAAGCTGTAGAAGAGGAGCTGAGTCACAAGCCAAAGAGGAATCGAGACGCACTTGGAGGAGGCAGCGACCAATCAGCACCGAAACGTCCCAACCTTTCAGGAAAGGCACCAGCGCAGCAGCTTCAGCAGCAATCACAAGCAGCCCCACGCCAAGTCCAAGACATTCCCGTCTGTCAGCATTGCTCGAAGAAAGGCCACACTCAGGAAAATTGTCGCAGCAGATTAGGCTTGTGTTGGACTTGTGGATCCAACCAACATTTGTCTCGCAATTGTTCGAAGAAGAATGCAAGTGCCCCACCACTACCAACCACAGGAGGAGGGCGAGCTTTTGCCACGATCGCAGAGAATGTGGCGACATCACAAGGAGCTAATGGTGGAAAATTTCAGTAGAGAATTTGCAGCAGTATTATAGATAGACCTTATTAGACTTTGAATTGTTTAGAAATATTAAATTTCTTTTATAGCATGTTGTTATAAACCATTCGTTCTAGTAGATCGCAATTCCTTAAATTTCGAGGACGAAATTTGTTTAAGGGGGATAGACTTGTCAACCCCTTGACCAAAAATTTTTTCGAATTTCTTTTTATTAAAACTTTTTATTTGACTCATATAAATTGTTATGTGTACATTTTTATTTACATAAATATCAGTATAGAGTCAAATGTCAAAAGCAGGTTTGGGAAGGGGCTATATGCAAATAGTCTCATTCAAATCTTTCCTTCTAAAACTCATAATCCATATTTGAATTCGATTTGAATTCAGGAGCAATCCCCATCTGAAACCGTAGATAGGAACAAATCCATTACTCCTTATCTCCTTCAAACTTTCGAACCCTAGTATATATATATATATGAGAGGATTGGTCGACCCTCTGCAAAAACCCTAGAAAACCAAATCTCCTGTTACAAGAGTAGTTGAGGAGGAGGAGCAGTCCAGCCCCGAAATCGGCAGGTAACCTATCGAACCTTCCTATTTCCTGTTATTTGCAAAGTTTAGGATGGGATAGGTAGTATTTGATTAAATGCCTAGAAGAAGTAGAAGGATTCATATTGATCCTTCCCATCAAGAACTGAGTTGTATAAAAAGAGGAATAAGCCATGTACCTGTTTCATGAGTCAGTCACCTTGAGTTGTGTGCCACGAGAGAAGGGTTTTCTCTGTGTTCCTTAAATGCTTAGGGATGGGTGATCCTTTGAAGGACAGACCAGTGCTGCTTGGACAACTTTAGACAATGACATGAACCACTTGTTGCTCATTGGATTAAGATATGAGAACTGCTAATTACCTGGTATTGATTTCGAGAATGTCCTTGTAACCATGAATCCTGGTCCATGGATTTCACATTATACCCAGTGGATGCTAACATGGGACACCTTGTACCCATTGTATCCAAATGTTTCAGGAAGGATGTGGTGAAGTTAGGGACTTTAGGTACCTACTTAACAAAAGAGAGGTACAATAATATATATTAAGTAACACACACTGACAGATATTGATATAAGGACTTCTTTACATTCAATGTGATACTGACATGACCCTGTCATATGAAAGTTCCTATGTATATTGTTGTATGAGTTTCCTTGTGTCCAATGAACTTTGACATAAGAACCTATCACGGGGTGCTCACGCCATAGTTAGCTTTTCACCACTTTTATAGCCTGTACCTGCACACATGATACCAGGAATTAGCAAGGAGTAGGATCATCTCACCTACTGCTAACCAGGGGGGAGTTTGCTGCTATGAGCAGTAGGCATTGCCATAGGAATAGATATCTGCAATTGGGGTTTAAGCACCTTGATACCCTCTGATCAGTTCTTGTTTTAGGAATGTGCCACCCTAATGAAATTTCGTGTCCTTTACCAGTTGCATACTAAAATGGGTTCAGATATGGAGAGTGAAGGATTACTGTTAATTCCAGTTCTTGAATTAAGCTAAGTCCACTTCACATGTTGTTAGCCACATACATTCTGCTCCCCTTAACCCTTGAGCTCTGATCGGTTAGTTGTAATTTCAATTCAGTTGTTTGAATGTGTGGGCCGGCAAGGCTTATCTGTACTCAGTCTTGACTTTATTTAAGTAATTCCTGTATACATATGATGCCCTGCACTCAGGATTACATTCCTGCAAATTCCAAGTTCAGTCCTGAAGTAAACTTAGATAAATTGTTCATGTAGGCCATGGTTCATATGTGTGATGTTCTGCATTTAGCCAGAGGTATCAGGTCACAGTACAATTGAGCCCTACACCATTTATCACTACACCTATTAAATGACCTGCATCCTTGCATATCCTGTATATTAGATTACTCTACCACCTCACCACAAGCATTATAAATTAGACTCTGTTTAAGCTAAGCACCACCTATCAATCAAACACTGCCTATTTATATACTGTCACATTAGCATGTCCTGCACACCATATATTATTTCTGTCGAACCCATGGATACATGTGGGCCGGGCTTGTACAAACACCATTGAACTGTGTCTCTAAGGGCAGAGTAATTGATTCATTCTCAACATCAATGGAACAAGGCATGGGTTTTTGCTGTATTGCATATTTGATTCTTCACGTTGAATGTCTGGTATGATGCAGGCTAATCCCCAACTCTGGGACATTGCTATGTATCAGTAATTATGTTAGAACGGGGCTCAAATATTACATTGGTCCAGTCCCTACATCAATTTATGTTTAGTCCATGAATGGGTTTTGGTATCAATCCTTGTAAGACTTGATACTTAGCACATTCATGTTGCCTTGTTTCTTTGACTTAAATGACCTATCCACCCTAAGTTTCATGTTCATGCATTCATGGTTCACTTTGAGTCCTCAAAACCATATTCTTCACTGCATATTAGATCACATACTACACATTAGAATATGCCCTGCATGTTAGGTAATGTATTGCATTCGTTTTGTATAGATGTGAACCCTTAGTGCCTGCCTTATAGGTTCATTTCCATGTCAAGGACTCTCACTGTAATGTCTTGCATTACTCCTACAGAGAATGGCAAGAGAGATAAGGAGGCAATGGTCATGATCCCTAATGTAATCCCTTTCAACCCAAACAGTTTACCCTGTTCTGTCCTTCTAGTGACACAAATTGCAACCACCCGTGTGCTTGTAGAAGTACAAGGGGATTAGTCTTAGTCCTATATACGTATAGTGGTACCAAGGTTAGGAGGAACCCAAGGATCAGTAGAGGACTTGGGTTTACCTAAGATTAGTATTAACTAATTAGCCACTTGGCCAAATCTTGAGTCTAGGAAACAGTGTCCTGTTTTATTCATAGAGGGGAAACTCAATACAACCACTTGGATATCCAGTGGTACTTAAACTGGTACATGGGAGTAGCCTGCAATATCAGTATAGATATAGGTCCATTTCAGGTCAAAGATCCTGGTACCCATATGCAATGGTACAGGTTCGAGTAGGAGCATGCTAGACTAAGTATACAAAATACATTTGCAACATGATACAGAGCTTGATGGCCTTGGCAAGCTACAGGGGTGCCTGGCTTGTAGTTGGCATGGCCAAGTCTGAAAAATGGGAATGGTTTCCTGATTTGAGCTTCTATAGATAACTGAAGGGGTCACAGTGGTATGTAGATGTAGAAACATAACTTTAGGGTCTTTGACACTTGATTTTAGAGTGGAGTTTGAGTAGCAGATGTGACACTTGAGACTCTTGCACCAATATTGAGATACAGGTGAGTATCAGATATAAGAAGAGCAGAGGTAGACACACATAAGAACTAAGTGATTTAGCTAACCAGAAAAAACAAGTCCTAGTAATTGACTTAGAAACCTAACCAATAAACAGATAGGCTATTTATCACTAGTAGTTGTGTATTTGACCTCATGTACATGGTATAAACAGGTTACTTGGACCGTGATACGGGTTGTAAACCGTGACAGCAGCTCAGGACCTAAGGCAAGTATACCTTGCCTTTCTATACAGCTTTATTTACATGCACTGTCTTTATTTATTATCCAGTTTTTCTCATACTATTGATATGTATCTTTCATATCATGTTCGTATATTTTTATCATTGCTTTAGACAGTGTTCACAGTTAGCCTTGTTTCTTATTGATCGTGCCTTGATTGAGTCGTGCCTCCGTGTCTTGAACCTTGAAGCTAGCCTGCGAGTCCACGATAGGGACGAAGGTTAGTAGTTATTGGTGCGAGTCCACACTAGGGACGAGGTTGATGCTAGCCTGCGAGTCCACGATAGGGACGAGGGTTAGTAGTAGATGCTAGCCTGCGAGTCCACACTAGGGACGGGAGTTAGTGGTATAGGGTTACGCCTGCGAGTCTACACTAGGGACGAGGGTGATGCTAGCCTGCGAGTCCACACTAGGGACGAGGGTTAGTAGTTCAAACCTGCGAGTCCACATTAGGGACGAGGGTTTGAGTATTCGTTTCGGTTATCCGTTGACATCTTGACATGAGTTCTCTAGTTCTTGTTCAGCAGTTCATCTATGTGTAGACAGTGTATAGTTTCGTGCTTATTTCATTGCTCAGTTTTACTTGCTTATTCTGTACTTTTCTCCATGCATAATAAACTGTTAGAAAGGCTCGTTTTTATGTATCTTGCTAGTCCTCTGAGGACCTGATGATCTCTTCAGGTTAGCCGAGTTTGAGTTAGGAGCAGACCAGAGGGTTGAGACAGCATCAGATCGCATCGCTTGCACTCGAGGTGGTCTAGATTAGCAGTTTTATTCAGTTAGTTACTCCATGTATTCTTTTATTTTTTTTCGTCTATTGGTAGTAGATTTGTGTCCACCGGACGTGACAGTGATTCTTGATATTCAGTTTATTCA
This sequence comes from Iris pallida, assembly GCA_029216955.1. Lineage (NCBI taxonomy): Eukaryota > Viridiplantae > Streptophyta > Magnoliopsida > Asparagales > Iridaceae > Iris > Iris pallida. The sequence goes on from JANAVB010041017.1 coordinate 9,118,309, forward strand.
GTTCATGTCTTTCCATTGATCTCGACTGTGACATGAGTATTGCTGTGGATGAGATATAGTTTTTCCGTGATTCTAGATTGTCGTGACTTGAGTATAGACAGCGTACTACCGCCGACACTGCGGCGTAGGCTGGGCTTGGACACGTTTCGTATCCGAAAAGCGGATGCGGGTCGTGACAAGTTTTTTTGGTGACCCATGCAGGTCAACGTTAATCACTTCGGTTACGTCACTGTGCCGTCGTGAGCCTGCGAATAGTATTAGACACTTAGAATCTCATCCACATGTCTTGACTCCTTATTTGAATTCTATTCTTGATTTCATTGAATCCTTGACTTGCCTCATGCTTGAAATCACTTCAACGGCTAAAGTATTTGTTCTTGTTACAGTTAAGATAGACTCTCAAGACAGGAATAATGCTGTACTGAATACCCCACTGGCTACGGGAGGCTCTTTCACGTACATGACTCTACCGACACAAGAAGGCCAGCTCACTCATGCGAGTAATCAACCGCAATTTTCGAGATTTCGCAGAGGCGATATTCCACCGCCTGCACAGTTTCCTCCGCAGACACCACCACCAGCACCCGGTCTGCCACCAGTATCTGTCCCACCGCCAGGGGTTCCACGTTCAGTACCAGCCATGTACCCAGCACCAGCAATGTATCCAGCATTTGCCATGCACCCAACACCAGCAATGCATCCAGCATTTGCCATGCACCCACCACCGGCGATGTATCCAGCCTCGATGATATATCCAACACCTGCTCTGCCCCCGCCACCGGCACTGGACAGCCTCACCCTCCTGGGAATTTTCCAGCAATAGGCCAACATCTTTCGCGACACTTTGAAAGAGGTTCTTCAGATTCGGGACGCTCCGCGACAGCGTCCGGGAAATCCCAAGCACTTCATGTACTTTAGGCCCATGCCGTTCTATGGGACAGAGGGGATCGTCTACGCTAATGAATGGCTGAAAAACGTGGAGAAGTATCTGAAGATGGCCTGAGTTCCAGAAGATTTGAAGATTGAGTCAGTCAGTGGACAACTTTTTGATATCGCGCGGACATGGTATCAAGGCGAACCCCGATTTTCTGCTCCAGACGTGACTTGGGAGGAGTTCAAGCGACTGTTCAAGAGGAAATTCTACCCATACGTAGCACGAGAGGCGTTGGTGAGTCAGTTCGAACATCTAGAGCAAGACAACCACACTGTCGACGAGTACACATCGGAGTTTTCTCGCCTCAGCCGTTTCGCGGAGAACCTGGTCAGCACCTCTGAAGACAAGGCGCGACGATTCAGGAAAGGACTGTCTCACGAGATTTGACTAGCCATCGCCACCAGTCGAGCCACCACTTACGAGGAGATTCTAGAAGTCGCCCAAGCTGTAGAAGAGGAGCTGAGTCACAAGCCAAAGAGGAATCGAGACGCACTTGGAGGAGGCAGCGACCAATCAGCACCGAAATGTCCCAACCTTTCAGGGAAGGCACCAGCGCAGCAGCTTCAGCAGCAATCACAAGCAGCCCCACGCCAAGTCCAAGACATTCCCGTTTATCAGCATTGCTCGAAGAAAGGCCACACTCAGGAAAATTGTCGCAGCAGATTAGGCTTGTGTTGGACTTGTGGATCCAACCAACATTTGTCTCATAATTGTCCGAAGAAGAACGCAAGTGCCCCACCACTACCAACCACAGGAGGAGGGCGAGCTTTTGCCACGATCGCAGAGAATGTGGCGACATCACAAGGAGCTAATGGTGGAAAATTTCAGTAGAGAATTTGCAGCAGTATTATAGATAGACCTTATTAGACTTTGAATTGTTTAGAAATATTAAATTTCTTTTATAACAGGTTGCTATAAACCATTCGTTCTAGTAGATCGCAATTCCTTAAATTTCGAGGACGAAATTTGTTTAAGGGGGATAGACTTGTCAACCCCTTGACCAAAATTTTTCTCGAATTTCTTTTTTTAAAAACTTTTTATTTGACTCATATAAATTGTTATGTGTACATTTTTATTTACATAAATATCAGTATAGAGTCAAATGTCAAAAGCAGGTTTGGGAAGGGGGCTATATGCAAATAGCCTCATTCAAATCTTTCCTTCTAAAACTCATAATCCATATTTGAATTCGATTTGAATTCAGGAGCAATCCCCATCTGAAACCGTAGATAGGAACAAATCCATTACTCCTTATCTCCTTCAAACTTTCGAACCCTAGTATATATATATATATATGAGAGGATTGGTCGACCCTCTGCAAAAACCCTAGAAAACCAAATCTCCTGTTACAAGAGTAGTTGAGGAGGAGGAGCAGTCCAGCCCCGAAATCGACAGGTAACCTATCGAACCTTCCTATTTCCTATTATTTGCAAAGTTTAGGATGGGATGGGTAGTATTTGATTAAATGCCTAGAAGAAGTAGAAGGATTCATATTGATCCTTCCCATCAAGAACTGAGTTGTATAAAAAGAGGAATAAGCCATGTACCTGTTTCATGAGTCAGTCACCTTGAGTTGTGTGCCACGAGAGAAGGGTTTTCTCTGTGTTCCTTAAATGCTTAGGGATGGGTGATCCTTTGAAGGACAGACCAGTGCTGCTTGGACAACTTTAGACAATGACATGAACCACTTGTTGCTCATTGGATTAAGATATGAGAACTGCTAATTACCTGGTATTGATTTCGAGAATGTCCTTGTAACCATGAATCCTGGTCCATGGATTTCACATTATACCCAGTGGATGCTAACATGGGACACCTTGTACCCATTGTATCCAAATGTTTCAGGAAGGATGTGGTGAAGTTAGGGACTTTAGGTACCTACTTAACAAAAGAGAGGTACAATATTATATATTAAGTAACACACACTGACAGATATTGATATAAGGACTTCTTTACATTCAATGTGATACTGACATGACCCTGTCATATGAAAGTTCCTATGTATATTATTGTATGAGTTTCCTTGTGTCCAATGAACTTTGACATAAGAACCTATCACAGGGTGCTCACGCCATAGTTAGCTTTTCACCACTTTTATAGCCTGTACCTGCACACATGATACCAGGAATTAGCAAGGAGTAGGATCATCTCACCTACTGCTAACCAGGGGGGGGGGAATTTGCTGCTATGAGCAGTAGGCATTGCCATAGGAATAGATATCTGCAATTGGGGTTTAAGCACCTTGATACCCTCTGATCAGTTCTTGTTTTAGGAATGTGCCACCCTAATGAAATTTTGTGTCCTTTACCAGTTGCATACTAAAATGGGTTCAGATATGCAGAGTGAAGGATTACTGTTAATTCCAGTTCTTGAATTAAGCTAAGTCCACTTCACATGTTGTTAGCCACATACATTCTGCTCCCCTTAACCCTTGAGCTCTGATCGGTTAGTTGTAATTTCAATTCAGTTGTTTGAATGTGTGGGCAAGGCTTATCTGTACTCAGTCATGACTTTATTTAAGTAATTCCTGTATACATATGATGCCCTGCACTCAGGATTACATTCCTGCAAATTCCAAGTTCAGTCCTGAAGTAAACTTAGATAAATTGTTCCTGCAGGCCATGGTTCATATGTGTGATGTTCTGCATTTAGCCAGAGGTATCAGGTCACAGTACAATTGAGCCCTACACCATTTATCACTACACCTATTAAATGACCTGCATCCTTGCATATCCTTTATATTAGATTACTCTACCACCTCACCACAAGCATTATAAATTAGACTCTGTTTAAGCTAAGCACCACCTATCAATCAAATACTGCCTATTTATATACTGCCACATTAGCATGTCCTGCACACCATATATTATTTCTGTCGAACCCATGGATACATGTGGGCCTGGCTTGTACAAACACCATTGAACTGTGTCTCTAAGGGCAGAGTAATAGATTCATTCTCAACATCAATGGAACAAGGCATGGGTTTTTGCTGCATTGCATATTTGATTCTTCACGTTGAATGTCTGGTATGATGCAGGCTAATCCCCAACTCTGGGACATTGCTATGTATCAGTAATTATGTTAGAACGGGGCTCAAATATTACATTGGTCCAGTCCCTACATCAATTTATGTTTAGTCCATGAATGGGTTTTGGTATCAATCCTTATAAGACTTGATACTTGGCACATTCATGTTGCCTTGTTTCTTTGACTTAAATGACCTATCCACCCTAAGTTTCATGTTCCTGCATTCATGGTTCACTTTGAGTCCTCAAAACCATATTCTTCACTGCATATTAGATCACATACTACACATTAGAATATGCCCTGCATGTTAGGTAATGTATTGCATTCATTTTGTATAGATGTGAACCCTTAGTGCCTGCCTTATAGGTTCATTTCCCTGTCAAGGACTCTCACTGTAATGTCTTGCATTACTCCTACAGAGAATGGCAAGAGAGATAAGGAGGCAATGGTCATGATCCCTAATGTAATCCCTTTCAACACAAACAGTTTACCCTGTTCTGTCCTTCTAGTGACACAAATTGCAACCACCTGTGTGCTTGTAGAAGTACAAGGGGATTAGTCTTAGTCCTATATACGTATAGTGGTACCAAGGTTAGGAGGAACCCAAGGATCAGTAGAGGACTTGGGTTTACCTAAGATTAGTATTAACTAATTAGCCACTTGGCCAAATCTTGAGTCTAGGAAACAGTGTCCTGTTTTATTCATAGAGGGGAAACTCAATACAACCACTTGGATATCCAGTGGTACTTAAACTGGTACATGGGAGTAGCCTGCAATATCAGTATAGATATAGGTCCATTTCAGGTCAAAGATCCTGGTACCCATATGCAATGGTACAGGTTCGAGTAGGAGCATGCTAGACTAAGTATACAAAATACATTTGCAACATGATACAGAGCTTGATGGCCTTGGCAAGCTACAGGGGTGCCTGGCTTGTAGTTGGCATGGCCAAGTCTGAAAAATGGGAATGGTTTCCTGATTTGAGCTTCTATAGATAACTGAAGGGGTCACAGTGGTATGTAGATGTAGAAACATAACTTTAGGGTCTTTGACACTTGATTTTAGAGTGGAGTTTGAGTAGCAGATGTGACACTTGAGACTCTTGCACCAATATTGAGATACAGGTGAGTATCAGATATAAGAAGAGCAGAGGTAGACACACATAAGAACTAAGTGATTTAGCTAACCAGAAAAAACAAGTCCTAGTAATTGACTTAGAAACCTAACCAATAAACAGATAGGCTATTTATCACTAGTAGTTGTGTATTTGACCTCATGTACATGGTATAAACAGGTTACTTGGACCGTGATACGGGTTGTAAACCGTGACAACAGCTCAGGACCTAAGGCAAGTATACCTTGCCTTTCTATACAGCTTTATTTACATGCACTGTCTTTATTTATTATCCAGTTTTTCTCATACTATTGATATGTATCTTTCATATCATGTTCGTATATTTTTATCATTGCTTTAGACAGTGTTCACAGTTAGCCTTGTTTCTTATTGATCGTGCCTTGATTGAGTCGTGCCTCCGTGTCTTGAACCTTGAAGCTAGCCTGCGAGTCCACGATAGGGACGAAGGTTAGTAGTTATTGGTCCACACCTGCGAGTCCACACTAGGGACGAGGTTGATGCTAGCCTGCGAGTCCACGATAGGGACGAGGGTTAGTAGTAGATGCTAGCCTGCGAGTCCACACTAGGGACGGGGGTTAGTGGTATAGGGTTACGCCTGCGAGTCCACACTAGGGACGAGGGTGATGCTAGCCTGCGAGTCCACACTAGGGACGAGGGTTAGTAGTAGAGGCTAGCCTGCGAGTCCACACTAGGGACGAGGGTTAGTAGTTCAAACCTGCGAGTCCACATTAGGGACGAGGGTTTGAGTATTCGTTTCGGTTATCCGTTGACATCTTGACATGAGTTCTCTAGTTCTTGTTCAGCAGTTCATCTATGTGTAGACAGTGTATAGTTTCGTGCTTATTTCATTGCTCAATTTTACTTGTTTATTCTGTACTTTTCTCCATGCATAATAAACTGTTAGAAAGGCTCATTTTTATGTATCTTGCTAGTCCTCTGAGGACCTGATGATCTCTTCAGGTTAGCCGAGTTTGAGTTAGGAGCAGACCAGAGGGTTGAGCCAGCATCAGATCGCATCGCTTGCACTCGAGGTGGTCTAGATTAGCAGTTTTATTCAGTTAGTTACTCCATGTATTCTTTTATTTTCTTCCGTCTATTGGTAGTGGATTTGTGTCCACCGGACGTGACAGTGATTCTTGATATTCAGTTTATTCAGTTCATGTCTTTCCATTGATCTCGACTGTGACATGAGTATTGCTGTGGATGAGATATAGTTTTTTCGTGATTCTAGATTGTCGTGACTTGAGTATAGACAGCGTACTACCGCCGACACTGCGGCGTAGGCTGGGCTTGGACACGTTTCGTATCCGAAAAGCGGATGCGGGTCATGACAGGAAGATACGACAAGAAGATAATAATATCACTAGAACAACTAGAATCTACAAAGGATCATATGAGACAAGAAATTAAATAGAGAAAAATAATAACAAAACTAAAATAACTACCCGACCTAGAACTCCTGTGAGCAACTCACGGTGAAAGAATATCGAGATCCGCCTCAGCTAGCATCATCTTGTAGTCCAATAATGAGGGCATAACAAATCCTAAAAATATTGTCAACGCATCCAGTCAGGATGGGAATGAGTACATAAACTAACAGCAGTTCTATGTGAATTGACAAATTCTATAAGAGATAATTATAATGAAATACAAGATAAAATATCAAGACTGGAATATAAACAGGATATGTAAAACTGGATATCATGTCAGGGTATGAAATACTGGAATGTAGAACAATACAGTAATATTTAATGTATAATGTAAATATAAACAGTGCCTTGAGATATTAGAGCTTTATGTGATCGGCTCGGGTCGAGATTAGACTCTTCCATTTGACCGACTATGAGTCAGAAAATACAAGAAAAACAAGATCAGGCCAGCCACAATGGAAAGCTATGAGGCAAGTAGTAACACAGGTCAGGCTTTACCCTACGTGAGGCGAGGGTAAAGCTATGATGCAAGTAGTAACATGAATACATGAGGGGTATTGATCACATAACCTCTAATAACTTCCCATCCCCGAGTAGTATAATGGATCCGGACACAAGACATCATGACACAGTATTCTCCAAGAGGGTAGCTAATCCTCCTCAGGAATCAGTGTCAATACAAGTACATGAAATAAGATCAAATAATGTACCAGTATACCACGGTAACCCATGAATGACATCTCATGACAGGATCCAACGTATACTAGTCCGTATACCATCGTGTCGGGAATCAAGTAAAATACTACAACTGAATCGGATATAGTAGATATCAAGACAATGAAAATTATCAGAGAATGTACCTGCATGCTGTCCTGAGCAATAAGTGAGGGTCTATGCCTGAACCGACGTCACAGAGACTTAATGTGAATTTACAGAGTTACTTAGTGTTCTAGAGTAAAAAATAATTATATATATATATATATATATATATATATATATATATATATATATACATTAATTCTATGCTTCTAGGCCTATTCTAGGTCAAACTAAGTCAAACTGGATCAAATGTTAACTTACAGTTGACTTTGGTCAACTCCTAGTCCACTCTAGGTTAAACTAGGTCAAAGCTAGTCTCTATAATCATTCACATGGTCAACTTATCAATTTCAGTGATGTAAAATAACTGGAATCGACGGATCTCAATTTCGATGCACGGATCTAAAAATACGAACCAAAAGAGAAGGATTATAACAAATGGTGATAGATAAGGAAAAAAGTCTACAGATATTGTCGGATGATAAAACAACCATCACCAACGTGTCCATAATGGTCAAAATAGCTAGAATAGCCTACCCATAAGTCCAATTTGGACACAGGAACAAAAAGATAATTTTGGATCAAAACGATGTCCGTGTTGGACCCACTTTGCACCGAAAAATGTGTCAGAATAAAAGTCCTCAAAACCTAGCAAAATATATGTCTACGAATCCAGAATGACGATACTAACTCAACGGTATATCCGGAATAGGATTCCGATGGCCCGATCTCAATTTGGTCCGTTGACCCGGATATTGGAATCCGATTTGCACGAAAATACATGCCGGAGCCAATGTCCACTAAATCTAACAAAGTATATGTCAACGAGTCCAGAATGACGATACGAACTCAATGGTATATCCGGAATTGAATTCCGATGAGCCGATCTCAAAATGGTCCGTTGACCAGGACTTTAAAATTTCGGTTTGCACGAAAATGCGTGCCGGAACCAAAGTTCACTAAATCTAGTAAAGTATATGTCAACGAGTCCAGAATGACGATACGAACTCAACGGTATATCCGAAATTGAATTTTGATGAGCCGATCTCAAAATGGCATGTTGACTCGGACTGTGGGGCCGCCTTGCACCGAAATACGTGTCGGAGCCCACGCCCTCCAAATCAAGCAAACTTAATATGTATTCCTGCTAGAACGACGCCACGAGTCTACTGATGGTGTCAGAATTTGAATTCGGAGTCCCGAGTTCAAAATTAGGATTTTACAAGTTAGAAATTATAAATTCGGACAGCCAACTTTGGCGTCAAATTCAACCAATCAAACAAGCTCACAATGAAATAAAACTTAAGGGGCATGAAGTGGGTTATACAAGATGTGCACAGGAATTGGCGGAACGCCAAACAGAGCTGCGACGACGGAGATACGAGTCCACGAAATTGGCTCCACAAACTTGTCCAAAATATACACAATTTAAAGGGTCAACTTGGTGGCCGATTTTGACATATCAAACGACGGAATTAACGGTTGAAACTTGACACGGGTGAAGGGGTATATATCGAGATTGAGAGAAAGAATCGGATCGACGATCCAACGTTCAGATTTTTCGGAGAATGCGCACGAAGTCGCTGTCCCGAGGACGAATTATGGACTCAAATCCGCGCGCGTCACGACGGGATTTCGTCCAAAATGCACGAATCGCCTAGGCGGCACGTCGGGATAGGGGACGCGCGCTAGGGAGGTGTTCACCAGAGCTCACCCGCCCGAGGGGGAGGCCGCAGTAGGTCGCCCGACCATGGGGGAGGCCGGTGGCACTGTCACACGCGGCTGCTGTTGCCGTCGTTCGCAGATGTTGCTGCTGCACGAGGTGGCGGCGGCTGCCCAGCGGTGGTGGGCGACGGCTGCTGCTCGAGCTGCTGGCTGGGGAAAAAGAGGAAATGAGGAGGGGAAAGAGAAGAATAGAGGTGTTGTGGTGATGGTGTGTGTTGATGGATGGTGAGGGTGATGGTGATGATGATGTGATGGAGAGGAAAGAAGGATAAGGAGAGTAGAGTGAAAATGAAGAAGAAGAAGAGGGGAGGGGAGTAGGTCGGCTGTGATGGGAGAGGGGGTGCTGGTATGGTGAGGGGTAAGGTGTGTGTGTAATAAAAAGAGAGATATATATATATGTATAGAAAAGAGAGAGAGTGTGCGATTATTAGAAAGAGAAAAAGAGAGAGAGTGCTCGGCTATGGGGGTTGTATGATGATGGTGATGGGGGGGTTGAGTTTGTGTGTGTGAGTGGATATATATATATATATATATATATATATATATATATATATATATATATATATTAGAAAGAGAGAGAAAATATATATTAGAAAGAGAGAGAAAGAGATTTTTATTAAAGAGGGAGAGAGATAATGAAATATCTTCACAAGTAGAGAGAAATTTGTGTGGGGTGTTTGGGTAGTCATGAGAGGGGCCTACATAGAATTGGGTTGGGTGTTGGGTCAGGTTTGGTCAAGTTTGGGCTAGGTTTAGTCATAATTACAAATTTAAGTCATTTATAATCATGGGTGAAATAGGAGCATGTGGGAGACCAATTGGGTGGTACGCAAGTGGCACGTGCATAGTAGACTTAAAATAAATCAGAACCATATATTGGATCGATTAGATTGGACCGATGTCGCGCCCTGAAATTAGATTGGAAGTTGGATCAGGTTTTACGGTAGATGATCAATTGGCCTAAATTGACCCGAAAGTTGCGCAATACAAAAAGAGAACAAGGGAACAAGTTTGAGTGGGACATAATATATCAAAATGAAGATAATCTTGTATACTACAAACTTGTGAAGGAAGTTTCCCGAAATTAACATCTCTGACGCTACATAAATCAAAGTCACGAAAAAGAGCGTTTAATGATAATTAAATCAAAATGAATTATCGAAAATAATTCATTTAGCAAATTTGAAAAAAATCCCTAAAATTCACGGGGCTCACATCGTCCTCCTTGGATCGAGGCGAGGGGCTCGCCGAGTACGACGACATTGAGCCTGGGGATGCCGCCGACACCGGAGGGAAGCTGGACCATGAAAAACGGAGGGAGCGGGAGAAGCATCGACAGGAGCAGAGAGAGAAGAGCATGAGAGAATATAAATGGAAGGAGTAGCAAAGGAAGGGCTAGGGATTAAGGAATTGCTAGAAAGAAATAACATGGGGGCAATGATGGGATTTATGAGAAACAAAACAATAGATATCTATTCCAGTCCTCATTTTTTTTTGTTTCATTTTGGAAGGACTAGGGATTTAGATGAGAAAATTATAGATGGTAATTTTTAGCAGAACGGGGTATTTTTTTTTTCCTTTTTGTCAATGTAATTTCTAGAAGGAAAATAAAGTATTGGATGTTTTATTAACTTGTTAAGTTTTATTATTAATTATATTATTTGCTAATTAAATTTATAATTTTTTGCCTTATTATTTGTACGGTAATTAAAAATTATCATAAATTAGAAAACACAACAACAAATGTGTTGGGGGGGGGGGGGGGGGGGGTAAGCTCACCTATACTCTAAAGAGAATAACCATATAACTTCTTAACTACCACTTCATTTTAAAACAAACATAAGAACTACAAAAAGTTATGTACACTTTCCAACTAACCATATCACTTCTCAACTACCACTTCATTATAAAACAAACATAAGAACTTCAAAAAGTTACGTACACTTTTCAACTAACTTCAACAATCATCCAAACATTAGTTATTTTTTTATTTCCCACTTCTATCGTCCATTTCTTCAAACCAACCAAATGAAGAAAGTAAAAAAATGTACATATGCATGAGGTGCACACACAATGCATATGCAAGATGTCCACTTCCAAAATCTTCACTTCACCGTGAGGGGAAAGTTAAGTGAGGGTTAGGAGGGTTAAGTGGGGGGGAAATAAAATCATGCTTGGTTAGAGGGTGGAGGTTTAGGAGGGAGGGTTATAGAGGGTTAAGTGAGGGTTTATTTCACCCTCCTTTTCCATTTTTTAACCCCCAAAATCGGAGGGTTAACGAGGGTGATTGATGAATTTTGTTTAAAAAGTCATAAATGTCTCTTATTTGTTTATAAAATATCATAATTTTTTCTCCATTTTTTTTTGTTCTCAACATGTTAATCCGTAGCTTCTTAATTTGTGAAGATATTTTGACAAGTTCTAATTAAAATTTTAATCAAATTAAATTTTATGACATATGTAATAAGATTATTTTGGTAACTATCATAATTTTATTAATCACCCTCTCACTTAAAACCTCTAATCCAAGCAAGAGTTATTAAACACCCCCACTTAACTCTCCCTCAAATCCAAGTAAGGTTCTATGTATTGACTCTACTCCCCCTCGCTTAACTCTCCCTCATTTAACCCTGCTTATTTTTTTCCCTCTCAATCCAAGCAGGTTTTGTTTGGATTGAGGAAAAAAAAAGCAGGGTTAATTGGGGTTAAATGAGGGAGAGTTAAGCGAGGGGGAGTAGAGTCAATACATAGAACCTTGCTTGGATTGGAGGGAGAGTTAAGTGGGGGGTGTTTAATAACTCTTGCTTGGATTGAAGTTTTGAGTGAGAGGGTGATTAATAAAAATATGATAGTTACCAAAATAACCTTATTAAATATGTCATAAAATTAAATTTGATTGAAATTTTAATTAGAACTTGTCAAAATATCTTCACAAATTAGGAAACTATGGATTAACATGTTGAAAACAAGAAAAATAGAGATTTTTTATGATATTTTATAAAACAAATAAGGGATATTTATGACTTTTTAAACAAAATCCCTCAATCACCCTAGTTAATCCTCCGATTTGGGAGGTTCAAAAAATGGACAAAAGAGGGTGAAATAAACCCTCACTTAACCTTCTATAACCCTCTCTCCTAAATCCACATCCTCAAACCAAGCATAATTTTATTTTTTTCTTAACTTTCCCTCACTCAACCTTCTTAACCATCAATCCAAGCAGACCCTAACTCTTCTTACCTTAACTCTTCTTGGTGAACTGTGTTGTCCCTTGTTTAATGGATCCGGGTCTGGGACCACTGACCCACCCAATAACAGCCTCACTATATAACGAACCCTAGAAAAGTACAAATCCCCCCCAAAATTGAAATTAGAAAAATGAAATGAGCCCCCCCTTGGCAGCACTTACAAGGAGCAAGCGCATCTCCCTCTACCACCCCTCCCTCCTCCCCCTCCTCCGCTGCCGGAGCCACCGCCACGTCCTCCAGGTCCACTCCCGCCTCCTCAAGTCCTCCCTCCTCTCCGACCCCTTCGCCGCCTCCCGCCTCCTCAAGGCCTCCCTCCCCCTCTCCCCGCTCCCCTACTCCCTCCTCCTCTTCCGCGCCCTCCCGAGCCCCGACGCCTTCTCCCTCAACGTCCTCCTCTCCTCCCTCCCCCCTCGCGAGGCCCTCCCCTTCTTCTTCGCCGGCATCGCCCGGGTGCCCCCCAACTCCCACTCCTTCCCCCCGCTCGCCGCCGCCGCCGCCCGCTCCCGCGACGTCGCGGCGGGGGAGGCCGTCCACTGCCAGGCGGTCAAGCGGGGGGTGTCCTCCGTCACCCACGTCGCGAACTCCCTCGTCCATGCCTACTCCGCCTGCGGCCTCCTCGCGTCCGCGCGTTCCCTGTTCGACGAAATGCCTGAGAGAGATCTCGTCTCGTGGAACACCATCCTCAACGGGCTCGCCAGCTCGGGGGACTTGGATGCGGCGAGGGAGGTGTTCGATCGGATGCCGGAACGGAACGTGGTCTCCTGGAACGTTATGATTGGCGGGTATTTGAGGCGGAGAGGGGAGGTCGAGAGGGGGCTGGAGCTGGTGAGGGAGATGGGGTGGGGAGGGGTGAAGGCGAGTGTGGTGACGGTGGCGAGCGTGGCGGCGGGGTGCGGGAGGGGGAGGAGGGTCATGGAGGGCCGGGCGGTGCACGGGTATTTTGTGAGGTTTTTCTCGGGAGAGGAGGAGAATCTGGTGGTCGGGACGGCCCTGGTGGATATGTACGGGAAGTGCGGCAGGTTGGAGGTCGCAAGGAGGGTGTTTGATGGGATGAGGGAGAGGAATTTGGTGGCCTGGAACGCCATGTTGTTGGGGTATTGTATTCGTGGTGAGCCGGAAGATGGGATTGCCCTCTTCAGAGAGATGGTCGAGGAAGGTAGATGCTTTTGCGCTTGTACAATAATTAAGCTTTTTTTGTCATACTCAGAGACTTGAAATTGCAAGAATGCATCAACTTTGGTGTTAATACTACTTGGCATTGTCTGCATAAATAATTTTCTTGGTCTAATTCTTGTTGGGTTACCACCTTGGAAGCACGGACACCCTGAAAATCAATGCTGTGTCCATGTCACATCGTGTCAGACACATACCGGGCAACACTTCAAAATACACTAGCCACACCAAAATCGATGCCATGTTCGTGTTCCCGTGTATGTATTTTGCTGAGTCGTCTTCGTGTCCATGGCACATAAGTTAGCACCAATGTATCTTGTCAGTCATGCAAGAAGCATAGTCGTTTTACTTTTTGTTTACTCCTTTTTCTAGTAGCTACACCTCCATCACCAATTATCTCTCTCTTACTAAGTTACTATCACCAGTCTGTCTTAATGTTCTCATTAGGGACTTATTGCTAGAGTTTTTTTGGGCCACAAAGTTAGCTCCATTGTGGAGTTCAGGCCTAACTGTTAATGGATGCCAGCTGTATGTTCGTTTGTTCGATCTATTAATCATATACTCTCTGGTTCTTTGTCTTTAAATTTTCAGGTGAAGCAGTGAGTGATAGCGTGCAAACGAAACCGAAGGTCTTGCCCGACGAACTTACTTTTGTCGGGATCTTGTGTGCTTGTGCCCGCGGGGAACTTTTGGGGATGGGAAAGAAGTACTTTGAAGAAATGACGAGCTTGTATCACCTCAAACCCACATTTGCTCACTATTGGTGTATGGCTAACCTCTACAGCAGTCTTGGTCTTGTTCAGGAAGCAGAAGAAGTGCTAAAAGGAATTCCGGAAGAGACGGAATCGTTAGTCTGGAGCAGCCTGCTTGGGTATTGTCGGTTTCGAGGAGACACAGAATTAGGTGAGCAAATAGCAAAGCGGTTGATTGAGTTGGAACCCTACAATAGTTCCAGATATAGTTTGCTGTGGAATATTTATATGGCAGCCAATCGAATGGAAGATGCTAAGAAGGTGGAGGAGACAATGAAGAAGAGAGGCTTGAGAGTAATGCCTGACGGTAAACTTGTAGATTTGAATGAAATTGTACACAACTTTAAAGTGGGGGATCGGTCTCAACCTGAGATAGAAGAGATCTATATGATGATGGATGAATTAGCTGCAAGGCTAAAATTAGCTGGTGTTGCACAGACTCGAGTGAAGGAAGCAAGCTCTAGGATACCATCTGATTTAACGATTTGAAGGTGACACCCGAAATGCAATATCTCTGCCAACTGTGAGTGCAAGTAGCTGCATTTTTCATTTATTTTAGCCATGTGATTGTGGTAAATTTTATGTCTATGCAAGTTTCCTATTATATGGTATTATTTATCTATTTTTTGGTTAATGAAGATTTTAATTGTTCGAAGCTGGCTCAGTGGGGAACTGAGTTACCGCTGTCCTCAATAGGAATTATTATTGTAATGCTGTGAGTTGATCTTCTAGGAGTTTGTATGTTTTTTTTGTTTGGTTGTGTGCCATTTCTTCTCAAAGAGATTCAATGAATTGTTCAGAAGAGCTAACCGGTTAGGTGGTTCCTTGGTATCTTCCCTGCTAGAACAGAAGGTAAATATTTGAAATTGCAATTGCTCAACCTGCTCTTGACATGCCAGAATCGTTGTGGGAGGTAAATACGTTTGTCAACCGCATTTGCTGGTTCATGCACCTAAAGTTGCCATAACTCAATTTGAAGTTCTTTTCGGGAATAGGCAATGGTTTATACCTATTCAACTGTTACGGCTGATATCTGAAAATACTCCAATTAAATTTGCAACTGAATGCGTGGACAATTGTATGTGAACATTTTGTCTGTCAACAGTGGAATCATCTGGACCCGCTTCAACTTTAAGTTTAGTGTGAACCGTATATGATACAACAAGAGTATGGGCAAGATCAACGATGAAGCCTTTATCCCAAATATTTGGGTTACTACATGAATACTTTTTTCCCATTTCTCTCTATCAAGGGCCATCTCCTTCATAACATTTACACTTACATATCCTCCTCCATTATCTGAATCCATGTTGGATATGCATTTTTTTCTCCTAATTAGTGCATCTCCTGGTTTCCTTTAGGGACGTCCTGCATCTTATCCTCAGTTATACTTCTCATGGATGCATCAATCTTTTATTGTGTTAACGCTCGTGCACCTCAGCAAATTCATTTATGCTAAAGTCAATTTGGGATGACTTTTCTTGTTAGCTTATTATTCTCAGAACAGTGAATAGATGGTCAATTTGGGACCCACTCATGCATGATGCATCTCAACAATTTCACTTCAACTATAGAATGCTTTCAGTCTCTAGGGTATTCTAACTTCAGAACTTCTCTACTTCAACTAGCCTTATGACCATCCTCCTCCTTGATCCCACTATCCTGATGAATAATTGATCCTAGATAACAAAATTGATCGCTCTTGGCTATATGTTACCCAGTAAAATGTGAACATCCCTTATTTCTTGTATTTTTTGTAAACCTGCATGTCTTACAATCCATTGTTATCCTACTAAAGTTATTTACTAAAGGGATATACAAGAGGGAATAAAACACTCTTCTCCTCTAGAACTCTATTATACTAGGTGGGAGTACTGCAGGTGGGAGATCATTCACTCCTGCATTGAAGCGTCCATCTGGCAATCATGTCTGTCAAGCCTGGTTTCTTTTAAGTATTGGATTGGTTCGTACTAAAACTGATCTCCTGGTGATAAAACATATTGATGTTAGTGGAAAATGAGAAGCTTTACTTGAATCTATCTGGACCTCAGCTAAAGAAAGAAAGTTGAATAGAAGAAAGGAAACTGCTCACTTTGATGCTGGATTTCAGTTTTGGAGCTGTCCCAAGATATTGCACTCTTCAATATTTGTTGTACTTGCAAGGTTTAACTGGTAGGTACCATATATCTTATACCAGTGGTGTGACTAGTATTTTTTTCATCGTTCTTGTGACTAGTATTGCTCTTCCCAAATGTTTCTTCTTAAGCTTTGGTACGATTCCTGATAAGTGTGCGATCTCTCTTGTTACTGATTACATTGACTGTAGTATGAATTCCATATGGTCCTTTAGTGAAGGTGATTGGATGGAGATATTTACGCTCATCTTATAGTGTTCATAATTGGCATGTTTGTTATGATTAACTATTGTTACAAAATATTTTAAAACCTTTATCAGCTTTGAATAAGATACTGAAGCTATTTCATGCATTTACGTCTTTGCTTCATCAAACGTTTCTTGCCTTCCAGGCTTATATCGATTTTGAAATATCGGAGTGTGAGTTTGAGAGAACAAGGCAACTCTTTGATAGACTGCTTGACAGGACAAAACACTTGAAAGTTTGGATAAGTTATGCCAAATTTGAGGCTTCTGCTGGTATCGAAGAGGAAGACAAGGATGTAGAGACAAGGCCAGAGAGTGATGGTCTTCTTGACGAGCAAGAGTAGGAATGCATACAACGTTGCCGAGGTACGTTAGAACTCAAAGCAAGGTTTTCTAACCTATGTTGTATTGATAATGTTAGATACTAATATGTATTTCCTTTCTGCCAGTTGTGTTTGAGAGGGCATTTGACTACTTCAGAACATCTGCACCTGAAGAAAAGAGGAGAGAGCTATGCTTTTGGAAGAGTGGTCGAATATTGACAGTTTATTCGGAAGTCTTGGGGATTTTAGTATAGTTCAGAAGAAGTTACCAAGGAAAGTCAAGAGGAAGAGAGCCATTTCATCCGAAGATGGAAATCATGCTGGGTAAGCTCATCTTCTTATCTGTTAACTCAATTTTGACCTTCCCATGTTTTAAATTTTGCTTTACAATTTTCTTTTCCCGGTATTCCTTGATTTTCTTTTTAGAACTTGGCTAATATAAGGTTAATTTCTGTAGATATGAGGAATAAATTGACTACATAAAAAAATATGAGGAATAAATTGACTACATCTTCCCTGATGAAGTGGCTATGGCTCCCAATTTGAAGATACTGGAAGCTGCTTACCAATGGAAGAAACACAAAGCCGGCTCGGATGAGGACTGACCACGAGTTTTTTGTTTGCTACTCTACTGCAGACATAGTTCTTCCTTATGAATGCTTGTGAACTAGTGTTGTAAAACATTACCAATTCATATTTATCACCTTTTCAGAAACCAATCAAAGAAATGGTTTTTCTAATTGGCTCTATTCTCCAGGTTCTGCTGCATCATCTTAGTAGGCAGTTAAGACTTTAAGTTAAATGGAGTTTCTACATAGTTTCAGAAAGACCTTCTTTCAGCCATTTGGATATCTGTCATTTCCGTGTTGTTTTTCGTTCTACCAAGAAATCAAGCAAGTTTGCAGTTTGATTTCTGTAATGTGCTTTGAGGGTTTTAACCTGTAATACTAGGGAAGCCATGGTGACCTTGACAGAGGACTTGTATCAAGTAAAAACAGTCTTGTCACGATTGTTGTATTGTGATTAAAGTTTAAGTTGCTGTCTCTGCATTTTGTTCTTTGTTATTTCCCTGAACATATCAAGTGTTAGTATTGTGGCATGAACGAAGTGTTCCAACCATTACTTTACTTGTTCTCTTTTTTTATTTTGAGAATACTTGCCATGTCAGGGAGCACAAAGCTCTTTATAATGCAGTCTCACTGTTGGTTCACGGAAGAAGAATGTCCCCTTTTGAAGGCAATGGAAAATTTTCCTCTATTTCTTGGTTGTGGTGTATGTTAAAAATTCTTGGCACTTCTTTGCATGATCATTTATAATTTGAACTGTACCTCATGAAATTATGAGTTCATAGATAGCATTTTTACTATTTTTTAACTTTCAAGCGATGAGACTGGAGATGACACCTGAAGCTTTCTGAAACCTCTGATCTTGATCAGCAAAATGCTTTCCTGTTGAAATCAATATAACGGCGAACTGATTGTGTCTGTGTTCTTGAATTATTTGAGCTTAGTATTCTTGAATTATTTGAGGCGGCTATTCTTGGTGGATGTGATATTATCTGCAGCCTTTTGCAAGCAGGATTCTGCTGAACTAATATTTTGTTTGCTCATTGCTTCTGAATTTTAAGGTGGAACATACACACCATTGAATGTTGTTTGTGCTCATCAGTGATGCTAAGTAGCCATGACCACGTTTGTAAGTCTCAATTCTATCAAATGTTTTATACGTCATGACCTATCATACCTTGTTTATTGATATATATCATCGCTTCATAGCAGGAAAATTTATATAAAACTGGGAATATAGTGGAATAAGCTACTGGCAACCTTGGACGAATGCTGCATATTTGTGGCTAGGTATGTTTGATATGAAAGACGTTCCTGAGAGCTAAAACATACAACCTGCTTTTGTACAACAATCACTGCCTCATTTACACGAAAAGAACTTATTTTCCAGTCTCAAAACTGTCCATTTACATATAAAAGAGCTTGATTTTTCAGGCAAAAATTGTAGGCTGCGGTAGAGAACGTGGAACAACAGAAACACTCCAATCAATACTGGTTATGACATTTATGGCAACTCGGAGTCCGATACGTGTCCGGATGCCCTCCGCCTCCCCGGGCTCATCGTAGAATTTTGCAGCTGCATCTCGGCTTTCGTCTTCAAACTGCGTCCTCCTATTGCTAGCAGGTGAGGAGGCCTTGACGCTCTTCCTGTAGGGGTCTTCGCTGCAGAGCGATTCCAGGCAGACACATATCAGCAGAATGCTTATGTATTAGAAGGTATGAGACATTCATAGATAGGCTAGATTAACCTAATGGCACCCAAACTATAGTGTTCGGACGTTTTTTTACCTCGATCCTCCCATCCCAACTTCATATATTTCTCTTGTGAAGTATTTTTCGTCAAATTTGAAGCACATCGAGACCACTTCAGAAGCATATCTTGCAGTACAAAAGTGCAATTTAAATACTTGTATTGCCATATATTCTTTTGAAGTGGTCCGATGTGCTTCAAAATTGACGAAAAGTACTTCAAAAGAACAATTTATAAAATTGGGTACCAAAATCGAAGAGTGAAAACTTAGGTTACCAAAAACGTCCGAACGCTGTAGTTGCGGTGTCATTAGAATAATTTAGCCTCTCTCTATACACACACACACACACACACACACACACACACACACACACACACAACATTTACTATCAACATATCAATGTCTGAGTTTTTCAAACAAGGGTCTTCAGGAGCCAAAGCAAGCTAAAGGAAGAGGAAAACCAAGGCAAGTTGGTGGATAGAGAGGCCTATTTGTCATCACAAAGTTTAACATTAATTAACACACCAAAATATCAAGAACCAAAAGCAAGATACATGTTATAACATATCAAAATTTATGCTAATATGTGAATACACTACTTTACCCGGTCCAAATTAGTAGAAAATGTGCTTCTTTGCTCATGTTTTTGTACCCATCAGGAACTTAGGTATTCACTATTGAGTTATTTCTTATCGATAACATATATAGTTTCATTAAGTTTTTTTTTTTCCTTTTCCAAATAATTTGATATTGTTATTAATACATAGAAATGCAAAGATCATCATATGTAAACATTATATGGAAATTATATTAGATGTTGGAGTACTAACCTGATTGCTTCTTGGATATGTTACTTCTTTGATCATATTTTTGTACCCATCAGGAACTTAGATATTCATTATTGAGTTATTTCTTATCGATAACATATATTATATATAGTTTCATTAAAAAAAGTTCCAAATAATTTGATATAGTTCCATTAATAGACGAATGCAAAGATCATCATATAATGTAAACATTATATGAAAATTATATTAGATGCTGGAGTACTAACCTGATTGCTTCTTGGACATGTTACTTCTTTGGTCATACCCATTAGGAACTTAGGTATTCACTATTGAGTTATTTCTTATCGATAACATATGTAGTTTCATTAAGTTTTTTTTTTCTTTCTTTTT
Source organism: Iris pallida (assembly GCA_029216955.1). Classification (NCBI taxonomy): domain Eukaryota; kingdom Viridiplantae; phylum Streptophyta; class Magnoliopsida; order Asparagales; family Iridaceae; genus Iris; species Iris pallida. The sequence goes on from JANAVB010041017.1 coordinate 9,138,750, forward strand.
TCGAATAATTTGATATTGTTCCATTAATGGACATAAACGCAAAGATCATCGTATGTAAAAATTGGGCACTGCTATTTTTCCGGCGGTTTGTGACTGCGGGCATGACCGCAGGCCACGTAGTGGCCTCCCATTGCCCCCATGGCTCTGGTATTAAGGGGATGAGATGCGGTGATAGCAGAGGGCAATCGTTGGCTGCCACGTGGGCATGTGGTCACGTCCGCGGTCACAAATTGCAGGCAAAATATCATTTGGGTAAAAATTATATGGAAATTGATATTGGATGCTGGAGTACTAACCTGATTGCTTCTTGGATCTGTCAACCTTCCTTGGCGATGATGCTTTCTTGCCATTCTCCAGACTGAGTTGGGACGTCAACCTTAAAAGAGGCAGAGGAGCAGTGAAGCTCTCCTCCTGTATCATCATGCCGAACCCGTTCTCGTCTCCGCAGACCGACGTCTCTTCGCTCCCGGAGTCCGAACTCCTCTCCTTGAGGCTCAGACTGGTCCTCTCCCTCTCTATAACTCTACAAGCAAACATCTGGAACGGGATTTCCGACACCTTCGAAGCCTCTTCCGCCGCCAGCACTCTCGACAGGCCCATCTCAAGGTCGAAGAAGTCGACGGACGGAGTAGGCAGGTGAGGCTGCCCGTGGTCCGGGTTCATGACCAGGAACTTCTTGACGTAGCGGAGCACGCGGCATATGGACTGGAAGCTCGGGCGCTGCGCCGGATCGGTCTGCCAGCACCGCTTCGTCAGCCCGGTCAGGTACTTCGGAGAAGGGAAGGGGAACAGCGGCCTCTCCCCGGCCCTTATGTTCCTGCTCATCTTGTCCCCCTGGAGGTGGTCGTCCTCGAAGGGGATCTTCCCGGTCAGGAGCTCGAAGCATATCATCCCGAAGCTGTACACGTCCGCCTTCTCGGAGTGCTTCGCCGCCCCGCACGGGGACTGCTCCTGCTCCGTCAGCAGCTCCGGCGCGTACCAGATGGTCGAGCCCCTCGGGTTCTTGTTGCCCGAGGCCGGGCCGAGCCCGGCGACCTTTACGTGCAGGTACCCGTCCTGGGAGGAGCTCCTGGCCCTCACGAGGACGTTGGAAGGGTTCAGGTCGCCGTGGTAGATCTTTCGGGAGTGCAGGTACTCCATCCCCCTGGCGATCTGGAGCATGATGTCGACCGCCACCAGGAGGGGGAAGGGGATCCTCCTCCTCGTGCAGCAGATCTCCTTGATCGAGCTCGCGAGGTCCTTGCTCATGAGCTCCATCACCATGAAGCACTCCTTCCTCTCCTCGTCGAAGAAGCTGTACATGTAGTGCATCACGTTGGGGTGGGCGATCGACGAGAGGAGCGAGATCTCCTGCAGCATCGGCTTGATCTCCCCGAAGGAGTGCTTCACCGCGAAGCTCTCCCCCATCCACTGCACCTCCTTGTACTGGCTCCCGCTCCCCAGCCTCTTCCTCACCTGGTAGTCCTTCGACCCCACGAGGAGCGAGCACGGGAAGAGCTTCCCCCTCGGAGCCAGCAGGAGGTCCCCGAGCTGGCTCTCGTGCTTCGTCAGGGCCGCCGCCCTCCTCTCCGATATCGTGTCCGTCAGGATCCATTGGTCCTCCTTGACGACGCTGTCCAGCTTGCCGCACATCTCCTGGGAGACCAGGTAGCTCCTCCCGAACTTCATCTGGAAGAGCTTCGGGTCCATCCACTCCCGCTCGTACTTCTTCGACAGGATGAGCCTCCGCCTGTTGATCTCCTCGTGGTCGCAGCCCGAGATCTCGCCCGCGCTCTCGATGGCCTCGAGCACGACGGGCATGCACCACAGCAGGTTGTGGAGGTGGAAGTCGACGCAGTCGACGTTCTGGCTCAGGCAGACCGCCTTGGCCCACCAGTCCTTCGGCTCGAGGCACTGCCTGATGTACTGCTCCCCCTCCCTGATGACCCGGTGGAGCTCCCTCAGGGGGTTCTCCAGCGCGTTCCACTTCGTGTGCCGCTCCTCCAGCCTCAGGCTGTGCTTGATCTCCTCGGCGATGCTCTCGAAGGCCGAGGTGTACGCGTCCTCCAGCAGGCAGCACTGCCGCTGGTTTATCGGTATCTCGTCCCGGAACAGCATGAGCGCCTTGAGGCTCCCCAGAGCTTCTCCGACCCGTCGTAGCTGCTCCATCGTCGTGCCCGCGAGGCGCTCACCGGTGTCTGGTCACAAAGGAAGATACAAATATCATGAATGAACATAACCAAACATTTAATAACAAGTATTGAATCTATGAACATTTCGTATCAATAATCGCGACGTAGCCATTGAAGGATCAATCTCTCTCAAGTAAAATTGATGGAGACGCGACGTACCGAAACAGAGAGCCCGTGCCGAAGGAGACGATGGTGAATGAATGAATCTGGAGGATGTTCTGGGAAGCAATGGTGCTCCTGAGAGAGGAGGAGGAGGAAGGAGGAAGGAGAAGGGGAGCTAAATTGGGAAATGGAGGAGAAAATTGTTGGTATGAACTTAAAAGGACACGAGTCAAACACCTGGCGACACTTGCTATATTTAGGCGGGAGGGAGGGAGAGAGGGAGGGGCTTTATTTAACGGCTAACGGCTTCAAATAGTTCGGGTCGGGTTGTACGTAACGAATTCGGGTTTGCGGGTTCCTTTGTTAGCCCGGTCAATCAAGATCCGTCAATAGATTAATGTCTTTTTTTGGTATATAAGTTCTTCAAAGCTTGTTATTCACTTTGAAGTTCCTTAATCCACTGACAAGTAAGGAATTTCTTAAATTAAGTTAACTAATAAAAAATAGGAATATTTTATCAGTTTATTCAATCGATTATTGGCTTTACTCCAGCAGGCAATGGAACAAGGTCCCATGTCTCATTCTTCTTTAGGGTAGAAATTCCCTCGCACATTGTGTTCTCCCACTTTTTCATTACCCTTTGCATCTTCAAACGAACTCGGTTCCCCGATCTCGGACACACAAGACTGTGAGAGCGACACATCGTTTGCAAAGTAGGCCTGCATATACTTCGGATTATACTTCTTGATCCGCAAAGACCTTCTGAGACTTGGCTGATTTTCAGTCGTGATGTCTTCCATTGGTAGGTAGTGGTCTCTTCTCTCTCCTTCTTTCGAGCCATAGTTTGCTTTGAGCTGAGCCTATGTTTCTTTTTTTTTTTCCTTTTATTCTTTCTCGAGGAGTTTGAGGGATTCCACCAAGGGGGGCTTTCTCCGGAGATGGGAGTCTTTCATATGAGGATTCACCTCTGAAACTCGAAAGAGGGTCTTACCCTACTCCCGCAACAACAACAAGAAGAATCGCCTGAGCCAATTAGCTGTTGCTGACCGTGCTTCACTCCACCTCGCTTTCGACCGCTACGTGGGCTCCTATGCTTGCTGCCGACCCTTACACCATAAACAGAATACCAGTTTCCGACCGAACAGGAGAAGCAACTAGAGTTGACTTCTTTGTTGTTGTTAACAATATGAAGAGAACACAGAACACATTAGGTTTGGTCTTGGAACGCCATGCTAACACCATGTTTAGCAAACCATGCTAGGACCGATCTTAAAACATCATGCCATGGGTGCGGTCACGGCTTCAAAGCCGGTTACATTCTTTCTCCGAGAAGCCAGTTATAGAGCATAGCCAAACCTCGCGAGGGAAGCGGATCGGGGACGACGTTTCAAAGCTTTCTAGAGGTTCCTATAAGGAAGTGGAAATCAATATGATAGCCCGATTCCCCCGTATGGAGCCACTTTCACCTCAGTATGGCATGGTGAATTCTATTTCTAGTTGTAAAAATGGGTTGACACCTGGAAGATATAGGATGCTACCTTGAACCCAAACCGTTTTCGAATTAGGTTTCGTAAGTAGTGACCGAAGCAGTATCTCCGTCCCTAGCCCTTCTCTTAGGGTGGGGCGCGCCATCCGACTGACTTCCGGCCGTTCTTTTTTCTTGTTTTTTTGTATTGATGTTCTAAGGATTAATAATGGGCTGATTCGTTTTCTCTTAGTATGATCATCGTGAAATTCGTCATTCTTGTACCAAATTATTCCTTCTTTGCACCTACATCTCAGTTACAGTCTAACCTCATGATGATGTAAGCATCATGCATGCAAAAAATAAAAAGAAGAAGGAAGATGATATTACAAATATAATAGATTTAAAGAACATGTTTATAATATATTTTTATATTTTAAATAATAAGATTAGATTTAGAATTGTTTATCATTATTGTTTATGCTTAGTTTCTTAAAAACTAGTACGAAAACTTTTAGTAAAAATAAATTATTAAATTTTTTCTCTCAAAGAGATAGTTCAGTATTAGGACAACTTTTGAAAGCATGCGACATGGAAATTTTGTTGCTGCTTTTTAAAAAATATAATAATATCAGAAAGCAAAAATGAAGTAGCTTATTAAACAAACAATTTTTCGGTGTCGATTCTTAAAATAAAATAAAATACAGCACTACATACAAGTACAACATGAGAAAATAAAAAGATTTGGAGAACTTGACTTGAAAATAGAGTAGGGCTAAGGGATTTAAATGCAAACTGTCTTGTATTAAATTAAATTTAGAATAGATGCCTCTTTCTTTCTTCTTCATTTGTTGGAGTGAAAAAAAAAAATGAAGTGGTACATGGTTGCTGCTCTCCTCACCATTCTCACCAGTTCCCAGGTTCCGATCAAAACCCTAATTATTTCTCTCTCTCTCATTTATTCCCGTCAAATCCGTCAATATTGGCTATTCTATGGAAGAAAATCTTTAGATCCGTCCATGGTTGAATTCTATCACGGCTTCTGCTTTAGTACGATTCCATGAGATTCTTCTCTCTAGCTAGAGGATTTGCTAGCTGGATCAGATCGATATTTCGAAGGGACACGGACACAAATGTGTCTTAGTGTGATTTGGAGTGTCGGTGTCGCGTCCGACACGTTACACGGTTCCGATTCTTTGAAGTGTCGGCGATTACTCCGGATGAAGGTGGAGAAGAAATGAATAAATATCATATAATTGCTGGATAAATTTGCAACTAAATGCCCTGAAATTTCCACGATTTGCAACATGCTATCCTATGCCAGTAAGGTAGGGCGTCATTAAGAAATACGAAAATACGAAGGGTATCATTGTTAACTGTGCAGGGGTTAGTTTAGGGTATTTAGTTGCTATTTATAAGTAGTTCGGAGTACTAGCTTACTAATATAATAGTTTAGGGGATCAACTTGCAATTTCGGAGAAGTTCAGGTATTTAGTTGCAAGTACAGTATTGTGCACTTAGTATCCCTTAGTAATTATGAGTGAACATATACTCTGCGTTCATGCGTTGTGATACAAAAAGTACAATATTTGTTTTGTTTTGGGTAAGATGTTCTCTAGTGGAAGGATTAGAGGGGCTAGACTAATAGTCTCCATTTCATTCAAATCATAATACAATTATATATGTTCTGTATGGATAGTGGATAATCAATTCGGTGTGAGTGGCTATGTTGGGTTTGTTTCACACATTCGATTGAGTGCTCAATGTTCACAAGTTTGGCGACGGTATAAGAGGGAGTTAGATAAGGGTTTAGTCCCACATTTGATAATTAGTATTAAGATGAGGCGTTGATATATGGGATTGGTATCGGGCTTAATAGGATGTTTTGGTTTCAAGACACATAGGCCAAGTCCAAATATCACGTCTTGTGAATGAACTGCGCTTTTGGTCACACCACGTTCCCAACAAACTATGTAGAGGATGCGGCATGTATATTCTAATTTCTAACCGGAAATGTGATTCCATTAGGCTCTTTGGCTTCCCATGTTGTAGAGATGAATGTGATTTTATATGGGTAAAATCATTGTTTTTCCTCTTTGTCGAAACTCTTCCTTGGGTTACAGTAACTTAGAGGGTGCTCCTCGGTTGCATGAGTTTATAATGGTCATATATAACTTTCACTGGACCTACTGCTTGGATTCCATGAAGAGATTGAGAACATAGAGGAAATAGGTATTCAAGTGTCAAAGGTTGGCCAAAATACTAGAAAGAAGTTAGTTATATTAACCAATATGTGGAAAAAGGTGATTTGGGTGCTGTTGGGGGTGTGTGTGAGCGGTGGGGGTGGGGGGTATGTAGAGAAGATAGAAAAAAAATACCAATTGGTAATAAGAATTGCAGATTGGAAAGAAGATAACAGAGAAGAGGGATTGGCTTTTAGGTTGCTTGAGTTTGTGAAGGATTTAAAAAGGTCTAAGAAATTCGACCCTCTCGTGCCAAACTACCCCTTCTCCCCTCCTACCTTCCAATGCAGTCTAACCTCATGATGACGAAAGCATCGTGCAGACCTAAAAAAGGAAGAGGGTTCTTTTTGTTTTCCTATTTGGTCAGCAAAAATACAGTAGATGTAAGGAACTTGTCTAGAAATGTACTCCCTCTGCTTTCAAAAGCTGCAAAATAAGGTTGGATTTGGGATTGTGTATCATTGTTGCTTATGCTTATTTTCTTCAAAAGCATTCCCTTTAGTAACAACTTATCAATCTTTATTTTCTTGGCTAAATTGCAACTTGATACCCTCAACTATTCGAGTTTTTTAACTTGATATCATCAACTTTAATAGGTACTAATTTAATACCCTCCCTCTATTCTTGGCCTAACCGTCTTAATTGAGAGATAAAATGACAAAAATGTCCCTCCCCACTCTCTCTCCGGCAACCTCTGTCTCTCTTCGGCGCCGGCGATCGGGGTGGAGGGCACAACAGTGGCAGCAAGCAGCACACGCGGGCGGACGACATGGTGGCGAGCGGCGGCGGCGGGCGCAGTGGCGGAGTGGCAGAGGGCGTGGAGGGGAACGGGGTTCGCCGGGGGGCGGGTGTGTAGGCGGGATGTCACGGGGGTCGCCGGGGGTGGGGGGTGGGGGCACGGTCTGCGCGGGCGCGATGTCGAGCAGCAACAATAAGCGCGAGCGGGTAGACGAGGTAGCGAGCAGCAGCAACAGCGGGCGCAGTGGCGGAGGGCTTGGGGGTACAGGATTCGCCGTGGGGTGCGTGGGCGAGGGAGGGTGTGTGTATGTGTGTGTGTGGGGGGGGGGGTTGGGTCCCGGGGGTCGCCGGGTAGGAGGATGGGGTGGGGGGGTAGGGGTTGCCAGTAGAGGAGGAAGAAGCATTTTTGTCAAAAAAATTAACGGAAAAGTTACGTTTGAACTGACGTAGGGTATCAAAATAAAATTTTTCAGTAGTCGATACTATTAAGTTTGTAGCTATCAAAGTGCATGGTATCAAGTTAAAAAACTTGAATAGTTGAGGGTATCAAATTGCAATTTAGTCTTTTTTCTTTTCTGAAAAGATAGTCCAATTTTGAGGCAACTTTTGAAATTAGATGACATGTTGCTTTCAAAAGCTGCTTTTATTGTTGATGTTCGAAAAACAATAATAATCTCAAACCAAGTCAAAATGAAGTAGCTTGTAAGAAAGAAAAAGCAGAACGGCCGTTACCAAACAACTTTTGGTATTGCTTGTACAAAAAAAATTGTACCAAGATTACGTGAGCAAATAAAAAGATTGGAGAACTTAATTAGAAATAGAGTAGAGCTGAGGGACTTATATGCAAACTGTCTTGAATTAAATTAAACTTAGAATACATCCCTCTTTCTTTCTTCTTCATTTGTTGGAGAAAGATGAAGTGGTACTTGGTTGTTTCTCTCTTCACCATTCTCACTAGTTCCCAGGTTCTGATCAAAGCCCTAATTTTTCTCTTTCCCTTATTCCCATCAAATTCCTCAATATTTGCTATTCTATGGAAGAAAAACTTTAGATCCGTGCATGAGAATTCTATCATGGCTCCTTGCTTTAGTGCGATTCCTTGAGATTCTTCTCTCTAGTACAATATAACTGGAACAAATCGAGATTTTGAGGAATGAGGACACGATTGGATCCCAATGTATTTTGGAGTGTTGGTGCCATGTCCGACACGCTACACAGTTCCGATTCTTTGAGTGTCGGTGATTCCTACGGATGAAGGGGAGAATAAATGGCTAAATAGTATATAATTTTGGATAAAAATTGCGACTAAATATCCTGAAATTTCAACGATCCGTGACCTGCTATGCTACACCTCTAAGGTAGGGTATCATTAAGAAATATGAAAATAGAAATGGTATCATTGTTAATGGAGTAGGGGTAGCAAGTTACAAATGGGTCAAAGTTTACGGTATTTAGTTGCTAATTATAGTAGTTTGGGGTAATAACTTACTAATTATAATAGTTTAGGGAGCAACTTGCAATTTAGGACAAGTGTAGGGTATTTGGTTGCAAATATTGTATTGTTCGCTAATACTCTGAATTATGATAGAAAAAGTATAAAATTTTGGTTTTGGGTAAGATGTTTTCTAGTGGGAGGATTAGATGATCTAGACTAATGGTCTCAATTTCTTCAATCATTCAGATCATAAGACACTATATATGTTCTGTATGAATGGTGAATAGTCAATTCGCTGTGTTGGCTTTGTATCTTGCATCCGGTTGAGTGCTCAAGGTTCACAAGTTTGGTGGCAGTATAAGAGGGAGTTAGATGAGTGTATGGTCCCGCATCAGATAATTAGTGTTAAGCCGAGGCATTGATATGTGGGATTGGTCATGAACTTAATAAGGGGGTCCACTTTCAAGTCATATAGGCCAACTCCAAATATCATGTCTAGTGTACCAGCTCTGATTTGGATGACAACAAATTGCCAACAACACTGGTAGAGGATGCAACATGAATAATCTAATGAGGGCTCGAGAATTGATAGGAGAAATGTGATCCCATTAGGCTCTTTGGTTTCCCATGATGTAGAGATGAATATAATTTTATAATGGGTAACATAATTGGTTTACCTCTCCATCTAAACTCTTGCCTGGGTTAGGGGAACTTAGAGGGTGCTCGTCGGTTGCATGATTTTAAATTGTATGGCCCAAAAAGGTAGGCATGCCTATCCACCAACTGTCCTTCTAGGCTTTATGACAATGCATTCTCTTGTTCGTAGATGCCTTAGCGAGAGGTATGATCTCAATGGAAAGGGGCTTGATGTCAATTACCAAGTTGGTACATTGTTGTAAAAACTTGGCCACTAGAGCTGTCATGGTCATCCTTAACTAAATTCATTTCGATGGAAGAATACTAGGTTGTTGTTGATGATTTGAAGCGTTAAAAGCATGATCATGTTGTATCCCCATAATGGTCATATATAACTTCCATTCGACATACTGTGAGGTTTTCATGAAGAGATTGAGAAAATAGAGGGAACAGATTTCGAGTGTCAAAGGTTGGGCCAAAAGACGAGAAATAAGTTCGTTGGTGGTTATGTTAACCAAAATGTGGAAAAGAAGATGATTTGGGGGTGGGGTGGGGTGTAAGTAGAAGAAGATAGGAATGATAAAAGAGTAATTGGTAATTCGAATTGCAGGTTAGGGAAGAATATGACAGAGAAGTGGGATTGACTTTTAGGTTGCTTGAGTTTCTGAAGGATTTAAGAGGTTTGAGAAAAATAGCTCTTTATTTGACGTACAATTCATGGTTCAATTGTTCAAGTCCTCAATAGTTGGTCTAAATAACTGTAATATCTGTTAATCTCTTTATTTTATGTACCTATTTTGTTCTAATTTGTTACATGTGGGTGTTTGATTTCTTGATGCTTATGATATAAAATCAATATGATTTGAACTTTCTGCTAGTTCAGTATGATATAATTTGTTGCAAACATAACCTTGTTATCACTACTTTCTCTGAAAGATATACTTTGCTAGTTCAGTATGATTATACATTTAAGGTTCGTAGTATCAAACCCTTCCTATGAGTATCGAGATCGGAGGTATCGGCGGTTTCAGGTCGGAGTATCAGAAAGCATATGCTTATAAATAAATCAATAAATTTTTGGAAAAAATATTTTATTCATTTAGGCATAATTTTAAGTATTTTTTGTGTTATTTTTTAGTAGTTTTCAAATTGAATGGAACAATAGTCAGGCTTGCTAATTGGTTTACCTATGATAAATAAGTTTTCTTCATTTACATGCTTTTAAAACTCTACTATACTTTTATACCCCTGTTGATTGGTCTTTTTCGTTCAATTTTCTCTACCGAATTGACTGGAAAAGAAACCACCAACGTCAGTATCAGTTGGTAGCGCTAGCGGTCGGTTTCGGATCGGGACATGTCGAACCGTATCGGTATCATCCTTATCGTATCGGTATCGGACGATACTGCAAACTATGTTTAATATATCTCTAGCTAACTTTTTGATTTGCTTCCATCCCAGGGAATTTTGACGACACTTTCACAGACTAATGGAAGATATAGATATGATTATGCTACCATTCCATTTCTTGCAGAGGTCTTCAAGGTACCATTTGCTCTTATCTCCTCTTTATGAGCTGCTTGGAATTATGTCTAATGTTGGATATCTTTTCATAACATCCATGTAAGAGGTTAGATCTCTTTTGTGACTTGTTGGTCATCCATATTTTTATATCAGTGTTGAACCCACATTGCTTCATATGAAACACTTGCAGAGTTATGTTTTGTTTTATGAGATGCTTTGTACAATTATGCTGACCTCATGGTTTTTGAATGTGCAATGAATACTGGATGTTATAACCCTCTTTTCCTTAGTGTCCATTCTGTTATTTTTGAATGTGCAATGTGTTACTTCCTTATGACATCCCTTTGTCTCAGCTGGACATCTGTGACCTTACTGTTAACATTGATTGGTAAACGACAGCAGTTGTTTGATGGTAAAAATATCATATAAAGTTGTTTTATTTGGGACAAAATATCGTATGAAGTCATAAGACAATATTTTTCTCACAAGTATCTAGCATCTTTATAATGTAATATCCGAATTCCTACTGATGTTTTTTTTCATTTTACCATTTGATATCAGCTTTTGGTATCAAGTTTCTTTCTATGGAGAGAGTTTCAAGCATCGTCTCCTCCAAGGATGACAACAGAATGGAGAAGTGTGCGATTATTTCCAATTCCTTCCATCATATACCTTGTCCACAACAATGTTCAGTTTTCTACCTTAACTTATGTGGATCCATCTACATATCAGATAATGGGTAATCTGAAAATTGTCACAACTGGAATTTTATTCAGGTGGTTCCTTGGTTCAAGAAAGGATTCTATTGTTCATATATTTATGTTCAAGTGCAATCGTTCATTTTGATAAGTAACTTTTCATAAACTGATTAATTTTGTGTTATCTTTAAAAGTTAGATACAATGATATTGTTGGACTGGAAGCACTCACTGTTATCATAACTTGATTGATGCTTCAGGTTGTTCTTGCAGAGAAAATTGTCTAACCTACAGTGGATGGCCATTGTTTTATTAGCAGTTGGAACAACTACCAGCCAGGTATTTCTGTCAATAAATTTCTGCTCTATTCATATGCCGTCATTTGTTCAAAGAAATTTGTTATAACTATTTTATAAATTGGAAATTTATCTCTTTATAATGGCATGTTGAATTTCATATTTTCATTAGTTCATTCTGCTTAGACTTTTAAGTAGTTGTTTAAAAAAATATTATTAGTGTTTAATGTAGTCAATTATGCATCAGTAATGAGTCATGGTCACTTGATTTATGACAAGGCTCATGGAGACTTCTGCATATATGTTTGTTTTAGCAATATTTGCTTAAATTGATTATAGCAACTCATGTAGTTTATACTATCACGAGTTCCATAAATCTCGTGAATATTCTGGCATCTTGAAGCATCATCAAGTGGTTGCTTTGTAAGGTTTGGTATTGTACCCTAATATTAACAAATGAATTTGTTGTGTTTTGATTTTAGCCATTGGAATAGTAAACTTGTCAATCTTACCCTCATCTGCTTGCTTCCAAACATTGTTTTATACCACAGTAATTTTATACATGATAAACACACACAATTACTGCAAAAAGTACAACTTTGGTAGCATAAAAGATGTAATCCAATTGAGTAACAGGAATCTAGGAGTAGTTTATTCTTGAACAGTGTACCTTTTATTCGTTTTCTCAGTCCCAGCCTCCCAGTAAGTTTCCTGCGTCTGCATCCAGATTGCCGCATGATTTTTTTAGGTACAAGGCATTCTATCAGTCTCTGAAGATAATTGCTGGAACATTTTGAGCCCAGTGCAGCTCTTAACTCAAAAATAAAATTTCTAGCTACCTTCATATTTTGGAAGTGCCAAAGGCTTGCACTTTTTTGCTTTGCTTAAGCCTCTTTTATATCTGAATTTATCATCTTAAAATTAACTTTCAAGTCCTGAATATCTTGAAAAGCACCTATGAGGATGTCCTAGCCTTTTAGTCAAATTTGATGATCCTGCATCAAAAAATGTTTGATGAACTCTAATTGACGTTTCTTTCTTTTTTTCTCTTTTGGGAAAATTTCAGTAATATGTCTAAAGTTTTGAGGGGATGACACCTAAAACCGCTAAGTAAGCTATATATATATATATATATATATATATATATATATATATATGTCTAAAGTTTTGAGGGGATGACACCTAAAACCGCTAAGTAAGCTATGTATATATATATATATATATATATAGAGAGAGAGAGAGAGAGAGAGAGAGAGAGAGAGAGAGAGAGGGAGGTACTAATGGGAGGAAGAGAAGTAAGCACCTATAGTCTAAAAGGAGTAAAGGACCCGTATATAAGGACCTTGTGGTGGTGGGCTGGGATTTAATGGTTGGGCTGTAACTTATATATAAGAGAACTTTATACTCACCCCCATCCACAACCCCTACCCTCACCCACCCATAACACATCATTTTCATCATCATCCAAGCCTTCTCCTATCAGAATGGGGTTATTAGCTAGCGAGCACATGACAACTCTGAGCAAGATTTGACAAAGTTTTATGACCGGTTGTCAATATGAACTCAACCCTCTATCTTGGTGCCAAATTCCTAAACTTTGAACATGAGAGGGTCTGCCATAAAACCTAGGTGGCCAATTGGCAGGTAGGTAGACCTAGCTTTTGGATTACAGTTTAAGCTCATGTGACCAAAGAGCACCCTCCAAGTTCTCCTAGACTATAAAGAGTCTAGACGAAGAGGTAAGATGATATAATTTGCTATAGGGAATTGCATTCATCTCAGTGACACATTATGCCAAAGAATGCAGGAACGAAAATCCCAATACCCACTCAAACTCTCTGTTTTTTTTCTAGAGTTAAGTTATGAGATTCTTATTTGAGAGTAATAAATTCTAGGTTAGCATTGGAAGCTGATGTATTTTGGTAACACTTTAGTTAAGTTGTTGCATTGTGAATGAAATGTTGGTTCTGCTTGTTTTCTGATAGCCTAAGCTGCGAAGATGTGTACTATATAAATTTTAAAGAGGACAAAGTAGTGAGAGAGTCAGGAAAGTTTTATCCTCATTTCATTATTAACGGTTATCATTTTGAACGGGTTGAAAAGTCTGTATGTAAAGGGCTTCATTAATTAACTATCCTGCAACCAGCCCCATTCTAGCATGGTAGTGAAGTCTTAGCAGTTAGCACTACTGCCTATTGAGTTGGCAGTTTGGCAGAGTGGAAGCAGCTGCCCTACAGCCTTAGTCACATCTTTTTTTGTATTTTGCAATTAATTTGTTTCCTTCAATTCAAGCACATCAGTTTTTATCATGTTTTTTGCATTCACTTCCTAATTCCTATTGCAGCAGCTATGTTGTTTTGTCCTGTTACACTAGGATTTTTTTTGTAAGAAACTTTCAAACTTGCAGCACAATTCATTATATTCAGAAAGCCTTTTTATTTGTTCACTACAGTTTCCAATAAGTTAAGTTTGTATACAAGATCAACATCACTGTGCACTGTGGATTAGATAATTGAGATCCACCCTATACTCAAACACACATGAAGATACCATTTATCATGTATTTGATGTAGGTGAAGGGATGTGGAGAGGCATCATGTGACTCCCTATTTTCAGCTCCTGTACAGGGATACATGCTGGGAATCTTGTCTGCATGTCTTTCAGCTCTTGCTGGTGTATACAGAATACCTTATGAAGAAGAACAGTGACAGCCTTTACTGGCAGAATGTACAACTATACACGTAGGTGACTTTATCTTCCATTTAATGCAATATTATTGCTATGTAGTAATATTTTCAATCTTAGGCTTCTTTTCCTTCAAAGACGACAAATGTCTCAATTGTATTTCATATCAGCAAAATTTGTAAGTTGATCCTTTTCTCACACCAAACACCTTATCAGGTTTGGAACAATCTTTAATATGGCACGGCTAGTATGGGATGACTTTAGAGTGGGATTTGACAGAGGTCCATGGTGGCAGCGCCTTTTCAATGGATATACCATTACAACATGGTTGGTTGTCCTAAATCTAGGATCAACTGGCTTGCTGGTGTCCTGGCTGATGAAATATGCAGACAATATTGTGAAGGTAACTTCTTTTGTTTGATCAGATCCAAACCAAGTATTTTCATTTACACACAACATATGCATTATTGAGTAGCAACTTGCATGCTGGTAGATCATCCGGCGAAAGCTTTATTTTTTATCTGCTTCTTGTGACATGTGCATTTATCATTTTGTGACGTGCAGTTATCATCTTCTTATGAAATGTGCAGTTCCTTTTGGTTTAATTCACGGGAGTTCTCATTTGAACCCAAGTCCGTCTCTCGTACTACATTAACAATCGCGACATTCGCTCCACACCTAATCTCTGCATAGATATAAAATCATCCATGCATAATCTTATTTCCCAACCACATGAAAGAAAAAGTGGTTAACTGGCTGGATGGCAAGATTAATTGCATACAGGTGGTTCGCCAAGGAGGTGGTCCCTGGAGGAGGTGGTAGCCAAAGTTACTGGGTGACCAACTTGTTTTGACAATATCATTATGGAATTGATTTGTGTTTCTTCAACCTTCCTGAGCATATATATATTGTATGATGTTCCTATTTTCCTAGGAGTGATGTGCCTTTCAGTTGATGATGCGTGTATGATAATTCAAACTTACATACATCTGACCCGATCTGTACGCTGAACTCAAATATATTACACAATTGAACTTGATCCTCTTAAACCCAACTTGGTCAAGGAACACCAAGTACATCGTCATTTTATAATATTTTATAGTATGACTATGTAAAATTTGAAAAAAAGGGGGCTGGGCATGCCCCCCTGGTCTGCCTCTGCAAGCATGCTTGTGCTAGAGAAGCTTTACATGAATCCAGATATGATGTTTATATTCTTCAACTTCTGTATATGTTAGTTAATATTATCTAATATTATTCACCAGGTGTATTCAACCTCAATGGCAATGCTGCTGACAATGATTTTGTCTGTATACCTTTTCACTTTTAAGCCCACTGTTCAGGTATGTTTCACGGTGATCACTTTATAGTAGCCACTTTTCGTTGGTCGGTCACTGTACAGACTTTTCCTTTTGTTTAGTTAGTAACCTATACTCAAGGATCAATTCCATTCTTTCCTTTTTGCAGCTTTTTTTGGGAATTGTGATCTGCATGATTTCATTGCACATGTACTTTGCTCCTGTGCATGTGCTTGTAGATTTGCCATCAACATCAAAGGCAGCTTCAAGCACTCTAAACGAAGTGACTGTCGAACGACCAGTAAAGTCCTGATGCAAGAGACCTCTTGCTATCATTAGATCAAGCAATTAGAGCTACCAATTTCAGTTGCCAAGTCGATACATCTCACAGAACATATGGATGTTGTGCAACAACTCCAGAGCCAAGCAAATGAAATTATTGGTGGGAACTCTCCAGAAACACATGGAAATGTAAGAGCCAAACAGCTTCTCTGTAGGACAAAGCGTGCTTGTTTCCAGAAATCTCGAGTTGTGAAGCACGCATTTGTATCTAGAGGTATTCATGGAGCATTAATCTTTATACCCTGCTTCAAAATTTTCAAATATGGTTTTTTTGAACTTCCGATGTCAATTGATTGAGCCAGTTATGCATATGATTGTTTTGTGACAAATGTAAATATTGTCTTCATTATGCGTTGCATGGAGGAAGACACATAATTCAGTGTGCTAAGTATTTTGGACATTTACATTTATGTGTCAGCAGTTCTGAATACTTATATCATTTAGTTCATTTGCATCAGTGTTAATGTTAACTGAAGAGTCGCTCAATCTTCAGTCACATTTTTGATCCTTTATCCCTGACAGATCTCTCCTAGGACATGAATTTGTAGGCAGAGTTAAATAAGATCCATTAATGTTAACTAAAATTTCATTTTTTGAATGATTTACAGTTCTGATCTGTGCTCTTAAGTTCTCTTATTTCATTATACATCCTGCTAGGAGAGAAACATAAATTTGGAATCCAGACTTGTACCGTTTTCCAAGAATCTTCAGTTGCTTAATTCTTGTCCTTAATCTTTTAAGTTTTAACCTATTTTGAGACCCATGTTTTACTATTGATCTTATTTTATATTTATCTTAGCTTCTCACTTTGTATATAAACAAAAGCCATTCAGGAACTCATCCAAAATTCTGAGTGTCGAACTTGGATGTGCTCAGATAACTTGCTCTTATACTTCAACATGTGATATTAGTTCTTTCAGGTTATTACTATCGACCTTACCTGATACATTGTATTTGTCCCTCTATGCAAGGTTCATACCTGCAAGACATGTTTGTTAAATAACATTACAATATTCTGCACATTTTTTAAGCATGAGATATTATATTGTTTTATAGGCTATATGCTGTCATTTTTATCATGAAAAGTTGTTCATCAAGTTCAATGTTATTCATTTTCTTTGAGGAATATATGTGCAGTACATATATCTTGGCAGTTACTTTAATAGACTTCTTACACTTCAGATAAATCATGAGTTAACTACATCTCCCGGAAGTCCTAGTTCTGAGCTGCCAAACGTAGCAGATGTCACGTCCCGATTCGTTGAATCGTTCGTCCTCGCATTGGTTTCTACCGAATAGATTGTCCTCGCTGGGGCTTGATGCCGTACAAGTCTAGATTGCACTTGTACAAGGCAATAACGTGCATTTGATAATTCTTTTGAACAACAAGTTGAAATCTCACAATTCGCAGAGAGTTGAAGACGCACTATAGGAAGAAACTATGCTTTTCATTAATAGCTTGCAACGAAGTGCAATGTCGTATTTACATTGGACATGCCGTTGCGACTGCATTCATTGAAATAACAAAACATTTGACAAGCTGCCATGATATAATACTTGTCGTTCCATACATTTACACGATTTTATACATTGAAAGTCTTTGAGATGAATTTGCTTCAAAATACTTCAAAATAGGAAGAGCTTCAAAACGTCTCAACGAACTTCAGCTTTAACCTAGTACCGTGCACCCCTAGACTTTCTTGCCACCTGTGGAGTTGGGGTTTTTTTTTTTTTTTTTTGGAGTTGGGGATTAGTACACTTGGGAACGCACTAGTGAGCAGAACGAACCCACTCGCTTAAACCGATACTGCTTATTAAAGGAAACATGCATTTAAAATTGCCTTGCTATTTCAGAACTAGATGAATTACAGTTCATATCGATGACATACTTGAAATAGTAAAACATAACATTTATATCATTTCTTACCATGATCGTGTCCGTTCCTGCATAAAAACAGAGATAATTCTTATCACATGCATAAGACAATAGGTGAGCATGCTATCTATCTTATATGCGGTCATTGATGTTACGACACAATGAAGGACTATCATATGGCATTACGATGCGCCTTATCAGTCTAGGTTGCAAGTCCAACTGGAGGTCTCGTAATGCCTCGTGCCGAGCACGAATCTAGATTTTTTCCTAGGTCGATTTGGTTCTGGTGTCCCATATACCATTTCGAGGAAAACCATACCCTGTGCACACGTTGTCCATGACCATACAAGTGCGTGAACAATTTAAACTATGAAACAAATGCATGACACCGAACAAAATTAAGCAATATTATCATTATACTCATACAACTATTCATTTTTCTCAAAGTCGTATATTCTGATTTGGCGACCCGTAGGCACCATGCCACAACCGACGTTTCATTATTGCGTTTTCTTCTAACAGTTTATCGGTTTATTGAATCTTAATTGCTCGTTTCGAGTGCGAAGCTTATAACTTTAGGATTTTAAGCAGTTTCGTGGTTTTCGAACCTTAACTACTTGCTTCGTGTGCGAAGCTTAACATTTTAAGTTTAGAGCATAACTACTCTAGATAGCTACACTTATCCCATGTTATTTATCTTAGCTTCTCACTTTTTTTTCTTTTTTGATCATTTTTTAACCTTTTTTCTTTTTTTTCTTTTTTTGTTTTCGATCGTTTTTTTGTTGTTTTTTTGGTCTTTTTTGTCGCTTTTTGGTAGTTTTGTCGTTTTTTTGTTGCTTTTGGTCATTTTGTCGCTTTTTGTCGTTTTTGGTCATTTTTGTCGCTTTTAATCGTTTTTGTCGTTCTTTGTCGTTTTTGTAATTGTTTTTTTGTCGTTTTGTCATTTTTTGGTCTTTTTGTCTTCTTTTGTCGTTTTTGGTATTTTTTTTGTTGTATTTTTTTTTTTTTGCCTTTTTGTCGTTTTTTGGTTATTTTTTTTATCGTTTTATCGCTTTTTTGTCATTTTTGTAGTAGTTTTTTTTCCTTCCTTTTTTGGTCTTTTTTGTCGTTTTTGGTCCTTTTTTTTTTTTCTTTTTTTTGACCTTTTTGTCGCTGTTTGGTCATTTTTGTCGTTTTTTTGTCCTTTTTATCGCTTTTTGTAGTAGTTTTTTTGTCGTTTTGTCATCCTTTTTGGTCGTCGTTCGTCTTTTTTGGTTGTTTTTTGTTCTTTTTGTCGTTTTGTCTTTTTTGGATTTTTAGTTTTCGTCATTTTTTTTGTTGTTTTGGTCATTTTTATCGTTTTTTAGTCATTTTTATCGCTTTTGTCGTTATTTTGGTCCCTTTTTGTTGCTTTTTGGTGACTTATTTGTTTTGCTTGTCCTTTTTTTTCTTTCATTTTTGGGTCATTTTTGCTCTGTTTTGTCTTCTTTTTTTTGTCGTTTTTTGTCGCTTTTTGTCATTTTTTGGGTTTTTCTTTATTGTCATTTTTTGTCTTTTTCTTTTTTCTATTTATTTGGTCGTGTTATTTGATTTTTTTTCTTTTTTTTCGTTTTTGATCTTTTTTTCCTTCCGTTTTTGGACATTTTTTCGTTTTTTTTTTGTCATTTTTTCTTTCTTTTTTTTGCCAGGAAGATTTGTATAGTTACTAAACATGGGAATGTAATTTTCCAGGAAATTTAATTACTCGGGATTTGATTCCCGGGAATATAAAATTCCCGGCTATAGTATTCCGTATACCAAACGCCCCCTTAGAGCAACATGATATAGTTAACAGAAACAATGCCTTCCTGCATAAAGTTAGAATTTTAGTTTCATTTGTAAGCTTCGAGTTGCACTGAGATTTTGTGCTAAACTGGAGCATATAAAGCGGAACATACTAGCTAGCAATTTCATGGTCTGAAAGTATTTTGTTGATCACAATAGCTTTTCCTAGGTTTTACTTTCGTATCTGGTTTTGAACTCTATGACTACTTCAGGGTTTTTGCTATACTATATGCCTGTAGACATTCAATAGGAAATCGTCTCTGAGTGGTATGTTACACTGTCGTACCATTTGTAATATATACCTAGAGGGTATTGAGATTTTGAAACAAAAATCTTTTATCTTTTTCGTGGCAGGAGGAAGGAATTTATTATATTGACCTATTAACAACAACAACAACGACAACAACAACAAAGCCTTCATCCCAAATTTTTTGGGGGTTGGCTATTTGACGATACAACTCAAAGGGATCTTCAAACATAATCTATGTTGTTAGTATTGGACGATACACGAAACATACCTTATGATACCATATGGGTAACTTCTATTTTGTTGCATATCGGTTGATCCGATACGATTAGATACTATCAATTTTTTCTTCTCAAGTCATTTATGCTTAAGAATCTGGATTTTGGAACTAGATAGACCCGGAAAGATGAAACAAATAAAAAAGTTTATGAGAAAATTATATTAAATCGAATATAGACCTAAACTCCTAGAGTTACTGGATCATATCATACACGACACGAAATCAAATCGATACACGATAAACGTCATGATTTGACAACCTAGGACATAACAGGAACTTAATAGTCAGATCACTTAACTGCATCTCCTAAGTACAAACATTTGTCCCTGTTTTCTGAAATAACAGTATCCCTAGCACATATAATTTAATAGGCCATAAAAGGACCCTAACTTATTTATACCCTTATGTGCAAATATAGAAAGCACCTTTTTGCTGATGTAATTGAAATACTAGTGTTAGCAACTACCCATCTTTCTCTCTTTGGTGTCATGTTTGTATTAGTAGGCCGAAGGAAGGTCCATAGCGAACCTCTTCTTCTATGCAAGGTCACTCAGACACGGGGATCCTGTACTCAGCGAAGAGGAAATCAAGCTTCTACTCGGGCATCTCCTTGAGTCCATGTTTGTGTACTTTGGGTTGCTTAATGGCATCGGAAAGTATTACCGCACCTAGGGCCAGTCCAGGAGATTGGGTTGCCTTAGCTGGAGCTAATTTTAGTTTCCTTTCATTCCACCTATTGAAAAGATATAGGTTTAAGTTGGATTTGGGTTGGACCGGTCCTAAGAACACCAAATGATCTTGGGGGTTGCCCTATGGAGGGGGGTTGCCCGAGTCTGAAGTCTTGTCAGGCTTACCCTGGGCCGGCCCTAACTGCACCTCTCCAATACTTTTGGACTCCATGCTCTACTGCTTATCTCTCTCATTTTACTTGCATGGACCTTTACTAGAGATAAGGTGGGGGAAGAAACTGGTATAATGGGTATGTAGTACAAAAGTTTGAAAATGGGCAAACCACAGTTTGCTAATGCATATGGATCTTTATTGGGCTACCCAAAGTAAAGTTTACACAGTCTCAAGGAATAGGATTGAACCAGGTTGGCATGCATGCTTAGTGCAGTCTGATTTCTGAGTGGTCCTAGTTAGCTGAGAAGATAATGATTGTTCCTTTAAACTATTTACCTATACCGTTAGTGCTTCTCTTTTAATCAGGTTGGTGTGAAGTATCCACATTCATATGCCTTTTGAGTCCTTAGAAAGGTTCTTGGTTTAATACTTTTCTTAAGGTGGCGGGCTCTACTTGTTGAAAGGGAATGTGATGCTTGGTGTTAATGGTTTTATTTCATAATTTACTTTTGTGCAAAAGGTGGAAAAGTCCCAACCTGCTTCTTCTGTCCATTAAGAGATTATGCAATACAATACAATACTTATACATTAGTTTTGGTAATATAAAGTATAAACAATTCCCCTAAGGTGATGTTTGATGTTACTGGTATTGGTAATACACGTTTCATGCAATATAAACTTACGTATAAATAGGTAGAATAAGTGGGCTGTGTAGGATATAGGTTCTCCCTGGTTTAAGATGGCCAGAGTGAGAAGTCCATGTGTGGCGAATCTGACGTCGATTAGAATTGTTGCTTAGCATTTCTCCATATACCTAATAATTGAAGCTGGTTGAGTCCAGTTGAAGTCTGAACTTTTTGGAAATAAGTTGTAAGCTATGCTTGGCTGAGGATGACGGATACAGTTAGTAGATTCTTTGCAAATGTAAACTTGTCTTGTGCTACCAAAGTAAGCGTTCTGTTTGCTTTACAGACAAATTTTGGCTGGTGTCAATTCAACTTAATGAATTTGCATATTTGAAATATGCATGTTAAAAGCTGTTTTGTATATGTAATGTTAACTTGCAAATTTCAATTTAATGAGCTCTACATTTCCATGGAAACTAATCAACTTTATCTTGATATTATTATGCAGTCAGATGACAACCTTTTGCCCCTAACATTTATCATGTTATGGCAAACTTGTGCTTCAAAGAAAGTACGTGCAAAGTTTAGTTGCTTTTTAGCCTGCTGAGCATGAGTTATTTGTTAGATTATTCTTGTCATATTGTATTCAGGCTTATACTAGACTATCTAGGGAGATAATGTGGTAGATTTTTGTGAAGAAACAAATATTTAATAGCTATATTGAGATTATAAAGAATATGTATGATGGAATTATGACTACCATGGGTACCAGTGGAGGAGGTACCATAGGATATTCCATCAAACTTGGCTTACATCAAGGATCGGTTTCAAAGTCCTCACATGCTTGCACTAGTTATGAATGATACTATTAGGCATATTCAGGATGAAGTTCTATGGGTTTATATTGTTTGTCGGTGATATTTTACCAGTGGATGTGAACAAGAAAGGTTAAACTCTAAAATAGAATTATGAAGGAAAACTTTGAAATGTAAAGATGTTCAAAATTTGAACGGGATATAGTATCTAAAATGTAACTTCAACCAAAGTTCGAAAGGAAATAGTGATGAATACACATTGATGAACAAGAGATACCTAAGAGCACTAGTATTATTTATTTAGGATTTATCATTCAACATGGTATAGAGATTGACATGATTTTTATTCGTACAATTAATTGTGATGGTTGTAATGGAAGAGTGATTCTATAGTACTTTATGGCTGCAAAATTCCGTTTAATTTGAGAGAAAAATTCTACAGGACAACTATAAGACTGGTCATGCTTTATGGATAAGAGGGTTGGACAATTAAAAAACTTGTCCAGAAAATTAGTGTAGCTAAAAGGAGACCGCTAAGATGAATGAGTGACAATATATTAAAAGGTGCGATACAAAGACTATATCCGTAGAAAGTTGGAGGTGGCACCAATTGAGGATAAAACAAGAGGAAATCGTCGCAGGTGGTTAGACATGTCAAACCAATAGATGCATTGTCAGGAGGAGAGAGGATATTATAAAAGGAGTCCTTAGAATTAGGGAAGGCCGAAACAAACTTGGATTGGCGCTTTAACAAGTGTCACACAAGACATGGACCTTAAGGGAGCCGAATGGAAGAAAATGATTCAAATAATCTGTTGTTGTTGTATTGTATTCTGATTTTTTGGAATTACAGTGTATTATAGTTTCATATGTCATATTTGTATGCTGTAAAAGTGTAAATCATTTTTATCTGTCATAACTACTGTAAATCATTTTTATCTGTCATAACTTGAGAAGCTATTTTGAAGCTATCTATCTAGATCTTTCTAAAGTGATACTGATATTTCTGTTCTGCCATCATTTGAATCTTTAATTTTGTGACTATCAACTGAGATTTTCATATACAAGGTAAACAGAGACAAGTAGGTATGAACATTAAGGTACAGATG
Source organism: Iris pallida (assembly GCA_029216955.1). NCBI lineage: Eukaryota > Viridiplantae > Streptophyta > Magnoliopsida > Asparagales > Iridaceae > Iris > Iris pallida. The sequence goes on from JANAVB010041017.1 coordinate 9,161,981, forward strand.
CTTTTTATGACATGTATACTTACAATCCACGTTGTTGAGTGTGGGCTTTTACATTCTGTGAGACTAAGGGCCCGTTTGGTTTGCAGGATTGGACAACGTAATGTAATTGGCATTACGTTGTCAATCTAACTCGGGTGTTTGGTTGGAACAAA